>VXBO01008329.1:121643-142319 GCA_013400135.1 Rhinoptilus africanus
TTATTTCTGCTTTCAGCGAGGGAAAGAGCAGTCTAGCCCCTCTAGAGCAGACAAGAAAGAGAGGAAGAGGAGGAAAAACCATCTTTTGCCGGAGCCCAGCTGGGTGTGTCTCCTCGCCCCCCCCGCCGTGGGTCTGTGTTTCNTGCGTTTTGGGGGAGTTCTCTGCTGGTATGGCAGCATTGTTCCCCTTCCTCCCCCATACACACCCCCCCCTTCTCTGAGGCAAGAGAGCAGGTGGGCTTTTTATTTTAATATGAATACACATGTGATAAACTTGCCAATTTAAAATATTGCTGGCGTTACGTTGTGCCGTAAGAAGATGCTGCTGCATGCCAATTAATTATGATTTTTTGTAACATGATACAGCTCCTTTTTTCTTTTTTCCCCTAAGAAAAATCCGCACACTGCGTAGCTGGATGCAGAGAAATCAGCAATAACATTTTTTATTTGTGAAGATCGTATATTGCCTAAATGGGGAATGGAAAGAAAGACACAGGCAAGAGCTTGCCAGTAATGCCCTAGAAAATCCCCCAAACCCAACCAGATTAACCTGGGTGGGTTTCTCTGTGTTCTCAGGGCTTCCCATCCCTAGGTTTCTTCCCCAGCTCCCATTTCTTCGTTAGAAGATGCTAGAGGGGAGCGGTCCGCTGATGGCGTTGGGTGGAAGCAAGTGCTGCAAAGGGAGCCCTTCCTCCCTCCTGCAGCAGAAAGGGCAATGGCAGCGCGGCTGCCCAGGAGCCTCCCGCCGGCTCGGCGGTGGCTGCAGGATGGCAGCCTGCCCTGAGGATGCCGTCCTGCTTCGGTCCAGCATCCCAAAGATGCATCTTGCCCCTTTTAACTGGAGAGGAGGGATTCAAATGGCTGAAACTGGCAACGTGGGTGAAGGAGAGGAAAAGCCTGAAATGGTACAATGAACTGTGGGTGGGTTCAGAGGGTCTTTTTCTTTAAAAAAAAACAAAAAACAAAAAACAAAACCAAGTTTTCTCTTGCAATGGCTCTGAATTCTGCAGTGCATAAAGAGGGGCTTGGGTGGGGGAAGGTAAATCCTGGAGGATGTGGGGCTGAGCAGGAGCAGCAGACAAAAAGGAAAATCGGGCAGGGCTTTGTGCCCCCCCCCGGCCTCCGCCCCAGGCAGGGAACCAGCCAGCAGGAGACCAGGCAACATTTCTTGCTTCTTTCACTGGCCTTTCCCTGTCCCCTGCTGGGCGTTTTCTATTCCTTTCTCCTTTGAAAAGACCAGTAGATGCGGGGAGGAGGACAGAGAGATGGGGAGGTGTGGGGGGTGTAAGGGTGCAGCTGATCCCGAGTGGGCTTTGCATGCAATTAAAGGCGGTAAAGCAGCATTGTAAAAATGTGTGTTTGAGATAGAAACCCTCCAGCTATTGTATATATTCCCGTGAGTATCCCTGCCTCCATGAACGTGTGCGGCAGCTCATGGGGAGGTCCCACCCATCTGCCGTCCTCTCCTACGGACCAGGATTGGGCCTCCTCAGCAGGGTGGGGGTGGGAGGGACGGCTCGGGCTTACCAGACATCTAAACCAAGGTTGCATCGAACTTGAGATGGACGAGGCGGTGGATGAAACAGGCGGAGGCATAACGTGCGTTTTCCGTTTGGTGCATTCTCGCCCTCCCAACCCACCACATGCTGATGGCACATTTCATCTTCCCGAAGGTGCAGTTTTGCTGTCAAAGGAGAGTTAGGATCATGAAGAAGCATGTGCTTCAGAGAATCTGGGCTTCCCTGTGGCTCAGATCAAGTAGAGAAACGATTTCAAGGAGCAGAAAGCCATGGGGAACCAGCGCGGTGGGAGAAGGAAAGAGAATAGGGAAACGTTTGCCAAAGGAGGGAGCGGGGCTGAGCCTCGCCCAGCTGCCTGTGCAGGGAGCAGCTCCCCATCGCCTATAGTGCTTAGAGCAGGAATGGAGAATAGCCTGGAACAGCAGGAGAAAATGGCAAACAATTCCTTAAATGAAGGAAAGAGTCTTGTTTGCTTTCTTCATTATTTTCTCCTTTATCCGCAGCACAAGCAAAGCCGTGCTGAAGGGAGAGCAGCTGTGATTGTCTGCAGCTGGTGCCCGGGGGCTTATTCCCCTTGGGAAGATTTTCTTGGGTTTGTTTTAATAAACAAACAAATCCCCGGGATGAAAAGAAATGGGGTTTGCTTCCCCCAGTCCAACAGTCCTCTCTCTCTTCTTACCACCTCAGGCGTTTTCTCCTGGCCGTGGTGGTTGTTTTTGGTGCTGGAGCAGGGGCCGCGGTGGCACATGCTCAGTGCAGGCTCAGCTGCGGTGCTGGCCCTGCCGCCGGGCAGACCTTGCAGGGGCAGAGCCCTCACACCTCCTCCCCACAGCATCTGCACCCAGCTTTGGGCTTTTGTACACCGCGGAAAGGGTGTCTGTCTGGATTCTGCGGGACCGTACGACTTTCCTCACCATTTGTAGGCGTGTGGGTTGAATAAGAGACTCGACATTATGAAACGATGCAGTAAGGTGACAGCCTCATGGGCTTTTCTCCGACGTTAGTGTCTCTGAGAAGGTGAAGCCAAGAGGGAAGTCGTTCCTGGCCTCACAACTGAGCATGGTAAATGTGTCTTGACAGATACCGAGGTTTTCCCATCCTACACTGAAATGTGAGAGTTGTGTGGCTTTATGTAGGCCTGGGTTATCCCCTTAATCCCTTTTCTGGATGGTATTGGTGGACACCATATGGTATTGCCCTGTCCTGGCACTTCTACTGCCCATGCTGGGGAGTCAGAGTCCTTTCTATCAAGCTCGCCAACTCTTTGAGTTCTCAAGAAATCACTATTTTCTTTTTCTTCAGGTGCTGATGGAGTCTATATGGCCTTAGAAATTTATTGTGACTTTGGTTTTACAAGCCAAAAGAATCTATTGTAGGCAATTTTATTATTATTATTATTTTTTATCACTGTATCCAAAAAAGGGATCTAAATCCTTGAAAAATATTTATTCTTTCTAAAATATAAATCGTATCTTCTTTAATGGTACCGTATAGACTCAGTGAAGATCCCTTAGATATCTCAAAAGAGCCCTTTCTTGGAGCCTGTCAATGTTGGCTCAGATCTGGTGAGCGCATTGTTTTATCAGATGAACACATTCTCCTTCTGCAAAGGAAGAGCTGAGATTTAGTGGTCTGATGCGGCAACTGGAAGGCTGCAGATAAGACCTTTGTGACAGCAGTGTGGGCAGCAGGACGGATTGCAACTTCAAGCTTTCTTAGGGTGAACAGGGCTGGTGATTCTTGATGATAATTCTTGGAGAGACCTGAAGTTCACTAAAATTTCTATACCCCTAAATTAACTGGAAAAAACATGCCTGGCTACTCCCTCCCAGTTGCCCTACTGACATGGGCTTTGTTCTGATGGTCACATCTTTGCCTGTGATTTAAAAATACGAAAGAACTAGACAGCAACCAAAGACCATGTAGCACTTTGTCACATTCCAACTGCTGAAGAGCTGCTCAGCCTATTTCCAAACAATCCTTTTACCCTTTCAAGGTATCTCTACATGTTTACTGCTGTACTAGGGAATCTTACGTTCTCTGAATGTGTTTATTCGAACAATGCCACTGCATAATGGGCAAGTACAATAATCCTCGGTTAATGCAAAAGAAACCAAGACCCAGAGACTAAATGACTGTCTGTGGTCACGCAGAATGTCTGTACCTGATCATGGCGTTGGCTTGTTTCATGAGCTGCTGCCTTATCCAGTCCCCAGCTCCTTGTAGCACTTTGTTTTATCCAAACCTGACCGTCTGAACCTACGTTTGCCCCAAACCCACAAACACTCTGGGACAGCTGCCTCCATTTGGCTCCTTCCTCTCTTTTATCAGGCAACCCAGGCCATGCTTCTCTCCTTCCTGGCAATCAATCACCCACCCAGCCCAGACTGCTGGGTCTCTGCTGCACAGCCTGGGCCCTTCTCGCTTGCTGAGCCCATAGAAGAGGAGATTTCCCTGGTTATTTTCCTGAGGGCAGCCCACATGTTCCAGAGCTACAGCTTGAGTGATTCGCTGATCTATTGGCTGTGCATAACATGGGTTGATGTGGTGTTCGTGAGTTGCAAATGAAACCTAGAGGGGAAGGAGCCGGGTGATTGGAAACCGTTCCCGGGTGATAGTTTAGCAGATGTCTGACAGAAGGCAGAGTAACCCCCACGTCTGCCTATTCTCATGGATGATTCCACATGAGCCCACGGTAACTTCTGGGTCTCAAATCTCATGGTGAGCAGCTGAGATGGTGCATGGCATCGATGTGGGGTACCACCGCTGATCTGAAAAAAAACCCCAAACTGTCTGCTAGTATTTTCTGGTTGTGTGAGTTCTTCTGTTGACCTGTCTTTGGAAGTCGGGAAACAATAAGATGGAAGTGAATTAGATTGAAGTGAAGATCTGGCTGTTATTTTTCCGACAGGATTCATAGGAGGTGAGAATATCTAGAGTCTGTTCTACTCTCACGGCTTATCGAGGACTATGGTTGCTTTTGGTGTGTGTGTGGCATTGCAGTCCCTGTGCTGAAGGACTTGGTTCCCTGTCTCTCTGGCTTCTCTACCTTCTGTTTGTGCTTTGGCTACATCTATAATAGGACTGTTGTCACATTTTCATGATATAATATTCTTTATGGAAGCAATTTTTACTTCTCCAAAGTTATCTTTGCAAACCAAATTATTTTCTTGTAATAACCTTCCTTTGACCTTGCTATCAGACATAGCGCACCCAATCTCATCCATTTAATTTGCCTGAATTCACAAAAAATTAGTCTTGCTGTGCCTCTGGTTCATTATGAATGACTCTGTATCGATGTCGTGACTAAATGGCCTCACTCTGTTTCATTGGATGTTATTAAACACTGAACAAAAAGACAGGCTGCTCAAACAGTTTACAGTTTAATTGTAGCTGGTTAGGAGCAGAGAACAAAACTTTTTAATGAATAATAGGTGGTGAGCCCCACTGTCCAGGCACATTGCCAGTGGGAAGACAGTTCCCATTGCTCGCGCACCGCACCCGATCCCAGCCGTTTCTCCATCTCCTGCACCGCAGCCGCTGGGGAGCAGCTGGGTAGTGTCTCCACGGGGTAACTTGGAGATAAACACTTTACAGGGATAAATGCCATATAGCGTTCATGCAGAGCAGCAGGGATATGGAAATGCAGTTTGTGCTGTACAGCACTAGAGGGAGAGCAGGAAATGAGTCGTTAAAGAGAAAGCAAGCGGAGAGCACCCTGACCCTCTGGGTGGCTTGGTGAAGGCACAGGTAATCTCCCTTCTTCTCCTGGCAACAGGGAGAAAGTAATTTTGTCTATGCAATATATACAGTGCAGAGAATAGTTAGGTGAAACACTTTAATAAAGATTAATTGTTGCATGGGGTGTGTAATGAAATATAATCAGAGCAGGATCAGACTGTGCTGATTGCAGGGCATAAATACTCAGAAATGTTGAGGAACGGACTGCACCCTTTTTAGACAGAATTGTAGCTGCCCAGGGTTCTATGAAGCCAACAAAACTTAAGTTTGCCCCACTTTACAGGATGGGACTCTGATATATTTTCTATAAATTCTACAGTTTAGTCACATCATAATTTACACATCTGAGTTATATGGAATATTTCACACCAATTCTAATATGAAAGCAGTGAAGTGTTATGACCATAAGAGAGTGAATGAAGTTGCTAGCAATCCTTCTAGTACAGTGTTTGCCTAAAAAGAAATATCAAATATTAGTAATTCAGACCTGAGTGAGCAGCCTGTCCTAATCCTCTGCCCATCAGTGAGACACAGCCCTTGTTGCACCTCTGAGACCAAAGTGATGCTTTGATATAAAGTCCCTTAGGAACCGAATTAGATAGCCTTACTAATTTATACACATGTGCAATATTCGCTCACTGTAAGCTGAATTTATTTTTACCAGCTTACCAGAAGTAAAAAATGCAATTAGATGCGTAAATTAAAAGCTCAGCATTTCCTGTCTAATTATTTTTAAAATATGTACATTTGGGCACTGGAAGACATACAGTCTTTCCTGGAAGGGACTTGTTGGCCATGACATATTCTGGCCTGCCAGCTTTCTTATCTTGGTTCAAGGTTTTTGTCCACTGGCATAAATATGTCCTCAAAACTTTATCTCTCTTGGCAAAGGTGAGTGCAGATATTTCTGAAGTAAATTTTAGTGCTGAGGTTTGCAATGCTGATCTTTTACCCCTGAGAGTTTTAAGCATGCCCTTTCTGATGCTGCTGTGATTGAGACACTGTCTTGCTTCAGATCTTGGGTTTGATCTTCACTGATGCAGTCTCCTAAATAGTGGCCCAGAGGTTATGTTTCTTCCTTTTATTTACTGAACCAGAGGATCTACCTCCTCGCCTTTTTCTGGTAGATTTTGATTAGATATTAGGAAGAAATTCTTTACTGTGAGGGTGGTGAGCCCCTGGCCCAGGTTGCCCAGAGAAGCTGTGGCTGCCCTATCCCTGGAGGGGTTCAAGGCCAGGTTGGACGGGGCTTGGAGGTTGGAGGTTGGAACCTGGGGGTTGGAACTAGATGATCTTTAAGGTCCTTTCCAACTCTAACCATTCTATGATTCTATTATTTTAGCCTATTAACAGTGTGTTGGACACATGTACCACCTGTTATTCATCACTGAATGTGTCAGATCCAAGGTGCATGAGGATGGGGGCGGGGTGTGGATGTTTCTGTGTCCCAGGGGTTTAACCGCTGGCTCCAGAGAAGAGGNGCTGCTAATTGCATCTGATGGCTGGCGCCGGGGTGCAGCTGCAGGCTCCGGCGCCGGGAGAAGGCCTCACGGCACTTCCATAGCTCATTAAATGCCGCTCAGCAAAGCGGTGTCCTTTTGTCCTCTCGCTCCTTTTCATTTTAATTGATGGAGAGGGACGGTCAGTTTGCGCTACAGAAGGGAAAGCGGGACAGGGAAGATCCCGATGGAATGAAGGCAGCTGTGAAATCACTACAAGAGACCTCCTGAAAGGCAGGGACTGCAGCATACACTCATCGACACAGAGGACCATGAAACCAGTGCTGGGGAGATCTACTGAAGTTCAAGTAATGAAATAGAAAGGACTGTGCTCGGTAACAAGTGCTGGGAGACAATTAAGCTCGTGGGTCAAGGATGTAGCACATCTGCTTAATGTCTTGGTTTCACCCAGGACTGGACATAATGGTAGAGCAATGACCTCGGTGCATGGTTTGTTTCTATTAAATTGTAAATGTCTCTCATTTAGTCCAGGGGACCCTCCTCTGGGCTCCTGGCAGCACATTATGAGATACATTAGCTTACTGCTGCTGCATCCCGCGACTTCTAGCACAGTGCAGCACTCTCAGAGGCTTTCCAAAGACTATATTCATTAAGAGCAAAATCACAGATGTCCTGCTCTGTGGCTGGCACTGCTGAAGTAAACTGTTCCTATTTGGTTTACATTTAACAGCAGGACTGGGCAGGGTGTTAAAATCAGAATGTGGAGCAAACTGGAAAATGCTCAGTAAAGATCTGAGCTTCAGGGACTGTCGGTAGCAAAAGGAGGGTGTTAATTAGGATGAAGTTCTGTACCTAGGAGGAAAAATAAGTGCAAGTATGAAGTAGGTGTATGAAACCACTGTTTTCCCACCTGAGTAGCTGCAGGAAGACAGAGAAAAAGATCTAAAAGGTGTTCCTGAGGGCATATGGTACACAGGATGATTTCTTTTTTTTTTTTTCCAAAGTTGTTCTACTTCTAAATGCCTTTTTGTATCACAAAATTTTGGTGATTCCCCTTTCCTGGCCCAGTGGAGGCTCTTGCTCTGAAGGTGGCATCAGCAGCCAGGTTGCCGATTCACCTCTGGATGAGGTCAAAACAGGAGCTCAGTAAGGAAGGGACAAAACAAGATCAGAAGCACAAGGATGTGTGGGAAATCCAGAGGCAGAGCTAAGGCTCTCTTCTCACTGCTATTTTATATTTTTTCAGCCTACAAGGAGAAAATGAAGGAGCTGTCTCTGCTCTCCCTCATCTGCTCCTGTTTCCACACCCAGCCCCATCCTAATACCATCTACCAGTATGGAGGTAGGTAACCTGCTCCCGCAGGAGCTACAGCATTGTTTGCGTGACGCTCCTGCAGGTAACGTGGGAGCTCGTCAGTGCGCTGGCCTGTCCCATCCCGGAGCAGGAATCCATGTCACTGCATGACGTCTTTCTGTTTAGTCTCTGTTCACAGTTTATTTTATTAACGTAACCCACTTTTTCCCAGAAAGAAACGCTTGCAGAGGCTTGTCTGCTTCGTACAGGGGTGACATACAAGGTATTAACAGCAATATGGCCTTTCTGTAATTACCCTGTGAATTTAAATCAATTGTACCAATGTGGAGGGGGGTGAAGCTGGTCACTAATTGATAATTTTTGGAGATAGAACAAAATCACTCAGGTCAGGACATGGGAACATGCCAATTCCTGTGTGAAGAGCTTGGTGCCCTCAGATGAACGCTTTCCCGAGTGTCACAGGTCCACAGAGTCTCTGTTTTTTCCCCCCAAAGATATGGAGGTGAAGCAGCTGGATAAGAGGGCATCGGGCCAGAGCTTTGAAGTGATCCTGAAGTCCCCTTCAGATCTATCTCCCGAGAGCCCAATCCTTTCTTCCCCCCCCAAGAAGAAGGACCTGTCTCTGGAGGAGCTGCAGAGGAGGCTGGAGGCTGCAGAAGAGAGGAGGAAGGTAATGAGATATTCTGTAGAAGCAGTGACTTTCCTGTGATGGGTACTAATTGCACCAAACCCTTAGCAGGAGCAATCTAAAATAGCTTATTATATTTCAGTATAAATTGTCAGGTGAGAGATGGGAGTCATGGAGTGAGGTTCTGCAGCCTGGGTTAGGCAGGGAATCGGACGTGACGATCATCATCATCCTTCTGCACTTAAAATCACAGAGTATGGGGTCCTCTCGGTCCTCTCTATGTGACCTGGCTGGGGGCGGAGGGGCAGTTCTTGCCAGGTAATGCCACAGGAGATGTAGCAGTTGGTCACACACCCAATTTAAATGTCAAACTTAAACATGAACTTGGGTTTCTAACAGCTGGCTGCACCACATTTTATTGTAAGTGCTCTGTAAAATGTCTTCCTGTGAAAACTGATGAAAAGGAGAAAATTGGCAGAGTAAAACAAAATATAAATGTGAGTGTTGGTGAGTAAGGGGAAAGCAAGCTGAAATAGTTCAAAGAATGAGGTGATACTTGGAGAGAAGACTCTGTTGTACCCCGATGGATGTCACTTCGGTTTTGCTGAGCCGGTGGGCACAGCGTGGCATCACCTGCCCGCCCGGAGCACCGGACCCAGCGGGCATTGCCCCATAGCAGGAGAAAGGTGCCAAAGCATCTTCCAAACAAGGGACGGGATGAAGGGGGGTAGCAGAGTGGTTTTGAGCAGAGGAGATGATTGGAAAGCCTCTCTGGGGAGCTTAAGGCTAAAAGAGCCTCTTCGGTTGGCTTACGCCTCTCCCGACGCCTTGCCCCGCAGACCCAGGAGGCGCAGGTGCTGAAGCAGCTGGCGGAGAAGCGGGAACACGAGCGGGAGGTGCTGCACAAGGCGCTGGAGGAGAACAACAACTTCAGCCGCCTGGCCGAGGAGAAGCTCAACTACAAGATGGAGCTGAGCAGGGAGATCCGCGAAGCACACCTCGCCGCCTTGAGGGAGCGGCTCCGTGAGAAGGCGAGTGCGATGGCCTGGGAGAGGGCTGGGTGCTGATGCCCGTGGTGGGGCTTGGGGTCTGGTCCCTGCAGGGTCGTCCCAGAGTGATGGGCACAGGGGAGCGGGCGTTTCGTTGCTGGTGGGAAGGGGGCTGTGGAGCCGCTGTGCTCTGGAGCGGCATGAGGAGGGGGGATGTGTCCTTCAGGTCAGTAGAGAAAATACCGTGTGTCTGGTCTCGATGAACGCAAGCTCAAAGGCATGGGATCAGGCCCACTCTGTGTCCAGGGGCTGCGTGGCCAAGGGGCTTTGCAGAAGAGGGGAACCATGAGTGCATTTGCTGTGGGCTTGCGTCACCTCCGGCCTCCCGCAGATCGTACAATCATAGAATCATAGAATCGCCCAGGTCAGAAGGGACCTTCAGATCATCGAGCCCAACCATCTGCCTGGGCAAACTGGCAAACTGACAAACTAACTAACTAACNTCTGACAAAACCCATCACTAAACCGTGTCACTAAGCTCCTCGTCTACCCGTCTTTTAAATACCTCCAGGCATGACCATTCCACCACTTCCTTGGGCAGCCCCTTCCAATGTTTGATAACCCTTTCGGTGATGAAATTTTTCCTGATATCCAAATCTCAACCTCCTCTGGCACAGCTTGAGGCTATTTCCTCTTGTCCTGTCACTTGTTCCATGGGAGAAGAGACTGATCCCCACCTCATTACACCCTCCTACCTATAATGAGATAAGGTCTCCCTCAGCCTCCTTTTCTCCAGGCTGAACGCCCCCAGCTCCCTCAGCTGCTCCTCAAAAGACTTGAGATGCTTCACTGCTTCCAGGCGTAGCCCGCTGTCCTCAGGGCGCGTCGGATGGGAAGCTGGTCTCTTTTTTTTTTTGGCTGGTGCAAATCCCATGTGCAGGAAAGAAGGAAAATAGAGATTGGGAGAGCAGAAGGAGTTAGCCTGGTGTCATCTCTCCCGTCTTTGCAGGAACTGCACGCAGCTGAAGTTCGCAGGAACAAGGAACAGCGGGAGGAGATCTCTGGATAAAGGGCTTTTCTACACATCTAGCACCTGATTCCTGTTAACAAACCAACCGATCGACCAACCAACACATTTTATTTTGTTTGTCTAGATGCAACATTCAGTTCTCCATCCTCCCCCCCCTCCCCTGGTGTTCGTCCCCCAGCTACACGCTTCTCTATCTCTGCATCCTTAATCGTCAGTACTTGTGGGGATTCACGGATCATAGGGACCTCTAAGCAGAATAGCGACTAGTTCACATGAAATAGAGAATTGATCAGTCAATCAAACAGCTTCTTTGGAGGGTTTTGTCCTTTTTTAAAAGAAAAAAATTTCTTAAACTGATGTAAAAAAAAAAACCTAAGATATTAATAAATTCAACCAGCAGTGTCACGGAGGTACGGATTTCTTATCCAGGGCTTTTACTCTTCTTGGTGTTTGCTCTGAGCCAAATATCAGTTTCAGAAAAACGGGAAGTAAGGGATAAATTCTGGGTGTGAAGCGGAATAGGGAACAGCCCCGTGTTTGCCAGTGGTAGGAGAGAGGAATGAGAGGGAGGGGATGGCTCAGGAGCCGTGGCCTGCAGCCCCCCCGTCTCGTGGCTGTATCTGGAGCCAGCCCAGGCAGGCAGCGACCCAAAGGCCTCGTCTTTGGATGATTCTCTGATAGACTGTGTGAAAGTAGGTGGGGGTCTCCACCCAGAGCTCGGTGCCAGGTCACGGAAGGTCCCCGTCACAGCAGGCACTGCCTGGCGCCCTGGCTGTCCCTCGCTGGAGGAGCCCACAGGCTGAGCTACCCTCTCCCTGGCAGAGCAGGGACCGACAGGTCTCGGCTGAGCAGACCAGGAGAACCACGAACAGTGATTACATCCCCGGCTCCACAGGAGCCTTGGGAGAGGACACCCGGTCTGCGGGCTCTCCAGCGCTCCCAAAGCACAGGGTTTCACTCTGGTAAGAAAACAAATCCAATAGAGACAGTGCATCGTTGTGAAATAGCCTTTTAGTGAACCAAATAATCATCCTTCCCTCTTTCCAAAGACAGATGGGACTCTTTGGTGACATTGCAGGGCAGACACTGAGAGCAGAAGTGGCCAGATGAGCCCTGGGGCTCTGTAGGCGGCTTGTAGGCAGCACCCTGGGAAGCAGGCAGGAGATGCCAGATGCTTGCCTGGTACCTACAGACCCGCAGCTTTGGGTGAGAGGGAGCTAAGAGGGGAGCAATTCTACAGTAAGGGTGAAGAGGTGGCCCCATGCTCACTCCTTGTCTATCTTTAGCTTTTCAAGGCCCATTTTTAAGAAAAAAAAAAAGTCTTTTGATGAAGCTAGGGATGAGCAGAGAACATGCAAGCACGGCAGTAATGTCGGATCCAAATAGGTGACTGTCAAAGCCCACGGACCTCCTAATCTTCTGGAGTCACAGCTTATGGAGGTAGCCAAGGTCCAGGCAGCCGCCGTGCACTGCGAGGGGCTGCCACCTTCCCGCCGGGGTCCACAGACCTGCTCACCTTGCCCCAGCCCAGCCCCTGCCTTGGAAAACTAAGTGGAAATGTTGCATCTGAAGAGCAGGGAATGGCCACCTTCCGGCAAGTGGGGCCTCGTGGGAGGCGGTGCTGGGGACTCAGCCCTGCAGGGGCACCATCCTGCCGCCAGGTTTTGCAGAGGAGATGGTGGAAGCTGCTTTCATTTGAAGCAGAAGGTAAACAAGGATTCCCCTCTGACCAGTGCTTAGAGATTTTACTGGGTTGTGATTTTTTTAATGGTGTTTCGGGGACAGGGCACAGGGAGCCCTATTTACAGCAGGGCGCTGCTCCCCTCTGCCTGCGATGGCCCCTCCGTCCTGGCTGCCCGCTCTGACCCCAGAGTAAACCGAAGGGGCATCCAAGGCACCGAGACTTTCCATTATTAGTAATGGGTGTCCTCCGCACGCTCTGCCTCCAAAGAGCCATTCTGTGGGTGGGATGAGGGTCTCCTGGGGTGGGCTTTGCAGGATCCTTGGGGAATAATTAAGCACGGGGGGGAGGCAGATGTGGGCACCTGTTATTCCCCCAGCCCAGGGCTCCCGATGGCAGTGCCAGGCAGTGACGAGGAGCTAGAACAGATGAGGGATTGGCACAGGGAATAACGATCCCCTTGCCTTTCCTCCCCTCTGAAAAAGAAATCATCACTGAGTCTTGTCAGAAGCCGAAGTTTTCTGCCTACCCTGTGCTTTAATTAGGTAAAGAACTGATTACGGCCTGGGGTGAGCATCAGGCGGTCACAGAAACCCCGCAGAAAGCCAAAGAGCAGCAGCTGCTGGAGGTCAAATCACAGGGCTTTTTGCTAATCTCCCCAGAAGTCCCAGCAGGATTTGGGAGAGATCCCTCGATGGCCATGGTTTGATTTTAGGGGACACTGCTCCTAAAAGGAAGGGCTACCTTACTCCCCATCCCCTCCGCCCGGGCGGGGGTTAGGACAGGACTGTTAGAAAGCCCCAGCACTGCTGAGTGATGAAAAAAAATAAGATTTGGGGCTAAGAGGAAAGAAACTGAGGGTTGAATTTCTTAACAGTAGCTAACGATCAGTTTATAGTAGCAGCTGTCTTAGATAAGCATCTGTGTAGAGAGCGGCATCACCGCCAGCATCACCTCATCCATATAGTGACGAGAAATTTTAAAAAGTTTAAAAAAAAAAATAATTTAAAAGTGATTTAAACGAAATGTTTGTGTGTAAGAAATGGTTGAAACTGTCAAATGTCTGTGTCCCGCGTTGGTGGGATCTGAGAAGGTATCCGCGAGATATTAATCCTGTCCTACTCTCTGTGGTGCTGAGTGTTTGCTTGGTGTGTAATTCTGACCTGGAGCTTGTTGTAAATACTGTTTTTAGTACTCTGATTATTATGATTATTATGATGATGATTATTATCAGAAACGTCGTACTCATGAGCAGGAGTTTAAAACAAGAGAAATGACCATTTTCACTCCCTCCTTGGGGCTCAGAAGGAGTGGGAGGCTGGGCCGGGGGAAGGCAGGGTGCCGGCGGGGTGGGATGCCGGACCAGAGAGGAGCTGGAAAATCAGGGATTTGGGAGCTGGTGGCAGCTGAGTCCTGCGGGCAGGGCGGCGAGAGCGGGGCCGGGATGCTCCTCGTGCCGGGAGGAGAAGGAAGGGCAGAGGTGTGGAATAGGGGTGATGCTTCAATGCTGGTACATGTAATCTAGCGTTAAGCCAAAGCTCCTTGTGTGAGGGGGTCCAGGCTGCTCCCTGCAGCCCCGGGGGAAGCCGGAGGAGCCGTGACGTTTGGCGTGTGCCGGAGGAGGAGTGGTCGGTGGCAGGTTGTTCTGGTTAGAGCCGTCCTCCCCAAACAGCTGCTGAGTCTCTGGACTCGGTTCCTGCTGGGATTTTCCATCTTGATCCTTTGTGCTGCCCCATGCCTGCTCTCCTCCCCTTCCCTGGAGGCCAGCCCGGATCTCAGGTGGGGGCTTATTCTTGCAATAGCTTTGTCTGGCAAAAAAATCCCATGGGAAAGACACAGGAGAGTGGCCCAGCACAGAGTGCTCATGCAGGTGTGAGCACCGGGAAACTCGTTTTTCTCACCTCTGTCGGGTCGGTGCTGTGAAGGACAGGGGATGTGGCTGGAAAACGTGTCAGTGCAGGGTAAGCTCCCGTGTCAGAGGAGCAGGGATATGCAGGGAAAGTTTCGTATCGGTAACGCCAGGGGACGGGCTCTGCTACTGCTGCTGAGACACGTCGTGCCAAGGAAACAACCTCATCCAGATGCTTTCGGTGTAGCAGAGCGATGTTTGCCCGGTGCGGATGAATGTAGTAGGGATGTTGGGGAGCTTGACATTTGTCCGGTGCCACTGGACGCTATCAGGGAAATGTGTGATTGCTTTGGCTGCGTGCCTCAACTCCCGCAGTTTTGGCCGGGCGAGGGGTGTCCACCCACCCACCGCCCACTCCAAACCCCCAGGGACGGTGCTGCCGGTGCCAGCAGCTCACGCAGTGCCGTGCCCGACTGGCAACACATGGTGCAGCCCGGGATCACGGTTATCTCATCCTTTCCATCTCCCAGGGCTGCTAATGGTTGTGTGCAGCAGCATACTTCATGCCTCAATTGAGAATAATTAAGTATCCTCATTAACATCCTTACCGTCCCAGCCTCCCTCATTCCTGGACCTTTCCCACATACCGCAGTCATGGACATGGCATGCAGCCCCCCCCAGTTCCCAGGGCCACCTTCCTTATGGCGGGGCATGAGGTTCTTCATTGATTCCCGTAGATATTTATTAATCAAGCTTTGTAAGGACAGCCAGCAGCCCCGTTTTTGCAGCAGCGTACGAGCACAGGACTTTGTGCTTGGTAGGGAGAGCATCCTCGAGGCAGCCAGCAGCATCCCTGCCCGGACCACGAACGTTTGCAGTTGTGTGAGGGAGGAAAGACAAGATGGTGGCAATTTATTACGTGCACGCAGAGACATTTAGAAGAGCTTTCCTGGAGAAAGGCCTCTGATTTGAACAAAACAGAGAAGCTGAAGCTAAATGAGTTCCCAGCTGGCAACGACAGCCGGGCGATGCACGAAGCTGTGCGAGACCTGGGACAACTGGCCTTGTATCCCGAATTAAAGCTCTGTGCACATGTTATCCCTTAGAGCAGAGCTCAGCTCTCTCCGTAAATGGGTGCTTTCAAGGATGCTGGCCCCTCAGACTGCTTCTGGACTGAGCCTGTTCCTTCTCTTATTCTTTTTTGAGTCATTAAAAAAATCTTGCTCTAACCCAGCCGTGGGGTTACCTTTGAGTTGACCTTCCAGGGGCGGTGGCAGTTCACGATTGCATGCATCCTACCTTGGGGGTAGGTCGGTATCGCTGCTCCTTTTAAAATGTAAACTTCAGCTTGCTTGCTTTTGCTTAGCCCGGCGTGACTCTCTGGCCCTGGCTCTGCAAAGCCTGTCTCATGGGGTTCGTTCGATCCCGTCCCGCTGCATTACTTCCCTCCCTCGCGGTGGCTGTGCACACGCGCACAGAAACGCATACGTGGAAACGATATATGCACATACACTCTTATACCACTTGAAATGAGTCAGGGAATGGCTGTTTACGGTGCTAGAGATTTCTTACTATCCATGCCAGGGGTGAGATGACATAGTAAGACCAATAAACTCCACCTTTGTAGTCAGTTGTCTTTAAGTAAAGCAGAAGAGGGGCACTGGCCAACGCCTACGTTTGGGAGCTCCGTGGTCCCCGGGGGTGCAGGGAGGCAGCAGCCCCCACCCGCCACCGGGATGGTGGGATCTGAGCGCAGGGGCAGCTGGGCATCCTGGCCCCAGCATCCCCTGTGCCTCATTTTCCCCATTCCCATGACAAGGGAACACCGACACTCCCTACCCCTCTGGGACCGCGGGAGAGCCAATGCATCCGTGTCTCTAAAGTGCTCTGAAAATGGAAAGTACCAAAGTATCGAGTCGTGGGACGCAACTGTCCACCCCGGGAGGAATAAACTGGCCCAGGGCTGCAGGCAGGGGTTTGGAAGATGACTGCGTGGCCGCGGGGCTGAGCCCTAACCCCAGGGCTCCGCACCCCGGCTGCCCTCCCGGGCAGGATTCACTCCTCCTGCCCCAGCCTGGGCCACCTTTGCTCCTGCCGGGTGGGCGGCCGGTGGCGGGGAGCTGGAGGGGTGTCATGGAAGGACTTTCCATCACTAACAGAGCCTTGTCCGGTTCCCTTCGGTCTACCGCGTGCATTTCATTGTCAACTTGAGGTTGTTGTTGTGCAAAAGAAGTGATTATGAAAATTAAAAAAATTTTAAAAAAAAAGGAAAAAAAAAAGAAATAAACTTGGTATGAAACCAAATGTGTCCGTCTCTCTCCGTAAACGGATTGTTTCAGTTCTGAGGCTTCTCTTTGTATTGTGAGAATACCAATAAAATGCATTAAACGGAAAATTGACCTAAAGATTTAACAAAATCGACTTTAAGCATCTGTATGCTAAACAAGTACTTTGCACCCAGCATAAAAGATGCAGAGATTCATAGCTTATCGCCGTTCTCGGAGGGAAAAAATAATAAAATGCTTGAATGAGGGTACTGCTGACATCCCTTGCGGCAGGCAAGGTGAGGGTGTGCAAAGTCATTGCAGAGGAAGGTCAAAAAAACATAAGACAATTACAAATACAATAAATCCATTTCTGGAAAACATGTGAGCTTCCTTTTTTAAAAAAAAACCCCAGCGCTTGCTTAATGAGCTTTTCCTGAGAAACGATCCAGCCTTCCCCTGGGCTGGGCATGGTGGGGGGGGGGGAACGGGACTGCGGTTCCCAAGGAGAGAGATCCCTAACCTGGGAGACCTTGCATGAGGCTAACGCTCAAAATCACATCCCTGGGGCCCAGATACAGAAAAATGCCCCCAAAAGCTGCAGCTGAAAAGAGGGAGGTTCGTAATCCATGGGAACACGCGAGGGGAAGGGGCCTGGCTGCTTCCTCAGCTGCTGTGCAAGGGATCCCCCCTGTTGGCGTGGGAGAAACTAAACCGAGGGGAGGGCAGAAGGTGGGAAATTTTAATTCCTGGGGCAGCTCTTCTGTAAGAGCGGGGAGGAGGGTGCTGGGGCCATCACTGCGGTGGCGGCCGATGCTCTCCCCATGTGTGCGCAAGGCACCGCCACCCACACAAACAGGAATTCTATTTTTGCAGCGTGACCTTCCCGGTTTTAGAGATAACGACCTAATGGCAAATGCAGCGTTGCTCACTTTTCTTTGGAGATTTGCTACAGGCCACTAACCCAGGCTCTTAAAAAGAAGGGGGTGTAGTAAAGTAAGCCTCTGGATTTGTCTCGGGAAAATAGTCACAGTGCATCAGTGACATAAAATTCAAGATATATTAGAGAAACCAGGTGTGGTCACCCTGTGACTAGTTAATTCAAGTCAGATCCTTCATCCTCCTGTGATCTGAAGGAGAAAACCGCAGAGGAATGGGATGTGTTGGGGAGAGGGTGGGCAGGAGGAGCGGGCAGGCGCTGCAGAGGATCCCACCACCCTCGAGCTTCTTTCCCCGCGTGCAGCCCTGTGGGGCAGGATACAGCCTGGGACCAGACTGTACCACCCACCAAAATGCTTCTTCCAAGATCAAAACCAGTCCAACAAAGCAAAATGTTGTAAGGGACTCTCGGAAGGACCCCTACAAAGTACTCGAGCCACGTCTGAGTGCAGGGAAGAAGAGAACGGCGACTCTGGCAAGGTAAATGCAAAAGCTCACCTGGGCAGGCAGGAAATAAAAAATAAAAAAAATTTGCAGAGAGATTTGCTAAAGGTTTGAAAAATAACAAGCTGTCCTTTCTCAGCAACCTCCTGGGCACTAAGGCTGCAAGGAGCCTGCGCGCTGATAAGGGGAGAGACCATGGAGCAGCGGGCAGATAAGGCGCCAGGAGGCGAATTCCCCCGGCCCTGGGTGCAGGGGAGGAGCTCAGGGAGGTTCCCCTTGCCCAGCATCTGACAGCAAAAGCACAGTTTTGCCTTCCAAGGGGCCGCCGGCTGCTGGGAAAACTGGAGGAGAGCAGCCTTGCTGTGGGTTTGCCACCTTCTTACCACCTTTATAATGGCTCTGCCACTGGGAGCCGGTTACGGTGGCAGAGGGACCTTCATCTGCCACGTCCAGCCCCTCTTAGGTCCCCAGGACACAGCTGCCAGCGCAGGTCCCCGGGGAGCTGCTGACAGAGACTTCAGGAGAAATACAGACAGGCTTCCATGGAAAAGGGCATCACCACTTCCAGCAGGTAAATTGGCATTGCTGGTTATCTTGGAGAAGGAAAAGAAAGACAATTCCTCGTGAAATATCAGTTTAATGAGTATTAGACTGGGTAAATTAGAGAGTGAAACAAAGCAGGCAGGTGGTTATCAGGCAGGGTTGGTTTGGATGGGGAGGGATGGAAAAAGGAAAGGAAGAACCTTGGGAAAAATCAGCAGTAAATAAACCACTGCAAATCTATCAGGCAGAAATCCACGTGAAAAATACTGCTAACCAGACCAAACGCGCAAACAGGGGCCACCACCTCAAGGCAAGGCAGAAAAAGCCACTCGACAAGTAGGTGCCAACAGAACTAAAACACATCGAGAGTGTTTCCAAAAAGGGACTCACGACTTTTTGGGCCTCTGTTCTGGCTCTTCCTTTTTCAGAACGTGTTTAGCACCCGCTTGCAGAAAAAGCGCAATGCGGTAAGATCGTGCAAAAAGTCCTCCCTGAAAAATCACTCAAACCCCAGACCTTACGGGCACGGCCGGCAGGGTAAACCCAGAAACGGCATAAATGACACCAAAACCTGTGAGAGCTCGAGGTGGCCGAGGGAAAACACCGCGGAGGGGAATTGCAGCACGATATTTAGCGCTGATACGCAGCCCTGTGTCTCGGGGGCAGCAGCTCGGGGTCGGCTTCTGGGCAGAAAATCCCTGAGCGCGGATCAAAGAGCTGCATGGCAGCACTCTGCGGTGCCCGAGCCCATCGCACACCCTGGCAGCGTGTGGCGTCCCCTCTCCTTCCAGGGACAATTTGCACAGGACACCCACGGAAGCATCTGCAAAGCTCAGGGACAGCTCGCAGACACCGAGGGAAGGACGGAGGTGACGGAGCAAACCCTGAGCTGCGTGAAAAACTGCCACCCCATCCAAACACAGACACGGCTACTTTCTCCTCCAGGTGCAAAACAGACTTTTCTATCTCCCCTTTTATAATTCGTTGCTGATAAGGACAGTAAAGGAGTCCTCCGAGGACTTATCTCCTTAGTTTTTATTAGGCCTTTTGACGGGAGGCGAAGCAGGGCCGCGGAGCCCTCGCAGGCTGCAGCCCGTGCTGTGGGCACCAGTGAATGTCCTCGTTGGAGCGACACAGCATTAATTTCTCTTGTAGTAATTTTACTTTCCGGTAAGGTCTCTTCTAATGCTACGGAAAATGGCATTTTTAGCAGATTCTGGTGTCTGAATTTGTGAAAATATTTACTTTAGAGCCAGCTACGCTATGTGGGTTTCAGTCTCGGTGTTCTCCAGCTCACCAGCCGCAGGGAAGAGGAGGAGTGAGACCCGGGCACTTGACCCAAGCTGCCAACAGGATTATTTCATACCATGAAGGTCACATCCAATATAAATCAGAAACTGTTTGCTGCGTGGCGCTCTCTCTCCCTTGATGGTGGCGGTCTAGAGAACTCCTTGCCCCAGTGCCGGACCTCTAAGCCCAAAGCCATAGGGTTCACGGTGTCCAACATTTGCTGTTCCCTGCTGGGAGCGCACGGCTTCCTGCTGAGAGACTGGGCTGAGGATAATATACCATATTTTATATTGGTATAGGGATTAATATTGGTTCTTTAGTATTATTTACGTTAATTATTTAGTCTTGTTCTATTAAAGCTGTTCATATTTCAATCCCTGTTTTTTTTTGGTTTTTTCCTGATTCCCCTCCTTGGGTGGGGAGGGGTCATTGGGTAATAAAATCATGGTCTCAATGACAATAAATTGTTGTGGGTTCTTAAATCCGTAACAGGGAAACCCCTCTTGGAAAGGAGACACATGAAGCTCTCCCTCGGGGCCAGCCCAGTGCGGGGAGGGAGAGGCTGGAAGGTCACCGATGGCACTTTGCCGCCTGCTCTGAAAGCTGGCGGCCTCCAGCCCTGCCCAGCAGCACAAGCACGGCTCTGCGCCCCCAAACAGCACGCACCCCCCCGGGCCATGCACATGCACCCGCAGGGAGGGAGGGAAGACAGCAACCCCACGGCACTTGGCCTTGGGGGACGTGGGGGGGACACCCACGGCCCAGGTAGGGGGGACGCAGGAGCCCTGGGCACATTTGGGGGCGCAGGCACACGCTGGGGGCACGCGAGGGGAGGGCAGCGTGCGCAGCCCCGGGGGGGGCCATGTACCACTGAGGCATTCACAAACCCTGGGAGGCAGGTGGGGAGCTGGGGGAGGACGACAGAGGAGCATCCAGGACCCCAGAGGGTGGACAAAGGGGACATGCAGGACCCCGGGGAGGGG
>VXBO01008329.1:143377-165337 GCA_013400135.1 Rhinoptilus africanus
CCTTCCGCTGCAGCACCCCCAAAGCCCCTCTGTGCCCTCCGCTGGCAGCGCACCCCCAAAACCTCTCCTTCCTCTCCCGGTGGTACAATGCTATTTGTATTTTTTTCCCCTTTTTTCCCCCTTCTCACCCCAAATCTTTCCTGCCGCCCCCGAAGTTTGCTCAGTGCCACCCGAGGGAGAGCCGGGGGGGCTCCCTGCCGGCCCGCGTCCCCCTCGCTGCACCCCACTGCTGATGATTTCTTGTGTTTTCAGCCCAGTTTTTCCCCATCCCGTGCCAGTTCCTGCCTGCGGGAAGCCCAGCAATGCGCGCCCCGGGAGCTCCGGTCTCCCCGTGAAGCTGAGCGGGATTTCGGGAGCATCCCAAAACCGGGCACCGGGGCAGAGCCCGTCGTGGGCACCGCTAAGGCTGCGAGAGGGGTTTTACCCCCAAAGGGCAGGCAGGGGTAGGGATAGAGCAGCCAAAGAAAATAAAGTGCGGCCGAGCGTCTGCGCTGTGTTTTGCGTTTTTGGTCACTGAACGTGCAGCATCCAGCTTTTATCCCGGTAAAGGCAGCGGGTGCCGCAGGGAGCTGCCGTCCCGGTGGAGGAGGGATGGGGAGCGGGCGTGGGGCTGGTGTGCTGCAGCCCTGCGAGCTCTAAAACGCTGGTTTTGAGCAAACCCTCCCGTTTTCCTCGCCTTGCCCGCCGTCCGTCCTGCCGCAAAGTCTGTCCTCCTATTGCTTGAAAGGCTTAAAACTACTTTTAATTCTACAGTTACCTAAAATCCCCGGGAAAGCTGGCAGGAGAGGTGGGCGATGCGTCCCCGGGGGACCGGGGTTTTCCCCCGTGGGTGACGCTGTGCTCTGAGCACGGAGGCTGGGGGGGCCGGGGACGCGGCGCAACCGTGAGCGTGTGAAGACGTCCAGCTCCTCGTGCCTTCGGTTAGCCGGGGCTGCGTGGTTTCTTTCCCCAGGTTTCTTCTTGCATATGGAATACTGGCTCTGCAGGGGTGGGCGCTGGAGTCGGTTTTAAGTTCTGTCTTTAAAACTGTTGCCGATTTATTAGAAATACACGCTTTGAAACAGTTTTCAGATGTGGCTTTGTTTCTGCGGGCTTGAAGTGCTTTTTTAATTTGCTTTTTTTGCGTGTGACTTTGGAGGAGGGGAGAGTCCCCGTTTCTGCCGTGGAGGAGACTGTGATGAGCTCCTCCGGCAGCATGAAAGTCTTCTGAGGTAGTTGGAAACACATTCGGAAGCACACCTTCAAACTAAGCGTCTTCGTAGAGGTTTTGGTGAATGCCAGGGCCAGTTTTTTGCTTCCACTCTACTCCTTGCCGCCCGTGCCCCAGTCCCTCCCCACCTCTTGCCTCTCCCCGTGGCCCATCACCCTCACCCAGCCTGCGGAGCGTGCGTGGGGTTACCATCCCTTCTCCTGGGATGGAGCCACTGGGGATTTGCTAATCCCCTTCTCCTTAGGAGCTCAGATTCCCTGCAGCCCTCTCTCCCCTTGTTCCCACTGCACTGATGGTCTTTCCCTGACCGATTTTTAGCAGGGAGACCTTTTGACACGGGGCTTCCCCTCGTTTCTCTGCAGGCAGCCGGTGACCGAGGGCTCTCCCGCCTGGGTGCCCGTGGCTGCCCGCCCCCGCCTGGCGATGGCCACCCCGGACGTCAGCGTGCACATGGAGGAGGTGGTGGTGGTGACGACGCCCGACGGCGCGGTGGATGGCGGCGGGGTGGAGGAGGTGAAGACGGTGCTGGTCACCACCAACCTGTCCCAGCACAGGTAAGAGACAGAGTTGACGTACACCGAGGTGACGTGCTGGAAAACCTCCCGCCCATGGTCATAGTCATCTGGGATGGGTGTATTTAATCACCTACTACTTACTCCTGCATCACTTCTCACAGTGGGGACCTCAGCGATGCCCAGGCAATCTCCGGTTCCTCGTGAGATCCTCACTGACGCCCCTGGGATCATACCCAGGGCTGTGGGCTCGGCAGCTCCGAGCTTACAGGGCAGAGCAGGCTTCACTTCTTCTCTTAAAGCTGAGTTACCCCGGGTGGTTTTAAGCTGGTGTTACCCAGAATAAAAAGCAGTGCAACAGTTTGTTTTGGATGGATGGGGGGAAATGTCTTTTTAAAAAAAGCAAACCCAACAAAAACCCCCAAACCAAACCATGTTTTCGGAGTGGATGCAAATCCAGTTGGAACAGGACACCAGTAGCTAAATCAGTGTCTTTCTGCTGTGTGTTTCATGATTGCCTTGCGAAGCTGTGTACCTCCGTGAGATGGGGCCAGGGCTCCCCTTGCCAGGGGGTTTGGGGCCATGTTCCTCTGCAGGAACCTCCGCTGCCGGCAGTAGGAGTGAGAGAGGTGGCCTTGGATGGAGAGGCAAAAAGCGAGAGTGAATATGTCTGATTTTTAAATTCTGCTGCTTTGCCCAATTTCTGCCTTTCTTGTTGGCATTTCAAATTCGGGGCTGTTGTTCGTTCAGGTCTGGTCTGTTCAGTTGCAGGTTGGTGAAGTCTTTGCTTCCATGGCCAAGGGGCCTGGCTGGTACCTTGGAGGCCCGTGTGGCCATGGGCTCTTTGCTTTATTTCTCTACAGTCTTTCCTGGGACGGCGCCCAGAGACACTTTAGTGCTTTGCCCTTTCGGTGGACAGAAAATCCAAGCTTACGCCTGAAGCTGGATCCAGGCAGGTTTGTCTGATCCAGAAGTCCCTGCACTTGAAATAAGTGGGTAGCGAGCGGCTGTTTATTGTTCTCCACAAAAAGGAGACATTTGTCTCCTTTCCTCGATATTCCCTGCTGTTTCTGTGTCGGTTCCCTGTGGCTCGGGGCAGGGCAGGAGGGCACAGCTTTTACCTTACGGCGTGGGCACCATTTCCCCTGTTGTGCTATAACTCGTATAGAACTCATTAACAGATGAAATTCGGGTAGGGGGCAGGGAGGGGCGAGAGCCGTTGGCGCTGGGGATGCCATGGGCAGGAGCAGCCCCGCTCCTCCTGCGCATCCCGGGTCTGCAAATGCTTCCAAGAGTCTTTTCCGTTCCCAAAAGAGCGGGTGATTGTGGGGACGAAACACTCCGCTCCTCTTTCTTTCTGGCCCGCACTGTCTTCCTTAGCTCCCTCGGTAGGGAAGCAGCCAGATGTGAAACTTGGGATGTGGCTCTTCTTGGATGCGGAACAATTTCTGGTTTTAATGTGGCTCTGAGCCTTTGTAGACCCACGTGCAGCAGAGCAGTGTTGTGCAGGAACACGGATCATGGCAGAGGCTGGTTCAATCAGTTTGATCTTCTTTTGTTCTTATTTCCTCTCCTATTTTTCTTTGGAAACCTTTTCTCATCCTCCTGGTGTCCCCTGGATGGTCAGGAGCAGGACAAATCTGCCCAGCGGAAAGAGGGTGATTTTTATTCAGTCGCAGCCATGAGCGGAGCACATCTTAGCAGGCATTAAGAGATTCCCTGAGGGTTTTCCATACAGGCTCCTCGCTCCCACATGCTCTGGGACAGCAGTGGATCGATGGGAAGAACATGGGTCTCGGGCTTGTGGAGTAAAACCCACACAAGTCCCGCTGCACTGGGTGCTGGGACTCCCCTCACCGAGCAGCAGTGGGGCTGGTGGTGGGTAGCAGCATGAGCCACCCACGGTCTCTCCGTCGCCTTGGATGGTTCCCTCTACCAGGCTCCACTCCTCTCAGGGAGATGCCGGAGCGGTGCTGGCTCCCTCTCCCTCTGTTTTCCCTTTGCAGCCCCAGCTGGCGTAAGGAAAGTGACTGTAAGCACAGGCTGGGATTCCTCGGCTTTGGCTTAGTCACTGCTGCGCGAGAAGCCAGCTTTGAACTCGTCTTAAAAAAATGATGAGCCTAGAGTCATGGCCAGACTGGGCTTGGGGGTTGGCACCTTTTTCTAGTGCTCCTTTGGGTATGGTTTTGCTATTCCAAAAAACCAAAAAATATATATATACACAACCAACAGTTAAGAGTTAATTAGTTCCTGTGTTTTAAAGATTGACTGGAAAAGGCAGAGGGAAATGGGAAAACAGTAATAAACAGCAAGAAGCTTTCCTCTTTCATCTGTGATGGGAAGGGATCCGTACTTGATGCTCTTATGAGGTGCTTGTATTTCTGATCAGCATCCCCAGCGCAGGTTTCTGGGGAAGACTTTTTTCCCTCCCTGAAGTTTCCAGGCAAGGCAGGAGTGGAGGAGAAAGGAGCCGCAAGCCCGCTGCTTTATCAGCATGCACTTCCTTCTCTCCCTCCCATCTGGTTTGTGGATCCTCCCAGGGAGGAAGATGAGAGCCATCCTCCCCCTGCTTCGTCATGGCAACCGGCGAAGGCAGGACCGGCCGGGTGGGATGCGTCGCTGGGGCTTGGAAGGTGTTTTTCTCCTGCATCTGCCTCAGTCTGTTCCTCTGGCCTGGGATGGGGGAAGCAATGTGGAGAAACTCACCTTTTCTTGTGGTTTCCTTTCCCTCCCCAGTTACATGTCCATGGCAGACACAGGCTTGTTGCTTGAATTTTTCATACAAGCTGTTCAAGTTGGTTTGTTTGTTTTTTCTCTGGAGGATGGAGTTTAAGGTGTGGGCTGGCTTATTTCTCCCAATCCAGTAGTGCCTTTCAGTCATTTTTTGGAGCAGTGCGAATGCAGTGGAGTCCTGGAGGAGGCTCTGTTTCAGGTGCTGACTTTCTGCTGGGGTGTTTCTTTTTGACAAGCCAGTGGAGAGCTTTGGGCTGGTGGGAGGCGGAGGCAGGTCAGGGTCGGGGCTGTGGAGTGCTGGGCTTTGCGCGTTGGGACGTGGCTGCTGCCCCTTGCAGCCCTGGCGCCCTGCTGAAGTGGTATTGCTGGCTTTTCTCCAAATGCATCTGGAGAAATGCAAGAAGCAAGCTGGTGAAGAAAAAACAGGTTACAATTCTTTCATTTCCCTCGTGTCAAGCTGCCAATTCTGTAGTAGTCACCCGTCTGCAAATGCCTTAGCTCCGAGTTTACCTTTTAGAGTCCTTTTGCATTGTCTGTCACCTTTCCCTCCTGGGGGTCTGGGTGGTTGGTGGCTGTGAGCAGGGTGGCATCCTGTGGTGCCTCTCTCCCGCAGCGGGGGCTGCCTTCAGCTCTCCTCATGGCTCTCGTCGTCTCTGAAGCAGCATCTCCCGCTTACTCACCCGTGAGGCTGAGCTGCCGCCCACGCCGGTTCCCTTATCTCCCTGCTGCTCCCCACCAGGAACCTGCCCTGCGGCTGGCAAGGGCAGGGATGCTTTGAAGCTGCAGTTCCACCCTGGAGCAGTCTGTTAAGAGGCCAGCCTGGAAAAACCAGTTGCTCTTGAATTTGCTTGTCCTTGTGGCACCCCGGGTGGGAAGTGTGGTTGCCAGTGAGTCACTAGGACCATTCTTGTCACTCAGACGTGGTACCAAACCGGGGTAGATTTCAAGTTTATTTTCTCCTTGCAGTCTTCCTTAGGAAATATGTATGTTGAAGCTTGTGAAAAGCTAACAGGTTTCCCCCCCTGCTGGACAAGCTTCCTTGTAATTTGACATCTTCAATACCAAAACCAAACGCACGTCTTAAAGCCCATTAGGAATGGTCCATGCTGGGCGTGTTGCACAGGTTGGATCCATAAGGGTGCCAGCGTGGGCTTCCTTCCTTGCATGGGAGCCAAGGGGGCAAGGAGCATCTCCTGGATAGCAGCCCTAAATGCCTTTCCCATCAGAGCGTGCACTGAAGCTCGTTAGAGGGGCCTGGGGCTCTGCACGCTGCGGTGAGAGCTGGAACGGAGGAACAGTGAGGGTGCAGATGCAGCGCAGGACCAGCGGTGTGTCTCCATCAGCAAAGCTCCAAGAGAAGCCTGAAATCTCCGTGTCTGGAGGGTGAAAGCAGTCAGATATCCGGCTATTAGTTAATATTATGGGTATATTGAGTTGTAAAAGGCTTAGAGTTTTCATTGCGAGGGTCTCTAGCTCACGTTATGTCGTCTCTGGTCATGGATCTGCTGGTAGGGTTTGTCAAACTCCTTTATCGCATGTTTGTGGCTCCTTGAGGTCCTGCTCCTGGGAGCATCCCGTGTTCCGGGGGACTCAGCCTGTCCATTGCCCAGACAGCAGCAGCATGTTTCACACATGTTTTTCCTGGGGAAATCTTCTCAGGCAAAGCTGCCAGAAGCTGGCAGCGACTTCTGAGCGAGGGGCTGTGCTGACAGCATCCCTCCTCGCCAGCTTCGCAGCACCGGCTGTGCCGGAGGCAGCTCCATGGGGATGGGATTAAAAGGGAGGCGAGGCAGAGTTGGCCGGGTTGCTGGCAGCGGGCTGGCATGCCTGCCTGCTGGGGGGGCTTTTCATCTCCGTAGGGAAAAACGGAGCTGAGCCTCTCAAAACCAGAGCCGACTTTTAGCTTTTGTGGGAAAATCTAGTCCCAGTGACTTTGGAAGCAATATCTCCATGGGGCATCGGGTGTGGGGGTGGCACATCCACGCTGCTTAACTGCCTCTCTGACTCTCTCACCAGCGGTGACATAAACGAAGATACGCTGGAGACCGAAAATGCAGCTGCTGCAGCTGCTGCCGCCTTTACAGCCTCCACGCATCTGAAGGAAGCGGTCCTAGGTAGGTTCAGGCCGAGCCGTAGCCCCTCGGTTGAGCCGTGCCAGCTCCACCACCCCAGTGTGGCACGACCCTGCGCTGGTGCTGGCTGGGAAGGTCCAACCACTGCTGTGCAGAGCTGCTGGCTGTGCCCAGCATCCGTGGATGCTCTCCCGCGGTCCCCAGGGATGCTCTCCTCAGCATCCAGGGGAAGGCAGGGAGCTGCAGGGTGCTGGGGAGGGAGCTGGCGGCTGCTGGCTGGGCTGCTGCTGCCCTCTCCTGGTGCAGGATGAGACCCTGTGTCTGGCCATCGCTGGCTCCTGCCCTTCCAGCTTGCGATGGGGGACGGCAGTTTTGCAGCAAACTCGCCAGCTTTGGTTACAAGTAAAAGCGAATTTTGTGAGCAAAGACTGTAACCAGCTGGGCTGGAGTTGCCTTAAAAACATTTGTGCTCTAAAACTAAAGGTGAATGTATAATTACCTGAACAACATCATCCCTTTCATTTATATCAAGAATGGATTTTTTTTCAGCCCATGCCCCTGACTTCTCAGATTTCACCCTCTCAGCTGCAGCCAGATCAGTATAAAATCTGCCTGCGCTCTTTTGCCTGAGAAATTTGGGTGTTTGGATGCTTTAGTAGCAAAGTGCAAGTGAGTGGTAGCCACAAACCCCAACACGCCACACTATGCATCGTCTATGTTTATTTTTTTAATCCTGAGCTTCGAAAGTGCTTTATCGCTGTATGTGTGCCTCGGGGTGGTGAATCGGGGGCTGCGACTCATGTTTCTTTTGGATCTCTCCCTTCCTCTGTTCCCTGTGAGAAGTGAAGATGGCTGAAGACGAGGACAGTTTGGAGGCAGAGATTGTCTACCCCATCACCTGCGGGGACAGCAAAGCCAACCTCATCTGGAGAAAGTTCGTGTGCCCCGGGATCAACGTGAAGTGTGTGCAGGTGAGAACAGGGGGCTGCGACGCTGGATTCGTGCCTTCCCATGCCCACACTGCAGGCTCACCTGCCTTCTCCTGGTTTTGATGAACTTTGATAAGCTGCCTTGCATCAAAACCACATTGTGGGTGGGAGAGGAGGAAATTTCTTGGTACTGTGGTACCTGATACTGGTCTTCTCAGCCAAGTTCCGCAGTGCTGGCTGGAGGGATGCTGCCTCAATTTAGCTGCTTTATTGGAGAGTTTGAGAAATTGGGTCACTTCCAGTGTCTGCTCAGTTGGGAAGTTGAGAATTTATCGAGAAGTTTATTGGTAGGGGACCTACTGAAGAACTTCTGCTGTGTCCTGGGTAACTCATGCTTAAAATCTGCATGAATTCAGGAACATACAGTGAGTGGTGTTGTCATAAGCTATCACTGGGATTGTACACGGACTATACAATATCCTGCTGAGGGAGTGTCTCCTCTGGGGTCCATTGCAGGAAGGATTTGTAAAGGATAGTCCTTGCCCTTCCTAGGAGAGATGGGCTTTTCCATCCCCGAAGGAGAGGACAGGTACTGCTGCAAATAATGCTGCTGCCGCCTAAAATCAGTCCTCTCTTTGCACTGAAGCCCATGTCCTTGTACAGAAGCAGCAGTTTCTCATGAGTAATTGTGGGTGAGCTCTATGTTGATCAACACAGGAGGCCTGGACTTGGGAAATCCTTTCTGAGATGGGCTGTAAAGCAGCATTTTAGAGGGCTGCCTTGCTCTGCAAGTTGCTTTTAGCTCAGCACATGGGTTCAGACACAGCTGGGTACGGCGGACAATAAAATAAGGGAGACGAGCTGGCGGCTGATACAGGGTATGCCAACCTCCTAAAGCTGGTTTTCGGTAGAGATGGGTGTGTGCTGTGAGAGAGGCCAGAGGTTTCACTGGTATCGACAATTGGGCTCGGTAGCAGGAGGTCAAAGAGCAAATGGGCTTCTCCTTCCCTCGCTTGGGCAGGGCATAGTGTGGCCCTGGACCCAAATGTCAGCGTGGGCAGCCCGGCTCTCGTCAGCCTGCTCGTTAGTGGGAGTGTCGCCAGCTCACTGCGGTTAATGATACTTTGGGCAAGCTACGGGTGTTTTTCACAGCCTGGGCTGGGCATTTAGCAAACTCCTCTGTGCTGTACACACCCCACGCCCTTGGCTTTGAGCAGCTGTGAACCAACCAGGAAAGCAATATTTGGCTTTAAATTTTTTTTTTTAACTCGGTCAATGTTCTCTAAGGTGGAGAAGTGCGTGTCAGCCATCTGTTTTGGTGCTATTATTTAAACAGCACGTTGAGGCTGTGGTGCAGCTCCACTGCTGGGCACCGGGAAATGTTCTGCTGCTGAATTGTGCTCGCGGGACACGCTTTTCATTATTTTATGGCTTGTCACGCTGATGTCACACTTCTGCCTCTTGCAGTTTGACGATCACCTAATTAGTCCCAAGGAGTTTGTCCATTTGGCAGGCAAGTCGACCCTGAAGGATTGGAAGCGGGCGATCCGGATGAACGGGATCATGCTCCGGTTAGTCTCTCCACTTGTATCTGCAGAACAACAAGGGAGACTTCTTCTTTCTGGGGGATAACAGTGGGGTAGAACAGAGCCTTTGGCAAAGTTGTTTCGCTGAGAGGGTGAATGCACCACTGAATGTTTGTCTTACCAGCCTGGCCCCAAATGTGTTCTGTGCGGCTTTGCTTTATCCTTGTGCCTAGGGAATAATCTGGGGCAAGAAATGCTTCCCTGGCCTTTTTAGGACTTGAACCGCACTGAGTTCTCAGCTGGCGTAAGGTCATTGAAAATCTCAGCGGCTGCTGGCGGTCAGGCCGTGCTGTCTGTGGGTTTTCGGTGTGACCTACCAAACGGAAGACAGTCTGGTCATCAACTAACGCTCACGTTGCAGCATGTCTGCTTTACATCACTTTTTTTTTTTTCCCCCCAAGGACTTACTTAAAGCTTATTTATGCAAGCGTTTCTCTTCTCTAGTCTTAACTGCAACAATTTAATTCTTCTGTGGTGTTCTTGAACACCAGCCTGAGACTGTCATTTAATTAAAATCTGTCTCTGCCTGTAGGCAGGATAAAAAAAGCATCACCTCTTTCCCCAGGAACTGTCAGTGGGTTTGTACTCTTTTCACAGGGTGACATTCCCTTTGCCTGTATGGTTTGGCTTCAGTGCAGGCATCTCCCATATTCCTTCTAAGCAGCTTTTGGTCGCGTAGATTTTGCATAATAGGCTTATGCTTTGGCAAGGCAGGTCTTTCAAGGAAAAAAAACCCCAAACTTCATGAGGAATGTGTGAAGGCAAGCCCAGCGGCCCATGGGAGCTCAGGTTGTTGTTGGCCAGCAAAGCCTGGGGATGCTTTGGAGTCAATGTGCTTAGAGTGGGAAGATCACACATGCCAATGTTGCAACCCCCTTTGCTTAAGCTGAGAAGCCTTATTTTAGTTTATAAATAGGGCTATGCCCCACCTCTTTTTGAGGTGTAGAGTCCAAAAGGGAAGGAGGCAGCTTCCTGCTGTCTCACCCTGGGCTGAGGCTTCAGCTGACCCTTCTGCTGGAAGCTGCAGGGGGAAGGTGCTGGTGGGACCAGGCTGGGACCTTCTCTGCTCCTTGCTCCTCAGTGAACAGGAGTTCATCAGTCCCAGCAAGGGTTCCTCGTTAAAATTAAGACCTCCCATGCAGAAGAGCCTGCTCAGAGAGGTGGAACCAGCTCCAAAATCAGCTTCTCTGGAGGCCAAGCATTGCCCTGCTGTTGGGAGGTGGGAGAGCAGAAGGACAGGGTGGCTCTGTCATTGCTGTGGGAGCCCCACAGACGCGTTGTCACTCTCGGGGTTGGTGTGTGTTGCTTGTACAAAGGTGGGGGATGTCCTCAGGGCAGGAGATCCCAGGGAGGAAGACCCTGTGCAGCGTCACAGGGCAGGGATAAAACTGCTGCATGGGAGCATAGCCTGGGGAGACAGGGAAAAGCTCTCCCCACGTCACTGCCGTTGTGGGAATAGCAGTGTCTGGGCTTGAAACAGTACGTTTCCCCTGAAGGCGTCTAGCCAGCAGAAGATCTGCTGAGAGCAGTGTGGTTTGTCCCGATACTTCTCAAGGTATGTTTAGTTTTACAGGGATATATCCTTAGGAAAAACTCGTGTGTCTCTTGAGCCTCTCAGCCCAAGTTGAGTGCTCCGGTGGTGAAGAAAAGGACTTTTTCTTGAGCTAAGGAAATTCATCCTCTTTGAGTTGAAGAGGAACCTTTTCAGAGGGCTGAAGTCCCCCTCCTCTATCCCACAGGAGGATGCAGGTTGTGGTAGGGAAGTGGTCAGAAACTGGATCTGCTCCAGTCCTTTACCGCAACTTCAGCACAATGGGCCTTTTCCTCCCCATCCCAGCTTCCTGAAAGGCTTTACCACCACTGGAGTGTTGCGTGGTGGTTGGACTTGTGCATGTGGCCAGTACAGAGCAGGCTGTGGATGCTGTTTTAATTAACTCTTAGCTAATGCTACCTCTAAGGTCAGGGTTTGGGAGGACTTGTCAAGGGAAACTTAGGCTGCTGCCTCTGCCTGCTCTCCTGGCTTTTGATTTTCATATGGGACTTTGAGAAGTCTGGGGGTGAAGGCTGCCAGGAGCTGTGTCTCGGAGCTCTCTGCTCCCCCTGGTGTGCCTGTCACTGTGCTTGCTCCCTGTCTCGCAGGAAAATCATGGACTCAGGAGAGCTGGATTTCTACCAGCACACAAAGGTCTGTTCCAACACCTGCCGGAGCACCAAAATCGACCTGACCGGAGCCAGGGTGTCCTTGACCAGCCAGACATCGACGGAGTATATCCCTCTAACTCCCGCTTCTGCAGATGGTACGTCCAGCCATTCCTCACACCCTAAACAGGGGCTTTGAAGCATTAAACCACAACAAATGCCGTGTAACCGACACCCCTTACGGTTACCTCTTCTTTTGGCTTTGCGGGTTGTTTTATCCTCGGCTTTCTTTCCCTGCTCTGTTGCGGGATTCCCCGCACTTCCGCGCATGGCTCAAACGATGCCGGTTCCCTGGCTCAGTGGTAAAAAAACTGCTGAGATTCAGCAGAGCTGGTGGGAGGGAGGGAGCCCCCCCTTCATCCCTGCATAGCGGAGGGATGCTCTCCCCTTCGAGGCTTTAGAAAACCCTCCAGGCATCCCGGTCCTTCAAACTGTCAGCTGGGCACAAAAGGACTGCCAAAAAAATCAAGACTTTAAATGTGTTTGACTTTTGCCCTCAGCAGCACTAGTGTGTATGCAGGGAGGGACAGGAGGGAAACGTTGCTCTTGGGCATGTGTTCCTGTGCAAGGGTTGCAGAAGCGATCCCTGGGGTATTGCACTCCAGCATGGAAAAATAAGTCCTGCTGGCCCAGCAACCGCATGCGGCTTCACCGTCCGCTTGGGCGTCTCCCTCCCTTCAGCTCGGAGAGCTGCGTTCAAATAAAAGGGGTCCTGTGCAATAAACAGGAGAAGTTGCAGCAATGCAGGGAGGGAGTGCTTCCCTCAGAAACAGCCTGTGAAAAATACAGAGAAAAATCAGGACTTGGGTTTTGTTTTTTTTTTTTTTTTCCTTTTCGTTTTTGCTATTGGTTGCAGTGAACGGATCCCCGGCTACAATTACCATAGAAACATGTGAGGATGCCAGCGATTGGAGCACCAGCATCGGAGGTATGGCTTGGGATCCTGGGATCCCACTGGGCTGAGCGCATCCAGGACAGAGGATGGAGATGTAGGGAAAGAGGGAAACAGCAGGGATGAGGAGCTCCTCTCTTGCTGGAGCAGCCCTGCTTGAGCCTCCACTGGGATTATTCGTTTGCCTCTTACCAGCGCGCGCACTGCGTTGTATCCTGCCTGTGTGCGGTCTGACCGCAGTGTTGTCTTGGGATGAAATTGTTCTAAGCGCTAAGACGCCAAAGCGTAGGCCAAATGCTTGGTGTGGCTCTAGGAAGAAAATAAAATAAATCAGAAGGGTCATAAAGTCATTCTTGCTCCTGTGGTTGCTCTCAGCAATGGGCTTTTCTATAGCAGCGGTGTCCTGGTCATGCAGGGATGGGGGAAGCGTCCAGCATGACAGAGGATGGGGGAAGCATGTCCTTTTCCAGCTGCCCCTCCTTCGGCTGGGCTTTGTCCCAGCACCCTGTGCCTGCAGCCCAGCAGGACTTCACCCTCCTAGGGGCCAGAAGGGGACCCCAGAGCAGATCACAATTAAAACCCCCTCCAAGGATTTTGAGGTTCTCCTTTGCATTCTCTTTCTCCAGATGACACCTTTGCTTTCTGGCGAGGCCTGAAGGACACGGGTCTCCTGGAAGAAGTGATCCAAGAGTTCCACCAGGAGCTGGTGGAGACCATGAAGGGCTTGCAGCAGCGAGCACAGGATCCCCCGCTGCAGCTCGGTGGTAAGGGCCTGGGCACAGGCGCTCAGAGGCATCTCGGGATTGAGATGAGCTTGTGGATTATTATTTTTTTTTTCTCCTTAGGGATATCTGGATGGCACAATAGGGATATAGTTCATCATAAGTAAATCTCATTTCTGGCTGCTCTCCGGGCAGGCTCTCAGCTGTGCTTGGGGATGCTTCTGGTGGCTTAGTTCTCCAATTCTGTGTGCGTGGGGCTTCCTATTTGCTGGCTTTGAGTTTAGACAAACGCTTGGCTCGGGAAGTGAGGTGGAATTTAAACCATCAAATAATGATCCAGCAAGCAGCTACTGTGCCAGCAGATATCTTATCACCCCTGCTAAGCAGGAGAGGACTGTTGATACGCTAGTGACCTCTTGCACTTTCTCATGACTTCTTCTGTCTTCTCCTCTCCCCCAGCCTCTTGCGTTACCCTCCTGCAGATTTTGGCTGTCTCAGCTCAGTGTGTTTACTGTCATAATGCTTTTTACCAAGCTATAAATACTTAGCATAGGGATTTTTTTGCTTCCTCAAAGATCTGTGTCTTATTTTTAAGATGCTGTTTTACTCAACAACGTAGTCCAGAACTTTGGTATGCTGGATCTGGTCAAGAAGGTCCTGGCCAGCCACAAGTGTCAGATGGATCGCTCGAGGGAGCAGTACACGCGGGATTTGGCAGGTATGCCCCCAGGACACGCTGGTGTTCCGGCACTTCTCATCGCTGCCAGCGTGTTTTCTTTCTGTGTAAAAAAAGTGGGATTTGGGTTAAAGCTGGCGCCTGCTAAACCAGCCACGATGGGGCTGGCTGCTGCTGCTCCAAGCATTGTCACGGTCCCTGGGAAGGTCATACCCAGGTCCAGGCTGAGCTGACCCTCTTCTCTCTCCAGCGCTGGAGCAGCAGTGTGACGAGCACCGCAAGCGAGCGAAGGAGCTGAAGCACAAATCGCAGCACCTCAACAACGTCCTGATGACCCTCACGCCCGTCTCCGTCCCCACGCCTTTAAAACGTCCCAGGCTGACCAGGGCCACCTCCGGACCAGCTGCCATCACCTCCCAAGTCCTGTCCCAGCCGGCGCAGCTCGCAGTCACCCCCGGTGTGCCCGTCTCACAGCTTACCAACCTCCCTCTTGGCAAAGTTGTCTCAGCCCTCCCGCCCTCGGTGTTGGGGAAAAGCCCGTCCCAGCCTCCTGCCGCCAGCTCCCCGGCCTCCCCGCTGCTGGGAGGGTACACGGTACTGGCCTCCGCTGGCTCCACCTTCCCCGGTACGGTGGAGATCCACCCGGACGCTTCCAACCTGACGGTGCTGAGCACGGCCGCGGTCCAGGACGGTAGCACAGTGGTGAAGGTGGTGAGCCCCTTCCAGCTGCTGACGCTGCCGGGACTTGGCACAACCATCCAGAACGTGACACAAATGGCTCCCAGTGGGAGCACTGTCGTGACTGTCCCCTCTGGTGCCACCGAGGCCACCGGGGATGAGCACGCCACCGCCACCATTGAGGTGACTGCAGTGGCTGACGAGGCAGAGCAGAAGTGAAAGGGGGACTTGCCTGGAGGGACGCTGGCCGTGCCGCTCTGGGTGGAACTGCCTTTTCTCTGGCTGCGCGGCGGGACGAGGAGTGGTGTAACGAGGGGCACGGGTTAACGAGACTCAGAGCAGCTCACCTCGCTAATGAGGAGGTTCAGGTCAGAGCGAAGGTGGGGGAGGAAAGATACCTGGAGAAGGGAAAGGCAAAAATGCTCTGCCCTGTTTGGAGGAAAAAAAAAAAAATAATCTTACGTCTTTTTATAAAGCTTTCCTCCCCCGTTCTCTTGGAATAATTATTCCGTTCTAGATCATCAGCCCTGCCTCATCTGCAGGCGTAGCTGGAGGAGCATCAGTTAGAGCAGGAGCAGGGCAAGGAGAAGGCGGTAGCAAAAGGAAGAGCAGGCGAAGCGCTGAGCAGGCACTGAAACTGCCCAGGGGTCTGGTGTGATCCGATGGGAGGTGTCAGGCTGCTCCCCATCCCCGGGGGGCTCCGGGGAGGGAGCGGGGTCGGCAAGAGCGAGTTTCCACGAGATGCCTGCGGTCATCAAAAGCAGGGAGAGGGTCTGCGTGGCAGCGCGGGCGCAGGCCCCGGGAGGTTGGCTTCTGCGTGTGATGCTGGCTTTGGGTGGTGGAAACAAGCGGGAGCTGTCGTGGGAGTGGTCATGGTGGGTTGCCCAGGTCTGCTGGGGGAGGGAGTGGGGAGAGAGAAACCCAGAGGGGCCGGAAAGAGCTGTAACTTCTGAGGATTTAGGGTCTCTTTATAGTTTTCTCCAAAAAGTCCGTTCTTTGGAACTTTTAAGCAAAGCCCGTTTGTTGTGAAGATCATGCCGTAAGGCAGAGACGTGCTGTTGAATGTGCAGAGAGAGGAGCTGAACGGCAGCGCTCCGAGGAGCTGCGCTTCATTAACGAGGTGTGACCCTGGTGCAGCATCAGGCCGGTCCCCAGCATCTCGCCGGGCGCCTCATCCCACGGGAGCCGGGCGCTGCCATTCCCTCCCCGCCGGGTTCGAGCAGCCGTTCTCTAACGGGGTGGTGACCCCCCCAAGTTCTCCTTCCACCGCTGGACTCGCTGCAAGTCTCCTCTGATCCCCTTGTAGGGCGGACACGCGCCGTGCGGCTGCAGCGATTTCACGCTGGCTCCGGTTGGAAGGAGGCGGGTGCTTGAAGTGTTGGGGTTTCTACAAACTTGATCTGGCAGCAGCAGCGATGACAGGTCACTTTAATGAGCTAATAAATATTTTTTTTTTTTTTTGAAAGAGCGCTGCTGGTTTGTTGTATTTCTGCGTCTGGTTGCGACAGCCAGGGTTGCAAAGCGGGGCGAGGCCGGTGCGGGGAAAACACTTTTCACTTTTATTTGAATATAAATGCACACATCTGTGTGCTCTACGCATGTTGTCTGCACCTGTGTAAAGATGCTGCGAACCCTTGAGGGTGCTGGGCGTGTTGTGATGCTCTGACTGTGTCCTGGGTGTTTCAGGAGTGGCGGGGTTGGGATGCACCCCTGTGTTTGGGGGGGTTATTAACCATGGGGAAGGTGCAGGGGTGCTTTGTTTGTCTGAATCTGCTGTCTTTGGGGGTGCTGCTCTGGTAAAACACTGGGAGAAGTGAAAGTTGAGGGGGAAAAAACCCTTTGGATTTGTTAAAGGCAGACAAGAAGCGAGTTTTGCATTAGGAGAGGGCGATCCTGTTGGAAGGAGGAAGAGAAACCTCTCGGCACTGGAGTGGATCCTGCCAGACGTGTGAGTTTGGGCAATTTCAGTGCTACCTCTGAGCGGGAGCAGCTTTATCCCAAACCTGTTCATGCTATAGAAGGATTTATTTTATTTTCTTTGCGGATGATGCTTTTTAATTTCAGGAACTGGGAAGGTTGGTGCTACCCTGCAAGACCAGGCTGGATGAGAGCAGCAGTCATGCAGAAGATCTTCCATCCTGGCTGTGGGATGGGGTTGCCTGGGCTGAGTTGGGAGCTGTGGCTGCGCCGTCATGTCCCGGCGCTCCGGGGAGGCACCGTTGGGAGCAGGGGATGGAGCGGAGAGCCCGTGTGCTGCTCAGGGGAAGAGCCAAGAGTTGAAGCCCCGGGGTGGCTGTGCTGCGTCTCCGCTTAAAGCGGACGCTTGGCTCTTTCCCACGGCAGCATGACAGATGGATGCTGTGTGTTGGCATGGATGCAGAGCCCATTTCTCAGAGTCCCTCTTTGTTAGCCAAAGGGTCGTTGTTCAGAAACCTCCAGTTCTGTGTGTCACAGCCCCAGCAAAACCATTAAATCAACCCTGTCTTGGCTGATTCTGCCTCTTCTGCCGGGCTGTCTGGCTTTGACTATCGCTTACTTCCTCCTAGGAAATAAATATTAACTAATCCCCCACACCGGGGAGGGGGACAGCAGGGCTGGGCTGGCCCTTCCGTGGGGCTGGAAGTGAGGAGGTGTGTGGGTCTCAGGGGGGGTTGCATCTGCTCCGCAGCCCATTCAGTGGCGGTCACTGGGGGGGGTGGGCGAGGACGTGGCTCAGGGGTGCTGGGCGCCCCGGTGTCCCCCAGCCCCGGCGGTGGGCACTGGGGTCCCTGGTGCTCCTGGAGAACAGGGAGGAGGTTGTAAGGGGGCTCTTCTCCATGCCTCTGTGGTGGGGTGAAGGTTCCCACATCCTCTCTTGAGGGTGGGAGCTGCCGTAGCTTCAGCAATATGGGATTTTCGGGGATTTTCAGCAGCTTCTGTGTACAATGAGTTTTGTTTTCAGATCCAACCCTTGTGAGATGGACACAGCTGCCAGAAAGGGAGGGTGTTGTGAAGGGAGCACTTTGCTTTGGAACTGGCAGGTATGGGGAGGCTGTTACTACCTCAAAAGGCTTTTTGAGTTTGGAAAGATGCTGAGGTGAGGTGGACGAAGCGGGAGAGGGAGCATCTGTCTGTCCTGCCCGTGTGCCCACCGGCGGGTGGGGAGCCCTCGAACACTCACCGCTCCACCTTGTGCGTCCCCAAGTCACAGTGGATGCCGTGAGCCGCGGCGTCTTTCTGGAGGTAGTTTAGGTGTTGTTAAAAAAGTTGGGGTTTATGGACTCTGCGCATCTGTTCTTCTTCAGGGACGCTCGGATCACTTTGTGGTGTTTTATTTTTCTACCTTTTGCCTGGGATTTGAACGTGGGTGGATGCAGCATCATCCCAGGGAAAAACCTCCCTGCAGCCGTGCCTATGCTGAAAGCCGCAGCCTGAAACGGGGCAGGGAGGGTGGTGGGGTGGCAGGGCTGTCCCTGAATGCCCGGCTTTTGCTTGTGGCACTCGATGCCGTCTCCATCTCCCATACCGGCAGCAAACTCAGCACCGGGCACCTGCCACCGTGCTGCCCGTAACATCCTGCCCGCAAAGCACCGGTTTGAGTTTAGAAAAAGAGCCCAGCGGTTACAAAGGGCTTCTCGGGGCGGCGTGCGGGGCTGGGCTGTCCCCGGCTGGGGCAGGGTGTGCGTTGGGCTGGTGAGCTCCAAAGTCTGATGGTCCGTGGCACGGCTGGGGCGGGCCCGGCTGCGCCCAGCGCTGATAGCAGCCAACTCCTTCAGCTGTATTTAGAAGAGCTATGATACGCAATCAAGGGGAAAAATGATTTATTCCTCCAAGGCATTAGATTCTGTTTCGTTTCAGCTGAGCCTGAACCCGGGGCCACAGCTGATTAGGAGGAGTCCTGCCTAATCGGAGGCTTTTCCCTCCCAGGGTGCCTGCCCTTAAGATACCGCAGTCATTTCTTCCGTGCTATCTTTGTACTTGGGACAGCACTAGTATGTCAGAGGAAGGAAATATAAAGGGTTGGGATCACCGTGAACTTCTTGCCTCTCCAGCGTGAGCAGCGTTGCTGACCCGGACCCAGGGCTGTGTTTCCAGCCCAAAGCCCTCTGCTCCTGCGCTGCGACGGTGAGTGAAGGTCCCTCCGTGGCCACAGGGACACCTTCCCCTAACAATGCCGGGGGCTGGAAAACATTGATGCATTTGCCCAGCCCTCGAGAGCTGCGGGCTGAGCGCCCTGCACCAGCCGCCTCTGCTTGGGACAAACCCATCCCGGTTGTCCAGGGGCTGTGGTTTGAGAGGAGATGGCTGGATTGAAGAGGGATGGCTGGAAGGGCCTCCTGGCTCCTCTTTAAGGGTGTCCGAGAGGTGGCATCTGAGCGTGGGGTGGGACAGGGTTTGTGGCATCTCCGCACTGGTGTGAGCAGTGCTGGGGACACGGCAAAGAGTAGCAAGGGCCGGAGCAGAGCTGGCAGCGGGCAGGAGGCAGCAGCTCTTGCCCGGCTCCACACGCCTTTACCTGTCCCGGAGACTATAGATCGCTTTGCTGGCAAAGCATTCCCGCTGTGGGTGTACTTTGCCCTATAAGGCAATGCTTCCTAGGGCTGTAAAGAGCAATCCAAGCAACAAAAGCTTGTCAGACAGATTTTTGGCTGGTGCAGTTCTCCCCTCCCTTCCCAGCAACTTTTGGGGCAGCTGGGCAGGGAGGTGCTGCTGGTGCAGCCCTGTGTCCCTGGAGGGACTCTCTGGGATGTCCTGGCAGTGTGCTCCGCTCCCAAGGGGGTGTTGTGCCTCTCCTGAGTGTGCCGTGGTGCTTCCCCGCTCTGCGGAGGGCGGCTGGGCACTTGCAGGGCCCTTGGTAATTCATGATAGAGCAGGGGCTGAGGCTTGAGAAGGAAAAGCAAGGGGAAGTCATCTACAGTAAACGGAGATTCTCAGTTAGCACATGGATAACCGGCCTTGGGCTGGATGCAGAAAGATGCGGCTGATGGGGTTTTAGCAAGATGCCCCAGCCAGGGGGATGTCCCGGGGTGCGTGTGGTTGGTTTGGCTCCTGGCTTTTCCACCCTGGTTTCAGCAGCGGTGGTAAAGCATCGCCCACGGGGAGCGTGTCCTAACTGCAGGCCAGAGGCAGGCTCTCCCCACAGCACCACTGAGGTGTGGGGCTCTGCATTGGGAACCCCCCCAGCCCTCCCCAGCGAGGCTGTCCTTACCGGCCAAGTGCTGCCATGGAGCCAGGGTGGGCTCCCAGGGCTGCAGCGGGGGTCGTGCACCCCACAACTGGAGCATCGGGGTGAATCCTGGTGGGGCAGCCCCACCGCCTGGGCCTGGGCTCCCTGCAGCAGGGCTGGGGCTACCACATCCCTGCTCTGCCAGCCCCCTGCTGCCTTCCCGGGGGGTCCCCCTGGGTGCTCAGCCGTGCTCCCCTTCCCTCCCAGGGGGATCCCGGGGCTGCTCCGCTCCCGGCCAGGCGTGGAGGACTCGCATCCAGAGACAAATTACATAAGGGCTGCGGATGACTCATGCCAAGTCCATGTTTTTCTCCGGATTGTTTGGTGATGGAGGCACAGCTGCTTGTGTTTTCTCCTCTTGGGCATCCCCGGGAGCAGCCTGCAGCATTTGGGAGAGACCCACAACGGGCTGCCCGGGCATCCTGCCGGCAGCGGTGCGAGCAGGGCCATGCCGTGGTCCCCCCGGGGCTGCAAGAAATCGCCGGTTCCTCCATCGCTGGCTTTCCCTGGGATGGTTTAGGGGTGGTACCAGGGCAGGAGATGCTCCAGCATCTTTGTAGGCGGCCCTCCCGTGTCCCAGCTTGTCCTCGGACAGTTGTGCAGTGCACAAATGCAGCTTGTCCGGGGATGGGGGGCTGTAGCTGAGCCCCCCCTCCAAGGGCAGCAGTGATGGCTTCATGGGGAAACCCCTCCGTGGCCATCAGTCACCGCAGGAATGGAAACCGAAACTCCGGGCGTTCAGCTAGATGTTTGTTTGTCTAAAACCGGCAAATCCTGGCTTTCGGCTCTCCCCTGCCCCGATGCCGCCGATGCGGTGACGCAGCTTTGCCTCCTCCCTGCTCCGGCTGCGGCTGCCCAGCCCGGCAGAGGCTTCCTCCGCTCTGCCAGCCAGAGATTAAGTAAGAGCAGAGCCCGGCTTCTCCCCTGGGTTCCTTCTCTGTCACCTTTCATGCATGCCAAGCAGGGCCAGAAGCTTTATCTAAGACAGTGAAAGCTGCTTGCTCCCGGAGCTGGCGCTCTAGGGAAAATACCTCCCCTGTAAAATCACAGTGGAACCCCCAAATATCCACCTGTAAAACCAGAAAGAAGCCTCAGTGCCGAGGCTGCGCTGCCCCAGCGAGCCTGGTGCTGTCTGTCCTGGCTCGGGTGCCTTTGGAAGCGGGGGGAGTTGTTCGAGGGTGTTTTGTTTCTGGTTTTTACTGCTGTCGGCCGGTGCCTGGGCTATCAAAGAGACATCTGCTGTGGTTTAGAGTCGGTGCTGGGGAGAGGATGATTTCTGCCCACAGGCAACACCAACCCGGATGGGCTCCGTCGCTGTTGGCACATCCCAGTGCCGGGGCTGGGGGCCGGAGCTGGCGCCTTCCCAAGCTCTTTGGCCTCGCTTGGCTCCGGGGCTGCATCTTCACAGGGGAAGGGACCGCTCCTTTCCTGTGCAGGGATGGGGCCCCCGCGCAGCCCCCGCTGATAACTGTTCTCATGGCAGCCACGAGGAAAGGCCGGGAGGCTCCTTCCCAGGCAGGAAAGCCGAGCACGGGGTCAACTCCTCCTGCGGGGCCGAGCTGCCCACTTGGTCCGTGCTGAATAAACGCAGAGCGGAGCAGGATGCAGCCCTGGGCATGCTGCCGACGGCCATCGCGGCCGTGGGTCTGGCAGGGACCAGGGCTTTGGTGCAGGGACCAGGCGGTTTTTCTGCCCAGGGATGGCTGGTTCCCACGCCCACCCACCGCTCCGGCAGGGTCCATCCACCGGCCCCTGCAGCACCGCGCCCTCCCCGCTGGGAAAGCCCCTTTCCCTCGGGGTGCCGCGGGGTTGGGGTTCCCTCTGAGGCACTCCATGGGTGCAACTGCACAAAGCTGAAAGGAAAACCAACGTTGTTCCTCTTCCTCCTTCTTTCAGTGCTGACAAACATGCCAGGAGCCCATCCCTGCCTCTCCTTCCTCCCCTGCTCCCGCAGCCCGCCTGCCCCCCGGGCTGGCTCATGGCTTCTCGCCATTTCCTCCTGCTTGTTTTGAGGGCGAGATTTTGTTTCCCTGTTGGGGCCCCTGCGCGGCGTCACCAAACACGGTGTCCCCATCCTTCGACGGAGGGATTTAACACCATCGCTGTCAGCAGGGAAACTTTGCCTCCGGTGCCTGCAATCTTTTACAGCCCCTCGCCGTCGGAGGCATGGTAGTTTTGCCTGGTTGCTTTCCAGGGCTTGCAGCTGGCCGTCGGCATGAGGATAATTTTATTAGGTGGGAAGGCTGGGGCCCGGCCGCATCGCTGTGCGGAGCGCGACGTCCCTCCTGCAGGTCGCTGCTTCCTGAAGCCTCGTGTCCCAGACGGTGAGACCTCGTGCTGTGGTGCGATCCTGGGGAGGGGGATTAGAGGAACCTCCAGGGCTTTTTGCTTGGATGTGTGTGTTTTGGGGGGGGTGTCTGGGGCTGCAGTTTTAGCAGGGGTGCCGCTCTTGGCCGTTATCTGTGTCTACCCCGCTCTGATTTGCAGCAGCCGGGGGGGGGGATGCTGCCTTGTGCTGCACCGGGTCTGTGGGTCTGGCTCAGTG
>VXBO01008329.1:165823-195668 GCA_013400135.1 Rhinoptilus africanus
AGCCCCTTGGGGAGAGGAGGGGCAGGATGCAGGTTTTGGGGTGCAGATCCCCGGGTTGGAGGGCAGGGAGCAGCCGGGCTGGCCGGGATTGCATTGGTTCCGCCTTTGGAGAGCAATCCCCAGCAGCTCTTCGCTCCCCGCTGCCGAGCTTTGGGGATGCATCTGGGAGCTCGCAGTGAACTTTTCCCGGTTGGATAAAGCAAACGCAATAGCTGGGGGGTGCGGGTGCTTTGGNNNTGCGGGTGCTTTGGGGCGGTGCACAAACCGGGGGGGGGTGGGTTCATCCTGCCCACCCGCTCGGGCAGGGTGTTGTGGCTGTCACTTTGCGACAGCCGGGCTGGCGGGACTGTGCCAGCTCTCCAGGCGGGACGTGGAGTGAACCGTCTTGTTGGAAAAGGCTGGGGAAAGGAGGGGCCCCAGGAACTTCTGAGGTCGCTTTTGCCCAGGAGGGAAACGCCGGGGGGGCCATGGCTTCGGTGCAGCCGGGATAACTGCAGGCGATGGGGTGGCACGGGGCACCATCCGCGGGGCAGCTCCTCTTCCACTGGTGCCAAACCCTTCCATCCAGCCCGGCCGTGCCGGTCGCTTGCTGGGTGCTGGGAGATGCTGTCCCGGTCTTGTACCGCTGCTCCGAGCGCTCGCAGCCAAGAGGAAAAAGTCTCCAGGTGCCCAGGTCCGGTGCTTGGCCGGGACTGACAACCAGGGTGCGGGGTTACGGTCCCCCGAGGCGCGCGGTCCCCTCGCCGTGCCGTTGGCCTGTCCCCATCCCCGCAGAGAGCCGTCCCGGCACTCTGACCCACGTCACTTGCTCTGATCGAGGGGCACTTGGCTCACTCCAGCGTAGCGTTTTGCCTAATCTCTTGTCAATAATTAATTGAGGCAAGACCTGACAAAAAGGCCACCTTCCTCTTGGTGATGGCAGAGAGGTACGGAGCGGCAGGACTCGGCCGCAATGAGCGTTTTTCTGCCACGGGCGTGCTCCGACTCGCCATTTCCAGGGAAATGTGATTATCCTTGGCGTCAGTGCAGCCCTGCGAGGCGCCTGCCGGGGGATGATGCTCGGACATAGCGTGGCCCGGCCCTGACCTGAAGCGTCTTCCCGAGCGCGGAGGAAGTGCCGTTAGCGAGGCGATGGCGTGGTTTGGGTCGGTTTGGTTTGGTTTGGGTCAGTTCGGTTTTGTGGAGCTGGGCGTACAATAAACCAGCTTCTCCGTCTGCCGGAGAGACTCGTTTCACCCGGCACCAGGATGCAAGCGGCTTTAAACCCCAGGCTGGGCTTTTCAGGACCACTGTAAAAAGGTTGTTTTTCTTAAAACGTACAAAATTCAGCTTGCAAATTGTGGTTTGTGGCTTGCTGGTAAATATTGCTCTCGCTCAACTCCCACTTTCCTCGGAGCACTTGGATTTTGCCCCGTTGACATCACAGTTTTATTATCACTAACACTGTTATCTTACGTGGACCTCACCAAGCTTCCTCCTGCCCTGCATCTTTCCTCCTCCCGGGCTTGGATTACAACAGCTCCCAGAGCTTTTTCCCTTTTTTTTTTTTCCCTTTCTTTTCTGGTATAAGTTGGTTGTGGAGAGAAAAAGGCTTTAATACGGTGTCGGTGCTGGAGCTGAGCGGGGACTTTAAGAGGGGTTTGCACTTCCCCTTCCTCTTCCCTCCCACCTCCAGACCCAGAGCATGTTCTGGCAGCTTGCTCAAAATCAAAGGCTTTCTTAAAAAAATAAACAGCAAGGGAATTGACCCTTTAAAGGTGGAATATTCCCTCTTAGCGTTTTCAGACTGGCACCAATACCAGTAACAGCCCAGCTGCCCTGTATGGTCTTTATGGGTAGTTTTTAATGTGTTTAACCGAGCAGGTCAGTGTTGTTGCTGCTGCAGGACGATGTCTCCTCTGGGCTCTGTGGCTGTGGATATGGCAGGACCAGGGAACTCAGCTCCCGCTCCACGGAGCCAAGTTCCAGCGACCAGATTTCATCCTCTCTCATGTGTTTTACTGAGGTATTTTGGAGTTTTCGCCAGCGACAGCGTTGCACGGATGTTGCACAAATCCTGAATGTGAGTGCTTTTCCCAGGAGGGCTCATCCAAAAGAGACTTCTAGAGGAAGGAAGGTGAAGCTGCTATTGGAGGGAAACTGAAGCGTTCCCGAAGTCACAGATGTTAGCCCCAAAACAAGCTCTGGTTCCTCCAGGAGTGTGCTGCCCACCCCGCCAGCTTCAAAGGGGCTGAAAGGCTCCTGGAGGCCGAGCGTGACCTCAAGTCCCTCTCCAGGTCTTCCCGCGGGCTGTGGTTTGTCCCCACCGGCCCCTCCATGCCTCTGCCCTGGGGTCCAGCTTAGCTCCAGCCTGTTCCTGACCTCCCGGGGAAAGTCGAGTCGGAATGTTCCCTCTTAGTATTGTGCTTTGGATGAGGACAAACAAGTCCCCCCAGGCTGGCGCAGGAGGGGTATCTCCCCCTGAGAAGGTGCAGGAGTTTCCCCTCCTGCTGCCCGGCACAGGGTCCCGTGAAGCCGAGCTGGGGGCAGAGCCTGTCTTCCCCAAACCGCTGCCACCTCCATTCCCAGCTGCCGGGGAGTTTTGCAGGTGTTAATGATGCTGTGGGGGTTCAGCAGGAGGAGCCCCCCCGGGTGCAGGGTCCACAGCCTCATGCCAGCGCTGCGTTGCCTTCATTGTCTCGCTTGGAGCATCACTTGGTGCCCTTGGGCAGGAGACGCAGCATCCCACTCCCTCTCCTGCTTTGTTATTGTTTATAGGTGCTCTCCTGTAGTTTTATTGTTTCCCAGGTTATTTCATTTCGGTGCAAAGCATTTTCTCTGCATCAAGCAGCACCAAAACCGGCCCCAACTTTTTTTTTGTGGTAGAATCAGAGCAAAAAAAGAGTTTTTGACCCCTATGTAGTGTCTGGGCTGGAGACAGTTTTCTTCTGATGACCGTGACCTTGTTACAGTCAGAGGATGGGGATACCCTGGCTCTCTGCCGGTGCCAGTCCCGCTCCAGGTCGGGGATGCTCTTCCTTATCCCTTGTGCTGCGTTCGCATCCAGCAGCTCTGCTGGGGCTTTGGGCGCGGGAGCGCTGCAAGTAAAAGTTTGGAAACGAAGGCAGAGAGATGAGTTGGGGTGATTTATCTCTCGGTGTGGAGAGCTGATGGTGTGGCACAGTGACCCGAATCGTGGCGGAGGAAGAGCCACCGGTGTCTCGCAGCTTACCGAAACGGAAACTAGTGGTTCTGCCCAGCGCTAGGCTCACTGCCAGACCTTGAGAGATAAACAGGGCTGGTGTTTATCCACTGAGCGCGTGTCCGACCTGGTGCGTGGCAGAGGAGTAGGATTAGGTGATTTCTTCCTAGCGCGGCGGCGGGTGGGTGCTGTGGAGCTGGGATGGGGTGCAAGCAGCTCACTAACGGTGAGCTGGGAGGGCGGGCGATGCTCCAGCCACTTCCCCCCTGCAGCCCCGTCTCCGTGTTTGCTGCCTGGAGCTTCAGGTGGAGCAGCAGCCTCAGCACCCCTATGCCCGCCTCCCCCACCGCCCAGCACCCCGTTTATCCCAGAGGTGGGGAAAGGAGTCTTAATTAAAAGTGAAAAGTATTTCTGCAGAAGCAGCACAAAGTTTGCCTCCCGGCTCTATTTTCTGCCAGACCGCAGCTGTAAATACCGCTCTTCCCTGTACCTCTGGAGAGCTGGTCCTTCGTGACCGCGGGTCAGGAGCCCCAGGCGGATGCTCGGCACGAGGCTGGTGGCTTTGCCTGGCAGCAGACGCTGCCCAGCGAGCTCCCTTCGCCCTGAGCCGCCTGGGCCAGCCAGGAAACCCTGCAGCATCATTCTCAGGGATGCTCCTGGCCTCTGGTTACCCAGGAAACTGCTGGCAAATGCCGGAGCCGGTGGTGGCCGGGGAGGGCAGAGAGCTTGAATCACCTTCCTCACCGCCAGAGCTCTCCCAGCCGGATGTTTTCCGAGCTGTCGGCCGGAGGAGATGCCGGCAGGTCCCTGTTCCAGCATGCCCGTCTCCCAGCCTCGGGTGCTGTATCTAAGGAGGAAACAGGGCCTTTGCTTATTAATTAATTCCAACTCCTCTTCTGTGCCATGGGGGGAGATGGGCTGGGGGGGGTTTGGAGCTGGATTTCTCCCGCTCGGCGTGGCGCAGCCGTGGGGCTGCCTGGCCAGACCCAGGGGAGAGAGCAGGAAAAAGAAAGAGAAAGTTGGCAGGAGCGGAGCTAGGTGGGGGAGGCGCCGGCAGCGGGAAGAGGAAGTCAAATCCTCCGGCCATGGCCCGGGAGGAGGCTGGCGGCCGCTGTGGGGACCGTGCTGGGCCCTCCGGAGCCGCCGGTGCTGCAGCCGGCTCTCCTGCACGGGGTGGCAAGTGCTGAGGGTCTGCAGGCTGTGGGATGCCAGGCACCGAGCTGAGCTCTCGCCACTCGGCAACCTCATCCCTGCGGGACATGGTCCCCCGTGACCCAGGCTGGTGGGTGAGCGGGTGGGGGCAGCCCCCAGGCGCTTGGGTGCCGCGGGTGAGGGTGACTGGTGGGTTTGGGTGCTGTGGGTGAGGGTGTCGGTGGGTTTGGGTGCTGGATGAGGCTCCTAGCCACTTGCTGGTGAGCGGGACCAGGCTGTGCCGGCGCCTCGGCGCATGCCCGGCTGGGCACCGGCTGATGTTTCCTGCTAAGTGGCTTGTTCCTCGTTTCTTTGTCAGGCATTGAGAACCCACACCAATGGCTGGCAGGTACGGAGCGAGCTAGGACACGGCTGCTCCATGGCGCCTCCTCCCCCGGGCATCGCCTTGTAGGAACTTCCCGCCGTTAATTTTGCTCCGCTCAAGCCATCGCCGAGGATGCCGACGGCGAACGGCCCGGCGGTGCCGCTGGGCAACCTCCAGCAGCAGCTGGAGCTGCGCCTGGTCTGCTCCAAGTGCAGCGTGAAGGAGAACGAGATCACCTACCAGCTGCGAGAGGTGGAGCACAAATGCATGTACGAGATCCTCCTGGCCCGCTGCCGCAGCCGCTGGAGCACGGCCTGGAGGAAGGTGTCCAGGCGGCCGGGCTTTCCCAACCCAGCCCGCTACGCCGTCTGCCGGTACTACGTGGTGGGGCTGGGCTGCAGCAAGCACAAGAGCCAGTGCACCTTCGCCTGGAGCCCGGAGGAAGCCATGGTCTGGAACTTTGAGAGGGAGCAGAAGCTGGAGCGGCGCCGGCTGAAGGCGGCGGTGCTGCAGGCGCAGCTGGGGGGTCGCCCCGCCGCCGCTGCCCCCCACCCCGCGGCCAGCGCCGCCGGCGAGATCGCCAGCGAATTCGGGGGGCGCTTCCAGGAGATCTGCAAGCGTTGCTTCTTTGGCTGCCCCCAACGCATCTCCGCAGGCGGGCAGGGGCGGCTCTGCGAGTCCCACCGGAGCTGGGACCCCCTCCTGGTGCACGTGGTGTCGGACAGCCGGAGGAAGGAGCAGTACACCGCCGTCCGGCCCTGCCCCGAGTTCATGCCGACCCTCAGCTACTGCCGGTTCGTCTCCAGGGGCCAGCCCTGCAAGCACAGCCCGCAGCGCTGCCAGTTCGCCCACAGCGACGTGGAGATGGCCATCTGGGAAGCGGAGAGGGAGCGCGGCTTGGTTCGCTCCGACCTGCTGCCGGCCAAGGGGACCTGCACCACCAACGGCGAGCCGGCGGCGCCTGCGCCCATGCACTTCTACTGCCGGCTCTGCCTGGTGACCTTCAGCTCGCAGGAGAGCTTCGAGAGCCACTGCTCCTCCGTGGAGCACATGCAGATGCTCTCGGCCGACACCTCTGTCCAGTGGGTCCACCGCGCGCCACCGCTGGGGGTGACCAAATTCTCGCTGTGTAGCAGGTAAGGCATCCCCCCGGGGTGGCGGGGAAGAGGGCAGGGGAAGCCACCGGCGCCCGGTGGACCCCCCTACGCCACCATGGGACACCTCTCTCCCGACAGAGCGGAAGTGTGCGAGATGGGGAAGAGCTGCACCAAGGCTCATTCCGCCGAGGAGCTGCAGGAGTGGATCCAGAGGGTGAAGGTTGCCATGAAGAAAAAGAAGCAAGCACTGAAGGAAGGGCTTTTGTCCTACCAGGACCGGCTCATCGCCGAGTATCGGACCTGCTCCAACGAGGTGTTGATCGTAAGTCGCGGGCAGCGGGGTGGGAGCGTGTTTGTCCGCTGGAGCCCAGCGCATCCTGAGAAACCTCTTTGTAAGGAACAGAGGGTACCGCTCGCCTTTCTAACGGTGGTGCAGAAAGGGATGGTGTGTCCCCCTTCCTTCACCCCTTTCGAGACAGCAACCCGAGAGCCTGCTCGGGGTTCCCAACCATGTGCTGTGCTGTGGGTCCTTTTGTTCCCCCAGGCTGCTGCGTGGGGACGCTGAGCAGCGGTGGGTGAGGCCTGAGCATGAGGATTTACTGATGGTCCCCTCTCGCGAGGATGCGGCGTAAAGGCAAAGGATGAAGAGTGTGTCCCGGGGATGTTGCCCTCAGTCCCGTTCCTCTCGTGTCTCCCCCACAGATGGCTGAGCACGTCGAGGGCGTCAGAGTTGTGTGTGAGCAGCCCCTGCACGTGCAGTTGGAGGAAAGGAAGGGGAAATACCGCTGGAAGTTCAGGGTCCACTCCCAGGTGAGCCCCGCTCTGCGCAGCAGAGGCTGCGAGCCGCTGTCAGTGCCTGCCGCTGCACACAGTCCTTTGGGGTTTTTTGTTTGGTTGGTTTTTAATTATTCTGGAAGGTAAAAAGGATAGGGATTTTGGAATGTCCAAAGGAGGACGCCTGTTGGGTGTTTGGGAGCAGCTCAGGTGATGCCTGAGCTGGGGCCGCGCGTGAAGGGTGCAGCCACCGTGTCTCCTGTCTCATCTCGTGCGGTGGGGCTGGGCGAACCCGGCTGCCCTCAGCACCTCCCACCTATCATCCCGAATAACAACATCCAGCTGCTTTCCTGCCTGGGATTCCGCGGGTGTTGGAGGCAAGAGGCTGGGACTAATTGTCCTGTCCAACGTAGGAGACTTCCCATTTACAGCAGACTGGCTCAATTGCTGCAAAATTGAAACTTGAGTTTTTTTAAGACCTTTAAAATAATTGCTGTGGGGTTGCATGAGGAATAAGCTCCTTTCAGGAGAATTTCAAGCGCGCTGTAAGTCTGGCATGGCGCTTGGTTCCCGCAGCAGCTTTCGGTAGGAAATGCTGCTGGGAGGACCTCGTCAGCCGCTGGACTCTTCCCGCGGGCTGCCCTCACCCTGTCCCTGTCCTCTCCTCAACCGGCAGATGCCTCTGCAGCACGTGGCGCTGCTGAAGCGGGAACCTGGAGTCAACTTCTCCCTCTCGGGGAATGGGCTTTCCCAGGGCCTCCACTACATTCGGGGGGAGCACGTGGCCACCCTGCCTTCCTCCCCCGCCGCCGCGCTGGTGGAGGTCTGCATGGAGTGCTGCACGCTGGGCGTCTTCGAGCAGTGGGTGGTGTTCGACTTCGGCAGACGCCCCGTCCTCATGCAGAAGATCAAGGTGAAGGTGGGCCGGCGGGACACCCCCCAACGCGTCCCCGGCAGCAGGGAGAGCAGCCGCCCCGTCAACTTCGTGCGATGGGATAGAGGTAACCGGATCATCGTTCCCAGCGTGCCAAGGACTGGTGAAGATGTGGATCTACTGGCCAAGTACAAACCTCCTGCTCTTGCCCTGGACTACCAACGGGAGGGTGCTGCAGCTGTTCCCATCACCCGTCTCAACTATCGCGAGAGGATGCACAGCTTCCTCTTCCGCGAGGAAGAAGCCGAACAAGCTCTGATTGCCAAGTAAGTGCCAGGGGTGGATCCAGAGGGGCTCCTCCTCGCTGTGGACCAAGGGTCCGTTTCTCACCCTTGGGGCCACACGGCCACTGATGTCTCCGTCCCTCCTGGGTTGGGTCCTGGGGCGCCTTCCCAGAAAAATGGAAACCTGCCAAGAACGAGGGCTCGCTGGGGAGTGATAAGAGGGGAAGGGCTGGCTCTTGTCCTGTGGCCGTGGATTAGCTAGAAGCGCGGTTTCTGTCTCTGTGTGCTCAGGGGGCCGGCAGACCCCAGTCCCCGCTCTGCAGCGGCGGGGGGCGGCTGCTGATGAACTGATGGGCCCGTTCTCTGCTGTTCATTCGGGTCTTCCCTCCTTTCAGACTCAACCTGCGGGTCGTCATCTCGCTGACCCCCATGCTGCAGAGCCTCTCCGTGGGGATGAAGTTTGCCCTCTCTGGTGAGCTGTTTGCTGAAGTGCCTACCCCTTACAACCTCTCGCCAGACACAGACGAGGGGTATCTGCTGAGCAGGTCTGTGCCCACCGCTTTCCTGGCACTTGACCCGCCTGTAGACAATCGGGTTTACGAGGTTACTGTGGAGCATAAAGCCATCACGGAGAAGACCATCTGGCTACAGATACCAAAGAGATGCTGCTCAGAGCTGAACTTCAAACCAAACACCTCCCACAAGGTGGAGATCCAGTTCCAAATTGACCAGCTGCTCTTCCGGCAGTGGCACCAGGCTGTGGACCGCCTGTTGGATGAGAAGCTGGTCCTACCAGATGTTGCCGGTTGTTCTGTCCCCTACTCCCTTGGGTCACCACAGAAAGGGAACAACAAGCAGAAACTCGCCATCTCCTTCATCACGGGCCAGGCAACCACCAGCCGGCAGGTCCCACCTCTTCTCATTTACGGACCTTTTGGCACGGGGAAGACGTTCACCTTGGCCATGGCCACCATGGAGATCCTCCGGCAGCCCAACACGCGGGTGCTGATCTGCACTCACACCAACAGGTTAGCAGGGGGTGAGGGCAGAGGGAACACGGAGCTGTGGGCTGGGTCCAAGCAAGCTCATCCATTGCTCACCTGGTGGGATGAGAGGGAGACGGTGCATTTGAGACGGAGCTGAGCTGCCCTTTTCTTATTATGCATTTCAATTGCTTGTTTAAATAAACTCATTTTTAATTAATATGTCTGTCGGCTGAAACCAGGACAGTGTCTTAAACTGCTCTAGCACTTCCTGCTAGGAAGAAGCCTGGCATGGGTGGAAGTCTTTGTGGAAGAGGCAGCATATTCCCGCCTCATTATAAAATGGGGATGGGGTTGGGAGAGACAGTTCTTTCTAGCCTTTACTGTGTACTGGAAGAAGTAGAAAGCTGTTGCCTGACCTTGCTGGGATAATACTGTGCTCTACTTGCCCTTGAAGACTATTGTGCTCTCCACATATGCCAATTTTTTTGACTTTTCCAGGGAGAGTTTGGGAAAGAGGAAATGCAGATCTGGTCTGACTGACACTGAATCTGCCTTCAGAGAAACCAGGCCAAGATTGTTAAAATTAGAGCAGTTACGCTGAAAAGAGTGTCCACATCCGTTCCTGCAGGCTGTTACTGCCTTAGTTTTTAATGTATAATAGATGGGTGACTGCTAATCTTAGCCTGTTTCAGGCTGGCTGCTTGCACCGAAGCTTCTTCTGCAGATCGTGTGTCACCCAGCCGGGCTGGGGATGGTTAGCTGTCAGAGGAGGGGTCTGTGGGACTCGGCCCTGGTGAGCAGCAGGGCCACAGAATTTTCTTGGGCACGTTGCATCTTTCCCTGTGAGCCTTGAGAGATGCCCCCGTCTCGAGTATCAGCTCCTATTTTAAACCTTACTCTCAAAATAGGCTTGGAGTTGGTGGCTGCGTAAAGACCAGTTTCTTTGCGCATATGGGAATGTCTCCTGTGACGAGCGCGTTGTCAGCCAGAGCTGGGGGAGAGTTTGGGAACGTGCTGGTGAACGATCAGATAGTGCATTGGGATGATGGTCACAGCATTTGGGAGCAGCACTTAACAATTCCTTGATGGTTTCTCCTTTTGTTCCCCTCCAGTGCTGCTGACATCTACATCCGGGAGTATTTCCATCACTACGTGACCAGCGGGCATCCATGGGCTGTTCCCTTGAGGATTATATCCACTGACCGTCCCATCAACCTGACGGACCCCATCACTCAGATGTACTGCTGCCTCTCGCCTGACCAGCGCTCCTTCCGCCACCCCACGCAGGCGGAGATCGACAGGCACCACATCATTATTACCACCTCCATGTTATCCAAGAACTTGAAGGTTGCCCCGGGCTACTTCACCCACATCATGATCGACGAGGCTGCTCAGATGCTGGAGTGCGAAGCTTTGGTTCCACTCTCCTACGCCACTTTCCAGACCCGGATCGTCCTCGCTGGGGACCACATGCAGATAACCCCAAAGTTGTTCTCTGTTGGGGATGGACAATCTGCTGATCACACCCTGTTAAACCGACTCTTTCAGTTTTACCAGAAAGAGAGGCATGAAGTGGCCACAAAGAGCAGGATCATCTTCAATGAGAATTACCGTTCCACTGCAGGCATCATTGAGTTTGTCTCCAAGCACTTCTACATCGGCAAAGGCAATGCTATCCAAGCCAGTGGGAACATCCCACCCCATCCCGACATCTACCCGCTCGTGTTCTGCCACGTGTCTGGTGTGGCTGAAAGGGATATGTCCATGATTTCTTGGCACAACACCTCCGAGATAATACAAGTGATTGAGAAAGTGAAGGAGATATATCAGAGGTGGCCGGATGAGTGGGGTGTCCGAGATCTGAAGAGGATCTGTGTGGTCTCCCATGGGATGCAGGTATGTAGGAGAACCACGTGTTCCCCACCTGAAGGGGCTATGTAGGCACTTCTGACCGTTCTCTAAACACTCCTTAATAAATGCTGGACTCTATTTATGATAAACCTGTTTCTTGTGCTAGTAAAAATAGGGAATCTGGGGTCTTGCATGCCACCAGTGGTTTTTTGAGGTGCCCTCCATTTGGGTAGTATGTCCTGGGTGGTTGGAGCGAAGATGCCTCATGCTGGGACAGTTTAGTTGAAGATTTCTTTCAGCATCCTCTAGACAGGTTAACTATAGGGTGCTGGCTGAAGTCAGCCCAGGACACGTGGCTGCTTTCGAGTAACTTTCTTGGGGAACCTGCAGTCAAGAAGGGTGAGGGACCTTGGTGTTGGGCGGGAGGTGTTTCTGAGCTGAATCATAGAATCATTTTGGTTGGCAGCGACCTTTAAGATCATTAAGTCCAACTGTTAACCTAGCACTGCCAACTTAGCCACTAAATCATGTCCCTCACCACTACATCTACACGTCTTTTAAATACCTCCAGGGATGGCGACTCAACCGCTCCCTCACTTGTGCCTCTTTCCTTCTTACCAGGTTTCTGCAACAAGACAAGAGCTGCGGAAAAAGCAGCTACAAGACGTGGTGGTAGAAAACTATGAAAACTTGCCAGGTTTGTGTTTTGGGTAACAGCAGATCATTCCTAGCTGCGTTTTGAGGTCTTCTGTGCGCTAGGGAGAGCTTTTGCAGTCACGTTGCTGGACAGGAGAGTCTATAGCAGCTACAGCCATGATGCAGCAGGCAGGGGGAAGAGACGGTGGGTCGTTGACAGAGGTCTTTCTAGCATCTTAACCTTGTCCTCCTTGCTAAAATGCAGAATACTGGCTGATCTCGTGGCAAAATACCTCTCTGGGAGGGTGCATGTGGTTCTGTTAGGCAGAAGTCCCCTGGTCTTCCCAGTGGCTCTGCCACCGCTGCAGCGAGTGGCCACAGCCCACCTAGTGCTGACTGGGAGGGAGTGCCTGGAAATCTTTTGGCTGATTTCCATCCTCTTCTGGTTGGTAATCCTTTGATTATTTTTTTTTTTTTTTTTTTTTTGTCCCAAACCCAGTGAATAAGATTTCACACTGAATTAAATCTGCCCCCACCTGTCAAATCGTTCCGAATATATGGCCGTTGCTTTGTAGGAGGGTGAAAACCCTGTAAGTGTGATCCCAGGGACTTGAGCATGTGTGAATCATGTGAAAGCCCCAAGTAGCAGTGGGGGAGGCTGGTGATAGAAGGGAATTGAAACCAGGATGGACTGCGGTTACTAGTCGCAGCAAAAAAAAAAATAAAAATCACAAACCAGCTCAGTAGAGGAGTCATCTGCTGCTCTGAATGACGAGAGGGGAATAGGGCTGGTTTTATCCTCAAGGACTCAGTTTATGACTCATCCATGTTTTTATTATTGTTATTTTTTTTTTATTGTGCAGCTGGGACTCCTCGTGGTGAGAATAACTGACCCCTGGGGTGTGTTTCTGATCTCCACACCCTTTCTTTGCAGTCTCTTCCCAGCTCTGAAACCACCAGGGTGCCTCTTGCTCTTTGTTATTTGTCGTGCGATCAGCAGGGCTGTCCTTGAGGGGAGAGGGAATCTTTCTTGCGAACGGTCACTCCTCTTGTTCCTGCAAGACCCCTCAGTTCCCCGAGGAATTTAGGATTCACAGAAAACTATCCATGTTTGCGAGGAGTGACTGGCGGGGGCTGCTGGGGGCCCTGAGCACGCAGGGCTGCTCCGTGGGCGCTCGTGGCTGCGCTGCTCCGGTGTCCCCACGCTCCCTGGTGCCTGGGTGGTGGCGGCCTCCTGGTGTCTGTCCGTCTTGGTTCATACCTGGAAGCCCTCGCGATCCCCAGGAGCTGCTTTATTCACATCAGGCGACTCCTGTGACTCGGCCAAACGAGGTTATATCAGCCCCTGGCCACGTAACGCAGTGTAGGCAGGCAGATCGCCGGGCGGCAGCCAGACAGGGTCTTCTCCATTGGGTTATCGTGAGTGACTTCTCCCTTGTCCCCTCCGGTGCAGGGCGGGAGTTCCGGGTCATCATCATCAGCACAGTCCACACCAGCGAGAGCCTGCGCGTTTCAGCCTCCCACCACCTCGACTTCTTCAACGAAGCCAGAGTGCTCAACACCATCATGACCCGGGCTCAGTCGCTGGTTATTGCAGTGGGGGACGCGGTGGCCTTGTGCTCCCACGGCCAGTGCAGCAAGGTATGGAAGCGCTTCATCCAGCAGTGCGTCGAGAAGGGGAGCATCTTCCCGGAGAACCTGACGATGGCCCAGATCAAACAGGCAGCGTGCGACAAGGAGAGCTGGAGCAGGAGGAGCCCAGAGAGGGATGAGGAGGACAGCGATACAGATTCCTGGAGCTCTGAGGCTGAGAGCATGAATCCTGATGATCCCATCCTCCAGGAGCTCTTAGATGAGAGCAAGAACGTGCTGGTGACGGTGTCCGATGAAGGGCTGCTGAACGTGAAGACTGAGGCTTCAAACCTGTATAAGGACAGGCAGGAATACATCAGCTACTCTTCTCAGATGATGCAGGAGTATCTGCACATGCACCCCAAAATGTACAAGAGATGTGAGCTGATCAAAGAAGGGTTTGACAGAGCTTCTGCCTTCACCCTCAACGACTCCCCTGCAATGACCATTCAGATCAAAGGCCGAGTTCACTGTGGGACGGCCTTCACTGGGGACGAGGTGCTCGTGGAAATCCTGCAGAACAGCACGGCTGACGGCGGCATCCACCGCCCCCAGGGCAGGGTGGTGGGCATCTTAAAGCGTGCGGAGAGAGAACGGACCTTCATCTGCATGATGGATGAATTTGATCCCCGGGTGATGATACCCATCGATCGCACCGTCACCAAAATATTTGTGCCAGGGCTGAAAGAGAAACCCAACGTCATTCCCATCCGCAGGCTTGTCAATGGGAAGTACAGAGTGGTCAGCTGTGAGAAGATCAGCCAGGAGACGAGAAGATGCCAGTTGTTCTGCGTCCAGGTTATCTCCTGGCGGGAAGGGTTTTACTACCCTTTGGGGATAATAACAGAGATTCTGCATGCAGCATTGACTTTGGAAGAGGGCTTAAAGATCCTCGACTTGGAATATGGTTTGGAGAAGAAATACCCAGCTGCTGTCACCAAGGAATCGGCCAAATACACTTCCAGCAGCAAACTAAATCTCACCAAGGAAAATATGAAGGACTGTCGGAGTTACCTGACCTTCACTGTTGACCCCCAAGGTGCCAGGGATTTGGACGACGCTATCAGCGTTAGGGATCTTGGGCATCAATATGAGATTGGGATCCACATTGCAGACGTGGCTGGCATCATTCCCAAAGGCAGTGCTTTGGACCTGGAGGCAAAGAAGCGGGGTGTCACCTACTACGCTCCTAACCAGGAGCCTCTGTGCATGTTCCCATCCCACATCAGCCAAGATGTCTGCAGCCTCCTGCCACAGAAAGATCGTCGGGTGATCTCCTTGTTTGTCACTATAGAAAAGAAGACTGATGAGATGTTAAAGGGAGTCTTCACCATCTCTGTGATCCGCTCGGACCAGCAGCTGTCCTATGAAGAGGCAGAGCTTTGCATTAAGGACCACTACAGGGGAGCGGCAGGAGCCCTTCGTTTCAATACCGTGGAGGATTGCATAGCCGTGGCTTATCACTTCTCCAGGATCCATCGGAAGTTTCGGCTGCAGGAGGACTGTTTCTATGACCGGATGGACGAGGAAACCTCCCCAGGTAACAGGGGGTCCCATCAGATGATAGAGGAGTTAATGATCATGTTCAACAGTTTTGTGGCTGAGTTTCTCACCAACCAGGAGGGGACCAGAAACGTCACTCCTCTCCGATGCCAGTGCGAGCCAAGCCTTCAGCAGTTATCACTCATGAAAAACAAGTACAGCCACATCCTTCCTTTGTCCATCCATCTCTCACACCACCTGGGAGAGGTGCCTCCTGGCCAAGACTCCTCTAACAATGTGGTGTTCAGTCTCCTGGCCCCCATCTGGGAGCACCTGCAGTCAGCTGCTAGCGTCCGCGACTTCCAAAAGATGCTAGACCTTATTGTTACTGATGACATCCATCCGAAGCTGGCCCCTGTGGCCCTGGAGTTCAGGAGACTGCTCAGCCGCTCCTATTTCAGTCGCTCCAACTCCACCGTCCAGTCGAAAGCGGGCCATTACTCCCTGCACGTTGACTCATACACCTGGGCTTCCTCTCCCATCCGCCGGTACATGGATGTCGTGGTTCAGCGGCACCTTCATTCCGTGCTCCGCAAAAAGCCCATTCTCTATTCTTTAGACGACATTGAGTTTCTCTGTCATGACTTCAACAGGAAGAATTCCCTGGCGGTGACGTACGAGAAGAGAGCCCGCTGCCTGCAGATGGCCACCCAGCTCAAGGGCCAAGTCCAGCAGAAGGTCGCCTTCGTAGTGGATATCGAAGGGAAGCAAAAGTATTTTAAAGTCCTGTTTCCACTGAACAAAGAGAGTCTCCCAGATCCCCAGGTAATTAACTACAGGTCTCTTCAGCTGATAGAACAGCCCGTGTTCATCCCGGAGCGGAGCAGCATCAGGCTGATGTGGAAGAGGAGGGTATACTTTGTGGAAATGATGGAGCACAGCCTGCGCGAAGGGCCTCTCCGCGACCTCAGCGTCACCTTCTTTGGCACCCAGACTTGGCAAGAGGTGCTGGCAGCCATCAGGAGGGAGGAGTTTGAGACGGCGGCCTCCCTCCTTCAGAAGAGCAAGGACCTGTACCGGCGGCACATGGGCTGGGTAAGGAAGAGCCAGTGCTCCCACTACACGGAGCTCTTCCTGGAGCTGAGTGCCGGCGACGCGCTGCAGTTCCAGCTCACCACGGACGTCTGCCGGGGCTTCCTGGTGCCCTTCGTGCAGCTGTGGTGCGTGACGCCGGGTTTCGACGTCTGCCTGCAGCACATGGAAAAGCCTATTGATTGCTTCTCTGCCTACGCCACCCTGCCGTCCAAAGACAAGTACAAGCACGCAGCGGAGTATAGCAAGGTTTGGATGCCGATGACCGCCATGGAGTCTGCTTCGTGTGCGGTGGCCGAAAATGACTCGATTGTCCTCCACGGTGTCAAAATAATCTGGGCGAAGCAAAGGACAAGCAAAGGGCAGCTGCAAGGGAGTTTCCTCCTAGACAAAAAATTTTTGGAGGAGTGCTCCATTGAAGTGGACTTCAACCACTGTTACTTGTGCATTCGCTTAGGTGGGCTGAAGCTTGGGAGCCTTCAAAGCCATGAGGATTGCCTTAGCCACAGCCTCCAGAACCTGACTCTTCTTGACAAGGGCAGGTCAGAAAGGAAACTTATGGTTGATCCGGACACCTATACCTGGGTGGCTCACGGGGTCACGGAAGAGTTCAGCGACGATGAGAAGTCAGACAGGACTAGTCAGCAGACCATGAACTTCTACATCCACTATATGTCTATGGAGAACATCCCCGTGGAAATCTCACAGGCCTCTGCCAGGTTCACGGTGGAGCTCATACCAAAGATGCTGCCAGACGTGTAAGTGTGCTTAGCGGTCGTGCTCTGGTTGGACTATCCGTGCCGAGCAGTGGCTTCCCACGGGACTCCTTTGCTGCACCCAAATGGGCTTTGCTCACTGGGACAGCTGATTCCCCCCCCCCAAAAAAATAAATCTGTCTTTGCCCAGCTTCACTTGGCCGTGCCGTTGGGCTGTTGATGTTTGATGGAGGTGGCAGCATTTCTCAGATCTGTTCCCCAGGTGGCCTCTTGCACTTCTGGTTGACCCTGAGAACGGGGAGATAGGGAAAGGTGCCGTGCTGAAATTTCCCTGGGCAGCTGTTTCTTATGTTACGGGATTGCTGCAATACATGTCATAAAAGGCAGCGTGAAGCACTGCATCAGGGTTTGCTTAGCAGAAGTGCTCCCGGATTTCCCAATCGTTCCCCTTTGTCGTTGCTGTGAAGCAAGATCTGCTCTTATTAAAGCAGAGCTGATGTCGTTTGCCCTTCTTTGTACACAGCACGGACTGCTACGCACCCACGACTGCGGGAGCTTTTTCAGGGCAGAATGTGCTTCCTTTTGTATCGTGAATTTTAGGGAAAAAAATTGGAAGCTAATCCAATAAAAGGGGGTGGGCCATAATAAAATGGAGTTGGGACAGAAGCTGTGCTTCTTGCTCTCAACATCTTTGCAGGCTCAGCTCTTCAGACAGTTGAGAAATAGTCCCAGATGCAGAAGAGCAGAGTAAGAGTTGGTTTGGTTTAAGTTCTTTGTGGATTTAATGCAACACCAAAGCGGGTAGAAAGAATAAACAAGACAAAGCTGTATTACAATTTTTGCTATTTTACGCTACGTTCCATTCATGCTTATTTTTGCCTCTGTCAGACGGAAAGAGAAGGCAATTTGGAAGCTCAAGAATGCCTCTGAGCTTGCTAGAAGCATTGCCCTCGGCCACGAACCTCCTAAAAAAAGTAGGTGCAAAATATTCACCATTCTTACCTTGTGGCTACTTGCTTCTGGCCAGGCAGGTGCCCTGGCAGCTTCTGTGGGTCCTTGCCATAGGGGTTATGCTCCCAGACCAGGAGGTTTCCCTGCCGAGGCGGGGAGAGGAGCCGCCAGCCTGGCAGAGCGCAGGAAATGTGGGATGCCCTGCTGGAGAGTGGCACGGGTGATGTCTCAATCCCTAGGACCCACAGAAGAAGGCTCATGGGCAGAACATCTTGGCACAGGACAACTTTTAGACCACTTTTAGGTGGTCTCGTAAATGGTACCCACTGCATCCTCCTGCTGAATCCCTTGTCTGCTGTCTTCAGTAACCTTTCAACTTTTTTTTCCTCTTTGCCATAACAGTGATGACGTCCAAAATCCTGCATCAAAAATCCTTTGATCTCCCTGGCAGCCCCAGGAAGCTTAACCACAGTCAGAACCAGGCTATTCTAATGGCTCTGAGGAAACCCTTCACGCTCATCCAAGGCCCACCAGGTGAGGCTGGAGGGGGGGTGGCACTAGTACAGGCCTCCTTTGTTATGAAAAGCAGGTTAGAGCTGATCTGCTGCTTTTCAGAGGACCCTTGGAAAGACAGAAGATGGTGTTCAAGGCAGTTTTTTATTTTATTTCATGGCTGATCCTCCACATGCTGATCATGGTGTCATGGTTAAAGCCTTCTCAGCAACCTCCTTGTTTTTCTAGGCACAGGGAAAACTGTTGTTGGAACTCACATTGTCTACTGGTTCCATAAGCTGAATGAGGAGAGTGTCGAGAGGGAGCAAATGCCATCCGCCGAAGGAGAAAACCCCAAGAGGAGAAAGTGCATCTTGTACTGTGGCCCGTCCAACAAGTCTGTTGATGTTGTTGCTGGTAACTATTGGTTTTAAGTTCCTGAAGTGGCTCCTACTGGTGGGAGGGGGAACATGTGGCCGTGAGCAGGAGGGGCAGAAAGCGGGGCTGGTCCTTACAGAAGATCCCTCACTGCAGGGCGAGGACTGGTGAAGGTGGGGTTGACGAACGAGGGGTGGGGAGAAGGGGCAAGTGCATGGCAAACACCGGGCACCTCGCTGGCCATGAACTTTCTCAGCATCATGAACTTTCTCAGCATCGCCGGTGTCTGGTGCTGCCTGAGCAGACCTGTTCTCCTTCCCCAGAGATGCTGCTGAAGATGAAGAACTTGAAACCACTGAGGGTTTACGGGGAGGCCATTGAAACGATGGAGTTCCCGTACCCGGGGAGCAACCGGCACCTCTACCGCAAAGCCTTGCGGGATGCAAAACCGAAGCATGAGCTCAGGTAGGACTGCATGGCCCCGCAGGCTGTGAGGGCACTGGGAAGCGATGTTTTCTGGACCGGTAAAGCCGAACAAGAGAGAGAAAACGTCATTTCCACTCTCTGCTGTGGAGCAGCACTATTAACCTGCTTTGTACTTAATTTTTTTCAAGTGAATGTGTACAGTGTAATGTAGCACCTAGTCAGGAAACACCCTAGACGTTTTCATCTCTCTCTTGAACAGCTCTAAGCGTCTCTGACTTCATTCCTGCTTGCAACTGCTAAAGAAATGGGGCTGTGTTTTGTGACCTTGAGGGTGAGCTACGTGTTAGGTCTATAAAGATGGAACGGTCTGGCGGTGACTTCTTTAGCTAATGGGGTATCTCCACATAGACACGTGTGGTATACGTCGCTCTACAAGAGATCACTTGGGTCTGTGTGGGGAAAAAATACTTATATATCGACTCTTTATTCAGCAAAATAATCCTGCATCATCGCATCCGGCGGCCGCCCAACCCTTTATGTCAGGAGATCTGTAACTTTGACGCTCGGATGAGGGAAGGAGAGCCAATAACAGAAGAAGAAACGAGGAAGTGAGTAGAAAGGGACCCCGGTGAGAGATGGCTGACTTTGGCCACGTGCCACCTCTGAAGCGCTGCCTGAAGGAGCGCAGTGCAGCAATCTCCTTCCCCTGCGAGAAGAGGTCGGGGCTACACTTGCTGGGTCTCTGCTGACACAAACTCATAGACTGTGTCAAAGTCAGTGGATTTGTCCTGGCTCATGCAAGGCAATGGACTAAGTAGGACTATTAATCCATCAAGATGTATTAATAAGATGTGTGTTTGGAACGATGATGAGAAGTGATTAGCTCGGGGTTAGTGGTACAGTGCAGAGCATCAGCATCACTTCTGCTCTGGTGCTGTTGTCCCTCTGGACCAAAAAGTCATACTATGCATGTGTGACACTTGCATCCTCCACCCTGAGCCCCTGCCCTGTTGAGTTCAGGACAAAGCGCATTTCCTACAGTGTCCATCCAAAGCCCTTTTCTGGGAACACCAGCTCCTCCTGGGAAGGGAGACGGAGCCGTAGTCATTTGGGAAAATGCAGCCTCTTCCTGCTTCCTGCATGAGGAACCTGGGGGTGTTTCCTTTATGCATGACTTGGTGTCTTCTGCATCAACCACCAGGTACAAAAATCACTTGTCGGCTGCTCGTGCGTATGAACTGGCAAACCACGATGTGATCCTGTGCACATGCTCCGCCGCATCTGCCTCTTCCCTGGAACAGCTCAATGTCAAGCAGGTAATCATCGATGAGTGTGCCATGTCCACGGAGCCCGAGACCCTCATCCCCTTGGTCAGCCACCACCATGCTGAGAAGGTAAGTCCCTTCCCAAGATGTGTCTCTAGGGTTGGCTGCTCAGGGCTCTCAGACCTTTGCATGTCTTCCACCCCTTACCGTGCTGCTCTTCCAAGCTTTACCAGGTTTGAGGGTTTTGCTTGGTAGCATCTATGATGGTGCATCAGTGTCTCAGCCTTCAGGGAGTTTTTTCCTTTGAGGTGTAGCTTTAATAACTATAACAAAAATCTTGAGGCACAGAGAGGTAGATGCCGTATGTAAGTATTCTCACTAGATGCACGAGCTGTGCATTACCTGGTCATATTGTGTAAAGCAGGGTTGTAAGACCTGCCGTAGACTTGAAAGCTGTGGTGGAGAACTGGTGCATCTGCTCACCTCTCTGCTGTCTGCACCAGTTCAGCTCCTTGGCTCCAAACGGTTACACCCGTGCTGTCTCCTCTAAACTTCCTCTTGCCTTTCTGCAAGAGAAACCAAGCGGTGGCGTGGCTGGATTTTTGGTGCTGCTTTACAAGGGTGGGTATCACTGCCACCAAAAGTTGTGCTGACCCAGGTAAAAAGTATTAAAGTGACAAGAAGCACAGCAGATTTCGGCAGACTTTACTGCATGGTGAGTCCTATCAGAAGAGAACGAGGCTCTGCATTATCTGGGTCAAGATCTTTATATAAGGCCCAACACGGTCCTCGATTGAGGTTGCTGTAACCATAACATAAATGAGGAGCACCAAATACCTGTGTGCAGGTAGCTTTTCAGAGAGCTGAATGCCTTCACCAGTGCCCCCCACCCTCATAGCTGAGATGTCCACTCTTTGTTTCAGGTTGTTTTGCTTGGGGATCACAAACAGCTGCGGCCGGTGGTCAACAATGACTTCTGCAAGAGTCTTGGCATGGAGACGTCTCTCTTTGAGCGCTACCGGAATCAGGCGTGGATGCTGGATACGCAGTACCGCATGGTGAGGCCCTCAAGTGGGTTGTCTTTTCTCTGTCACCGAAAACGCTGCTATCAGGGCTTGCCTCAAGCCACTGGGAAAGAGATATTCTCCATTAGTGCTTTCCTTTCCTAGAGTAATGAACAATGCCCTCGCCCGGTGCCGGCTGTAGCACAGTGGCATTGTGGGTGAAGCCAACCCAAAAAGATGCTGCAGGTTGAGAAGTTCCGTAGTTTTTCTTCACCTCAGTTTCTCCCCTTTTCCCTCCCAGCACAAAGGCATTTGCGAGTTCCCATCCCAGGAGTTTTATGAAAAGCGGCTGGAGACGTGCCCCCAGCTTCTTCGTAAAGCCAGTGTCTTTTACCACAAAGACAACGGCTGCTGCCCCATCATCTTTGGGCACGTGGAGGGGAAGGAGCAGAGCCTCATGATTTCTACTGAGGAAGGGAACGAGAACTCCAAAGCTAACCTAGAAGAAGCGGAGCAGGCGGTGAGGAGGGTCCTGGGGAGAATTGCTGGAGGTGTAAAAGGGAGGGTGTTGTGCTGGGTGACTCTGGGGATCGTGGAGGGATGACGGGTAGTGATACAGGGCAAGGAACGACTGAGGGAACTGGGGNATGATCAGTGGGGTGCAGTGTCTGCCTGGCATCTTCTCCCCTCTGGAGCACCCCACGACGCCCCTGGCCAGAGGCGGCCGTAGGGTAGCCTGACCCAGGGCAAGGGGAGCAGCGCAGCCAGGCACCGTGGCTGCCCTGGGGAGCAGGGGGGCTGGAGGACTGGTTCCCTCTTCCCAAGCGAGCAGGACGCTGGTCTCCCCAGGTGAGGATGGCAAAGCAGCTGGCACTAGATGGCACCATCCGGCCGGAGAGCATCGCCATCCTGAGCCCCTACAACGCCCAGGTATCCGCCATCAGCAAGAGCCTCCTGAAGGAGGGTGTCCGCGGGGTGACCGTCTGCACCATCATGAAGAGTCAAGGTGAGGCTGGCAGGAGAGGGGAGGGTTGGTTCGGTGTTCTCCTGCCTTCCCGAGAACTGCGGCGACTTACGGCACAGACGGTCTTTGAGCAAGTCCTGCAGCAGGGTCATTGCAGCCATGGAGGAAGCATCCCTAGGCCAGGTTTCTGGGTGATTTGTCATCGTAATAAATCCTTTGGGAACCTCTGGATCGCCCCGGCAGGGTGAGACTGATGAAGGTAGGAAAGCGGAGGATGTCTGAAGTCAAAGAGCTGCCATAGCACATGCTCTTTGGAGAGCAGCGACCAGGGGTCCCATGGCCTCCAAAGCTCGAGAAACCCAAATGGTGGCTGCAGTTTCGTGCATCTTGCTGTAGAGAAATGAATGTCTCGTGGGGTGGTGGGGAAGCCAGATGCTTACTTCTAAAAAAAAAAAAAAAATCCTTCCATTCTGCCTTCTAGGAAGCGAGTGGAGATACGTGATCCTGTCGACTGTGCGCTCCTGCCCCCGCTCGGAGATTGACAAGAAGCCCACAAAGAGCTGGCAGAAGAAATACCTGGGGTTTGTTACCGACCCAAACCAGGTCAATGTGGGCATCACACGAGCTCAGGAAGGACTCTGCATTGTAGGTGGGTCTCCTGGGAGTGTGCACAGGCCTGCGGGGGAACAGGATGCTCGGATAAAGGGGTAGAGATCCAAACTAGTACAACCGATGGCCTTGCTTTATTCTTCTGCCCTTAGGCTGTTTGTGATTTTGTAACTGGGCTATCTGGGCGATCTGCACGAAGCAGAGATCCTGAGTGGCTCCGGTACAGCATGTATAATTAGTTTTTCTCACCCTCTGGTTTGGACCACGTTGTTTCCATCACTTGCATGCTAGAGCTCTCTCCTAACAGAAATTTGGCAGCTTGTTTTCCTCCTAATCACACGGACAGGCTGTGATGCCGTAGGGAAGCTGCTCGCAGATATGACAGCACTGTAAAGGGAGCTGGGATTCCGCAGAGGAAATGTCCGAAGGAAATGTCCCTGCAAGTTATCCAGCACCCTTAGGCTAGAAATGTTAGACAGGAGTTTCCGTGACTGGTCTGTGATGGTATCATCCAAGCCTCTTCTGGCCACTAATCTGCTGTCCCCATCCCCGTGCCAACAGGGAACCGGTACCTCCTGGAGTGCAACCCTTTGTGGAGGAGGCTGCTTCAGCATTACCGACAGCACAACTGCTATACTGCAGCCCAGGGGGTTTTTGTCAGGAGGACTCCAGCCATCCACCGATGAGGATGGGTCGTACCTCGATGAGCTCGCCCCTCTCTACCTGAACTGCGTTTCGTGTGCCTTGGGAAGGACGCAATCTTTCCATTATTTAATGACCCATGGAGCCAGCATCTTCCCCTGCACAGCGACAGCTCAGCTTCAGTGTGTGCTTTGGCATCGTGGAGTAGGGGTTTTTTTAAATCAGTGCAACCTTGGACAGGAACTTTCAGCTCTAGCAAACCAAAAATGATTGGAAATGGATAGATGGGTGTGTGACTTTACTGATGATACTATTTTTTTTAACTGTAAGATGCTCAGCGGAGCTCCCATCCTATCTGCCGGTGCAGCTGCGCTTTGGGGACCAAATAGTCCATTCATCCAGGGTGGAATGACCGCGTGCAAGCTGCGATTTACCACAGAGGACCAAAGCTTCTGAGTACTACCACTCATTTTAAAACCAAGACCAGGGAATTTTTAAGGCTTCTCTTTTTCTCAAAGCAGAAAAGCAATTATTTTGGTTTGTGGTTTTTTTTTTGTTGTCGTTATTTTGTTTTTTTTAAATGAAGGAAGACAGCAAAGAGAGAACCATGTACCGCTCTTTGTTTAGCCAAAACGCTGTTCTCCAAGTGTGTAAATATCACAAGGCCAAGTTGATTTTGTAAATAGATCTACTTATTCTCTGTACAAAGGAGGTTGTCCTCACCAGTATAAGGTTAATGAAAAGCGAGGACCGCTCCTAGCAGGAAACATTGGAAATTGTAAGCATATTTTAAACTGTTCTGAGTCTTATTTGAAATCTCTTCCTTGTAAAAGCCCCCCTTTCCTACCCCATATTTTTTTAAAGCTGCTTCTAATTTATTAACTTTTTAACTCTGTGAATTTGTTTCACAGTCTTACGGCCTGAGTTTTTAAGAGCGGGGATGGAAATTTGATAAATGTACCACAGCATATATGTGTATAATGGTTTTTTTATTATTATTTTAAGTAGCCAAACTGCTGTGAACTGGAAGCTGTGATTCACTGGAGAAAGCCGCTTTTGCCCGGTTACATACGGCTGATATAAATGTATAGCGGGGAAGCGGGGCGCTCTGCCAAATCACGCAGCTGCTTTTTTGAAGCTTGATAGTTTTGAGGGAGGGTGTCTTTTATCTCATTTCAATTCTGAATGTTTGAAGTGCCTGCCTCAGCTCTCCCCAGGACCACACGCTTGGCTGTCGCTAAATGTTCACGTGGGATGGAGCCAAGGTGCAAACACGGTGGGTTTGCAACAGGTATATGCTGTGCTGGGACACAAGTCCTCCTTGGCCTAAGTGAGGGGTCCCCGTGACTTCACAGCGCCATGGCAGGGATGAATTTTGTCCTGTTCACAACGGAAAATGCAGCATGGCTCTTTCCAGTGTGGAGGAATGTGCAATAAGAAAGCGTTGTGTCTGGAAAAGTCCTTATTTAACGCTGTATTTCTTCTCATGACTGTGTTAGACTTGACTCGAGAACATGTGCGGAAATTTTGTTCTTCTCTTCCTTATTTTGAAGTACCTTCCTGCGCTTCTGCATTTGGCGGGCTTGATCTGTACGTTAGAGACCCCCCAGGCTTGCTCTTGTCCTAGTGAAGTGTAATAACGGGCATGTGGCTGGCGATTCCATAAGGGACAAAAGCCTGTAGGAAGTAGCTCCTGCTGGTTCTAAAGATGCTTGATAAAAGCCGATAGGATGTAAAGTTCAGCGTTCCTCTTTGAAGTCATCCTGGCTGGGATCTTAAAAGATTCTGCATCAGCCTGATTTTGCAAATATTGCTGGAATTCCAAAATAAGCTTGTATGGTAATCATGTTGTGGAGTACTGAAATACAATCATGTATCTCCAAGATGTTGTGGAGATTTTCAGAAGATGCTGGAATTGTTGGGATAGATACTTTAGCATGGTGCCAGCATTGTTCTTGGTCCCTTTAGAACCAGTGGGTCTCATTTTCATGTAAGTGAAGAGTTTCTCCCCTGCTTTTTTTGCTGTTTATTTCATATAACACAAATGAGGGGACTCAACCCAAGTGTAGTGGCTTGGTCCAGTGCTTGTGTATGGGGTTTGGTCATGTGTTTGTATAGACCAAGAAAGATGCCTCAAAAAGTGTTTCCCTTTGCCCTCAGCAGGAGAAAAAAATGTTTACTGCTACTCCTTGGAGACTAAAGCCTGGGCTGAAGTGCTGTGCTTGGTCACCTCTGTGTTGCAAGACAATATATGTGGGGTTTTTTTAACTCTGGAGATGCGTTTTGTACCTGGTGTTTAGAATTGGGCTGTGAGCAGGTACCTGTTGAGTTGGTCCCGCAGCTGCAATAGTCAGGGATAGCAGAAAGTGCAATTAATGAAACTTTTTATAGACTGTTAGTGCCAGCTGAACATCGTGTTCTTGCCCTTGTGCTCGTGTATAGAGAGAATCGTAGAAATTAATAGAAAAAATGTTCAAAGTAGTCTCGTTTCATTTGCACACGGAGCTTTGAATTTACTTTCGAAAGAATTTTATGTTCAAGCACATATTCTTAAAATACTTATTAAAAAAAAAAAAACAACCAAAAAACCAACAAAACCACCTAACCTTTGGTAATTCCAGTAGGAAACCACTGGCAGCATGGTGTCGGTCTCTTCTCCTAAGGAAAAGGAACGGGTGATAGGACAAGAGGAAATGGCCTCAAGGTGTGCCACAGGAGGTTTAGATAGGATATTAGGGAAAAAATTCTTCACTGAAAGGGTTGTCAGGCATTGGAACAGGCTGCCCAAGGAAACGGTTGGGTCACCATCCCTGGAGGTACTTAAAAGACACGTAGGTGTAGTGCTGAGAGACATGGTTTAGAGGTAACTTGGCAGTGTTGGGTTAGAGGTTGGGCGTGATGATCTTGAAGGTCTCTTCCAACCAAAACGATTGATTCTGTGGGGCACAGGGCATCTGTCCGATCACAGGCTCTACCTTTTCCACCAGCTCGCAGAGAAAAGAACATCGTTGCGGGACGCAAACGTTGGTTCCTCCAACAGGGTAACTTAATTTCCTCGGCACTAGGTAGAGCTGGAGCCCATGTTGAACAGCGGGATCCTGCGCACGCAGCAGGTCCGTGCAGTTGCAGCCATCTCCATGTGTCCTGCTCCGACTGGCAGTGAAATTAGAGACATCCAGAACTAGGAAACCTCTCCTGGGCTCCAGCTGGCAAAGGAGAAGCCCACTGGACTGTTTTTGAGGATTTGGACAGATCTGTGTAGGACGATCAATTTACTGCAATAAATTGTTGGGGTTTGTTTTTTAAATAGAAAGGAAATGTTAAGTGTCATGAAGTGTAAATTAAGGAACTTGAAATGTGGCAGGTTTTTATCTTTTGTATGTCCGTGACTTGCAGCAAACCTCAAATGACGTTTTGGATACAAATATTTCTACCTGCTTCTACCGTTTATAAGAATGAACCTCAACATTCCTCTTTTTTTGATATTTAAGCCATAATTGTAAAAATTATTAGAATTTATTTAAATAATAAATTTTATTACTGAAAGGCCTGTTTGTGGTGCTTTGACGAGGCTCTGTGTGGGGACGGCTATGTTTGGAGTCAAATGACAAAAAAGAAAATGGGTGTTACCTGCAGCACGTGGCAGAAAAGATTGTTTTCTACAGATCGGTTGTGTGGATGTGTTACCCTTTGCTGTTTGTTGTGGGGGTTTGGGGGGGTTGATTGGGGTGTTTTCGGGTGTTTTTTTTTTTAACCAGTGATCTTTTCATGCACTGTAGAGGGGTGATCATGAAATCGTGCTTACGTGTACCTATAAGATACCTATAAGAGGGTGAGAGGAATCAGAGATGGAGATAAGGCGGGTGCTTCGAAGAGCTCAGGTGTTTTGAAGGACATGGGGGAGAAAAAAATAACTTGGGGTAAAAAACTCAAACCAACATCATTGCAAGAAGCTGGCACTGAGCATCTTTTGGTGGATGGAAAGCACCGGATGACGGAGACACTTCTATCTCCTCTGCTTTGCATCCAAGGTGTCCTGCAAGCCTGCCTGCCGCTAGCTGCTCCTGCCTGTGGGTTCTGGCAGCGGGAAGTGAGTGTTGAGTCCTGAATGCTGCCTAAAGGTGATATTTTGTGTGAGGAATTTGGAATGGGTTACTGTGAACCTGGAAAGATCTGGGGAAGGCGCTTGCAAAGTTGTCGTTGAAAACAGCATGAGTCCAGTTTTACGTGAAATGTTTGAAAACAAGGTTTATCTTTAATTTTTCCCATCCTTCTTTTTGAAATGGATAAAAGAAGGAAAAATTTTCTTGTGTGTTACCTCATCCTTCTGCTGTCTTAGGGGCTGCTTCCGTGTCTTCAACAGCGTTATTCTTGTGTCTTCAATGTAATGCTATCATGCCATTTTACAAAGACAAGCATTTTACTGTGTGGTCTTTGAATTGTGAATTCGTATGATCTGCCAGGCTTCAGGTTGCGGACTATACATGTGCTGGAGGTGACTTTCTGAAGCCTACCGTATCCCACTTCTGCCTGACTCCTGTTTGTCAGTAACTTAACGTGCAGTTCACATTCTTCCACGAGTGACTCTTGGTTTTCGGTAAACCACTTCAGCTTGGCCCAGTCCTTGTGTGCGACTGATTCTTTTCGATCAAAAATCAGTGGCCTCTTCGTATAGAGAGAAAGACTGATGTTGGAGAGCTCGGTGCCTCCAAGACCTGCACGTGAGACCAAATGGTGCTTGACATAGAGCTTGCCCGGCGCTTGCAAGGAATGGAGGTTTTTCATAGCCATGGAGAGCTGGGACACTCTCTGCACAATCAGGTCCCACCTGGCGAGGAAAGTTATCACATCCCAGGTCTCTATGTAACAGCTCAGCTCCTCCCGACCTCGTTCCAGCTGTTCTAGCAGCTCAGTTAGAAGAAACAGCTGGATTTCAGTCTGGTTCTTTCCCACCTTCTTCACCCTCTCCAGTCGGATGGGGTCTATTAGTTGCAAGATGTCAATGTAATGCAGCACGTGGTTCTGGTCTCTCACGTTCACGTGTTGGGGCTCAATCTCCAAGTAAAAGTAACACTGCTTCAGAAGCTCGACATTGTTCCGGTGCTGCTGGAGGTTGTGGAGGCTCAGGTCGGAGCGCAGGAACTGCAGAAGAAGGGTTCTCTTTTCCAGGTACTGCTCCCAGCTGGCATTGTGGTGTTCTCCGCCATGCGCAGCACCCTGAGAACTGCTTTCAAATCCATTCAAAGCCTCGGCCATGATTCCAAAGCTCAGTTGCTGTGTAAGAAAGCAGCAATAATAACATCAACAAGCAAAGGAAAAGCAGCTGTGAGTCAGAATAATCATGGCTGGGACTCTCCTCTCTTCACGATAAAGCTTAGCTTAGAAATTTATAGATGGGAAAGAGCTGATAGATTAGGTGTAGTTCCAGAGGAATTTTCCTTTCTGGTTGTATGGTTTCTAATGTTTTGTAGAGTCTTATATATTCCAACCAACTGGTCTCCTGCTACTCCCCCTTGAGAGGTTCTACCTCTGCTTAATAGATTCGCTGTCAGGAATTATTCTCTGATACACTCTGCCAAAATGTCTCCCTATCTTATTATCTTCTGTTTCATTCTAATTAGATGCCTTTTGTACTCCTGTAAGCAATTTCTTTCCATTTTTCTGCATCTCTGGAGATGTCTCTCTTTCTCTTTTTGTAATCTGCCAGGCTGTTGAGGTTTGAGACCCATCTTCTAAGCCAATTCCTACAGCTACATAATCACCTTGGTGATTCAAATTAACCCTCTGCCCCCCCGAGCGAGCAGCTATGCAGCAGGCAGAACCACGCAATACGCTGAGTGCCGCCTCACAACAGCTTTCAAGAGGAAAGTTAGCGGTTTTCCTTGCACCTCTGCCTTCAACAGCCACATTTTCAGTGATGTATTGTTTTCCCTGTCTTTGGTTTTAGTTTGCATCATCAGCTCGGCCCCTGATAGCGCCTCGCTTTCTTGTAGAAGGACTCTGTTAGTCCATAAACAATGTACGGTAAGAGGCTGAAATGCAAGTAAAGCGCCTGTGGACAAATGAGAGTTTGCTGGTAAGAAGGTGTTTAGGTGGTGGTCCTTCGCACCGCCGTATCTGCTCTCTGTCTTACTCCTGCCTGTTTCATTTACTGACAAAGCCTGGCCCTGCTTGGTGGTTCCTGCTGAGCCACGATGGACGGTGGTTCCCTGTTTTGCTCCAGCTGAAGCACCCCTGGCTCTCCCGGCTTACGTATCACAAACAGAAATCAGCCAAATAAATGCCTGTGTGCCTCTTGTCGGCGATATCGCAATGAGACCCCGGCTTGATGTTGAGAACGTGGCTCTCACAAGCTGAACACGCTTGATTTGAAAAAGGAAGAAATACGGAATCCTGAGAGTAAGACTTTGTGACCCCAGTCAGCCCGCGATGATACGATCTAGCAACAGGTAACTTTCCTCATTCTGTGTAATTTTCTGGTTATCATTATTTAAGTTCTCCTAGTAGCTAACCGGGATATTTTAATTCTTACGTGTCTTGTAGAAGCTAGATGGTGATATCTAGTTGACAAAGCAATTTTTCTCAGCCTCATTTTCCCTAAATGTACACAACAGAGCTAATAACAGTTCCTCATAGGAATTTCAAGTGTTTGTAAACCTTTCAGATGTCTGGTCCCTCGCTGCACTACAATTTATACTAACTCACTCATTCACAGATGCTTTTCTTTCCAAGAGAGCTGTCAACTGCAAAAACAAGCTGTATTTCTTTTTCACTTTTTTGCTTTCCACAAAAAAAAAAAAAACCACAAACCAAACCCAAACCCTGAACCAAAGCAGTGCCAGTTCCTGCCATCCCCGTATGGAGTAAAACAGGGAGAGCGCATGCACCAGGTTACGTTACCCCGCTTCCAGAGCGATTTGGCTCTCTGCAGCAGTCTGTTTGCCCACAGAGCTGTGATTGCGCTTGTTTTCCCTTTCTGTTTTTATATCTCTC
>VXBO01008330.1:0-32439 GCA_013400135.1 Rhinoptilus africanus
CTTTTAAAGGATTGTAGAAATATCTCAGAAAAATAAACCCAAGAAACTTTAGAGCCCACTTTGTTCGCTGGGTGCAGTCTGCCTGGTGCTGCCCTGGCACACTGCACTCAGCCGAGGAGGAGCCCTCGGCTGCAAAACCACCCCGAACCTTCAGCCACGTTCCTCTCTCCAAATGCAGGCAAGGTGCCTTTCGGGAGGAGGCTTCAGTCGAACACAATCCAGGTTGGACCAGATGACCCTTGGGATCCGTTTCGACTGGGTAGTCTATGATTCTGTGATTCGGTGACTGCAGCTGGGAGACACGTCAGCGCTGCGGTGACGACAGCGTGCAGTATGGCCATACGTCCCGTAAAAGCTGGGATGATTACAGGACCTGTCTGAACACACCCAAAAACTACAGCCAGGCTCTCTTGTTTCTGTGGTCTGCTGTTACAGATGTAGAAAGGAGGCAGTGTTTGTTCTGGCCCAAATCCACCGAGAGCACAGCTGCAGACAGGCATCCCTGGGCAGGTTCGGAGGCCAGAGGAGATTGATGGCATTCGCTAAAAAAATTACTCATCTCCATGCAAGGCAACTTGGGTACTGCGCTTATTAGCTGAAGTCGAGCACAGAGCCTTCAGAGAGGCATATCAATTAGCAGGGACGAGAGATATTTCAGCTATCCTCCATAATTTATCTGTGAGCTGGATTAAACCAGGGAGCAGAAATGAGCCTAGTCAGCAAGTCCCTGTATTGTCTCAGTGCCTCTCCAAGATGAATATTGAAACCTTTCCTGGGCTGCTTCCGAATGAGTCCAGCTGCGACACAGAAACCAAACTGTCAACAGGAAGGTACTTACCAGGATAACCCTTTGATTCTGTAAAAAGCTGCTGTGATAATAGCAGGGAATCAGGGCACGGTGCCTTGGCGGGTGGAGAGGTCCCACTTGCCCAGCTGGGAAGGGGATGCTCTGGTCTGTGCCGCTCAGGTGCGGGTCCCTCTGGGTGCAGAGCAGTCGGCACCCAAGCCCTGCCTCCACCCCGGCGGCTGCTGCAGAGTTTGCCACAGGAGAGAGAAGGACTCCTTCCACCTGGATGTCCAGCCCTGCCCCATTTCATGATTTAATCGCGTACTGGCAATGAGAAAAAGCATGCTTTTTCAATAGGAAAGCAATAGGTAGATGCTGCAGAGGGCACAGCTCCAGCTAGATGCCCAGATGTGGTGGGATTTCAAGCTTTATAGCCTGCCTTTTCCGTGTTTTCTCTTTCCTCTGTGCTGCATCTTTGAGCCACATCACTGCACAAGAAGCTCCCCTCCTTGATGGAGCAGCGTAGATGGAGGCCGTGTTCACCCTTTCTCGCTGCCCATCCTCTGCCTCATCTCTAATGCTCCTGCTGCTGCTCAGCGGCACCACCGCTCCTCCGCCTGCTCAGCATCACTGTCCTCATCACCCTCCACCTCCCAGCACATTTGGCTCATGCAGGTCAGAGATTGAGGAGCAGAGGGGCTCCAGCCCCCCCAGCATCTCCGGGGCCTCCTCCGTCCCCGCTCCAACAGCTCCGTTTCCTTCTGCTGTGGGTGCCCCAGTGCTGGAGGCAGCGCTGCAGGGGGGGCTCACGCAGAGGGGCAGAATCCCCCCCTCCCCCCCCTGCCCACGCTGGGGGGATGCAGCCTGGGGTACGGGGAGTTTCTAAGCTGCCAGTTCACGTTGCCGGCTCTTCTTGAGCTTCCCATCCACCAGCAACCCCAGGTCCTTTTCGGCTGGGCTGTATTCTGTAGAGTGGGAAAAACACTTTAAATTACAGTGCCCAAAGGAACACGGATAACACAAACCATACAACTTCCTTCAATTAATCCTCATGTAGCTTTTAAGAAAGCATCCAATCTTGACTTTATTAATTTCCAGTGAGGGACAATCCGTTACAACTCTTGTTATGCTGTTGCGGTACTTCATTTCCTGAAGTGATTTCTTGCTTCTGATCTGAACTTGTCTCATTTCAGCATCAGTCACTAGATCTCGTTAGGCATTCATCTCCTAGGTGGAAACACTCTGTATTGTTAGCACACCTACACTTCTGTAGGTACCTGGGGCAAGGATTAGGTTATTAGCTCTCTCTTGAACTAATCCTCCTTTCCTAAGAGACACTCTCACACCCCCCTTCGCTTCTGCTGGCTCTCCTCTGACACAGGGTCTTTCCTGACTTTCCTGATATCACAGCTGCACATCTCATGCCAATAACAGCACTGCTTAGCACAAGATAATATAACTTCCATCCACTTGCTTCTCAGATGCCTTGTTATTTTCTAGAAGAATGTACTCGTTATTAATTTACGGTTCTAGTCACCAGAAGACTTCTCCTTAGTGAGAAATGATCCACTGGCATGGCTTTAAATTATATTTAGGAAGTATTTAATGTTTCTTTCTCTGTTATAGTGTTATTATAACATCGTCGGTCATGGTGAGCAGATACAGTCATTCCACCCAAGAGCCCTTGCACTTCTAGTCTGATATATCGTGATGAACACGAATGCTCCAGTTTGTGCTTTTCTCCTTCGAAACTCTTCAGCAAGCCCATAGAACTGCCGCCCTCCCTCCAGCTCGGCACCGACAGCCACTGCAAAGCCCATGGCCCAGACAGTCTTTTAGACCAGCTCAGTGTTGAACGAAGCTGCTTTTACCAGACACTTTCCCTCCCCGGGTGCTACTCCCTGCACGTGTTCGGTGCGGGGGAACCCAGCAGTGAGTGTTCACCACCACTTGCTGCCGTCCGTGCAGTGACCATGGAAGAGCTCCTCCCGTACAGATTGGTGGAGGTTGAGCAGAGGTCATGGAGGGAAGTCCTTCCCAGAGAAGCTGTTCACGTAGCTTGAGTACATCCCTGTTGCCAGTAAATCCCATCCGTGCTGTCCCACAGCAGCTCCTATAGGCTGCTCGCCGTGGCGGCTGTCGCCACGTCCACATGGGCATCAGCTCTCCTTCAAAAGACATTTCATTTCATTTCATTTCGAGCAGTGGCCTTCAGGATTGCCTCAAGGCTCCGGCTGGTGATATTAATACAAACAGGGAGACTGTGTGAATAGCCGCCAGCTCTAGAGTTAGAAGGCTTTAGGGGAAAAAAGTTGGATAAGTTAGATAGGACTCCAAAAAAATCTGAGAAGGAATTTAGGATAGGTCCTGAAACCAATGGTTAAAAAAAAAGTGCTTTAAAAACCGATACAAGGCCTTACATATCCCTCCTGGATGATGTATTTGAAGTATCCTCTGATGTCCTGCCAGGGCTCTACCAGCTTGCCCTCCACGCTGCAGATTTATTGTTTTACTCTTCCTCTTTTTTCCCTTCCCATTGTTGCAAATGATATTCTGGATGTTTCTGCCAGCCGGGCATGCTCTGCTGCTCCGAGGCACATCCTCATCCAGGTGTCATTTCTGCGGATGACTTGACTTCCATGAAGATAACAGATGCCTTTACCTGTGGCTCCATGGACAGAAAGCATGCAAAACATAGCTTTAGGAGAGACCACTGGGATGAGACTCACTAAATGGAGAGAATCTGGACTGCTCAGGAGCGAAAGCCCCCGCTGCCGGGGTTCGCAGGAGGACTAGCAGTTGAGAGCAAGGCAGTTGTGTGGCTGCCAGATTCCTGCCACGGAGGGCACTGCCTCCGCCAGGCAGCGTGAAGGAGCCGAGGGCTGCTGAGGATGCTCTCTCTCACAAATTGGCCCCCGGACACCAGGCAGGACACTCACGATGTGCGCTCGGGGGTATCAGAGGGTCAGAATGAACCAAGCTCTACCAATAGGGCACATGTGCCCCCACCATGTCCATGTAGACATGGGCTGGCAGCAGAAGATCAAAACAAATCCTGCACCCCCCATGCTCTCCCTTCTCTCCCTCGGCGTCCCGGTGAGCATCGATGCTGCTGCCTGCTTAGCCAGATCTCCATGGCAACCATCCGGGCTCAAATTAGCTAATGGCAGAGATAAGCCGGAGAATACTTCAGAAATTCTTGTGAAATCATTACTGCTATTCCAGTTTGCTTCATTTCACAGTGTACAAACATCTTCCTGTTTGTGCAGAAATTACAAGGGAAGACACTGCAAAGCGTTTGGTTTGTGGTTTGGCTGATTTTCCCATAACAAACCTGAATGAATTATAAAAAATACAGAGTTCCTACAGGCAGGAGAAACTGAAGGGGTTTTTTAGGTCATTACAAAAAGCCTCTATTAACTCACCTTGAGAAGAGCGCATATTAAAATGAAAATATGTCTCTTCCTTAACTGCCTGTATCTACTCACTAAACAGGCTATTTTTCATGCCACATACTATTATAAGTACAATAAGTTGTTTAAAATGTCTCTTATTGTGTATTGTTTGTCCTGTAGTTCCTAGAAAAGCAGACTCCAGCATCCATCATAACATGCAGTGTGGTTTTTGGGCTCACATGGAGACAGAGGTTCACGCTTGCTGACAGACACCTAGTTCTCCACCCTGCCACCATCTCCTTGCTGGGAAGGCTCTTTCTGACCGCTGGGACCAGAGGATCTGTGCTTTGCCCCATCGGTCTGCAAGTACAGCTGTTGGAACTGTTCCGGTGTTATTTTCCATTTTCCAAATGTTGCTACTTGAAGCATCCAGGCCACAAAATTTTCCTTCATATCTCCTTCGCCTGCTGGCACCCCCCCCAAGGGCTGGTGACATTTCCTGGAAGCAGACGGGATCATTGGTGTCCTGTGCCGTCAATCCATCTAAGGCTCCTTCTCTGACTTGTGTCAGGTGAAACCCAGCAGCCTCAAAGCAGACAAATCTGAAATCAATTTTCTATTTACTGGTGCCTTGCTTAGTTTGATTTGTGCTTAGCTGAGGCAACTGAGAATCGGCAATTTTCTCCACCTTTGGAAAAGTCAGTGGGAAGGGACGGTGCAGGAAAAGAGCGGGCGGCACAGGCCAGTGCCAGAGCTGTGGAGAAGGGTGCCTGCAGCTAGCAAGGTGGCTACATGCCCGTCTTCCAAAGTCTGCAAACTCCAAAAACCCACAAGTTATCTAAAGACAGAAGAAATTAAATATCTGTTAAAAGTCTGCAGTTTTGGGAAGGGCCATGAACTGTCACTCTGAATTCCCTGCTGTGGCAGGAGGACAAGGCTTGTCTCAAGCTCTCACACTGGCCAACTTGGTGCTTCATCCGGTCAGAAGAGGAAAAACATGTAAATGTCAAGTACTGTAAGAATAATGGCCGTGGGACGCCACCGGAGCTTTGCTTAAGGTGACGCTGGTGACCGGGCAGCCCTGCCCCGCAGCAGTGACACACGGGGATGCTCTCAGGCTCCAGCGGCAGCCTCCTGAGTCCATCCCACCAAAACCCAGTGTGGGTAAACGGGACCAGTCCTGGGCTGAGGGAGAAAGCTGAGAACTGCTGCAAGGCTTTGGCAGGCGGGCTGGGGCTCTCCACGGGCTGCGGGAGGCACAGAGGCTCCCACAGCTCCCAGGCTGCGATATTAACTCCAGGGGAGAAAAAGTACTGCCGAGGTATTTTCTGCTGTCAACAGCAAAAACGAAATAAGAACTGTTCGGTGCTATAGCATGCTGAATAGAAAACAAGTTTTTAAGCCTGAAAGCAGTCTTTTCTACACTGTTTATTTTTTTTCTATAGAGAGTCTATTTAATTCTGCAATATGGAGACTGGAAATAAGAGGGACCCCAGGGCAGTACGCAGCCTCCTGACAACACAGCCAGCTAGACAACAATGAACTGCTTTGAGCACATTTCTTATGAATTTTAGAAGGGGAGAACTTTTTCTCTTTTTAGGCTTCTTTTCAGTGCTTTCATATTTCAACTCACCTTTTTGCTCAGAAGCTTCCCCACATCCAATGGGATAAGCCACGCGCGCTGAGGAACAGAAAGCGTGCCCAGGCTTAGCCGCCTATGAAAAAGAAATGTTATTAAATTGTTCTTTTTCTTCTCCCTTTGTAGTCCGCTGATCCTGAAAACAGAGATGACTGCTGGCTTATTGAGGCTTGTACATCCCGGGCTGCTGTAAAGGAAATTGCCTCCTTGATCCGGGACGCGTGAGCCTGAGCAGATAAAAGGAGTTGGTGAGCAGTGGGTCAGGAAAGGCAATCCACCGCTGTTTGCTGGGCTTCTGCAGCCTTCTGAAACTTGGCTCTGGCTTAAAAAGGGATCCTAATTGAACGTTTGCAGTTAACTGCAGTGGATCTCTGTTCCCTTCCTCTAAGCCGGAGAAAGAGCCGCAAACATTTTACCACCAAAAAACTGCATGCAAAAGATGTGAATACAGAACTGGCCTGATTTCTGCAGCCCAGACATTCCTCTTGCCTGTAGGTGCTGCTGTACTGAGGGGTCCTCTGAGAGGGGTTCTTGAGGTTTGTAGAATTTTCTTTGCCTTAGAAGAAGGAATTTGTTACCTATAACTGAAAGAAAAATAGCAAGCAGGAGAGGTATACATCATTTGCCCATCACATCTTTTTAAAACTCATTCTCTTCTCATTCACAGTAAATAACCTGCAAAATTATGTGACAATAAAGTCCCATCATAATAAAAATGGCTTTTTAGAGAGTAGATAGAGAAAATTTCAAAGCAAGAAAAATAGAATGCTGGGAAATAACTCAATCTTCAAGATATCAGACCGTCTTCATCAGCCTGTGTTACTAGATCAACTTGTCAATGGAAAATCTTGATATAGTGTTTTTTGCAGAATTAGTTATTGAAATTTTCCATCAAATAAGGTAATACACATGGACAAATCGGCACCCTCTTTCAAAACACTGCTCAGGGATTTGATTTGAAAGTTGAATATCTTATGACATTTATTATCAGATCATGGAATGAAGAGTTTAAACTTCAGTTAAATATTCATTCGTCTTTAATATGGCACTTTCACTGTTTATGTGTAGCAAAATATATTTATTATTCAAAGAATAAAGTTCATGTATGGAAAAATAAGCACAGAAAGAACAAAGTGTAATATCGAAGAGCACTGAGTATATTTTATCTTCACTGCAAGCTACTTTTGAGAATAATTACTCACTAAAACATTGTCTTCGGGAAAATTTTGTTAATTTGGCATATATAGGGTTGTTATCCCATATTATAAATTCTCTAGGCCCCTGTGGCCATTCATGGTAAACATCCAGTCCATCTCCCGTGAAAAGACATAGGGCCCATCTAGAACATTTCGTGTATTCCAATGGGTTCACATCTTGTGATTTTTTCCATGAACTGCCAAACTTCATCTTTAAATAAAATACATTCTTTGTTCCTTCATTTCTTGTTGGGAACTATTCTATAATTTATTTTTCTGAATGTCAGAAACTTTCTTCTGCTTCCCAACCTAAACTTATCCCTGGAAATGTTAAAACCACTTGTCCTCGTGCCGGCATCGTCCTTCAGGATAAATATTTCCTGTCTCTCCCTGGTGTCCAGCCCTCGATGCATTTCTCCAAGGCAACTGTATCCTCGGCCAGTTCCTACTTTGCTCATCTAATTGAGGAATCCTTTTAGCCTCATAGCAGGGGAGACGCTCACCATTTGAACTTCTTTTAGGCAGAATTATTCTTTATGGGACACGAGTAGGACACTCAGGCTGCTGGTCCGGCTCGGAGCCTGACCTTCTCCCAGCTCGGGACCTGGGACCGCGTTTCCTCCCGCTCCTACGTGACTCCACGACCTGCCGGTGCGGGTTCGGCAGTGTGAGATGGCTTCTGCACCTACCCGGCCAAACAGAGCCCAGCACACTCCGATATCCATCTGCTGTCGTGCAAACAAGCAAATAAATAAATAAATAGACGGGGAGGGAAGAAGCTGTCCTCGCTTGCAGAGAGTTCATGACCACTGAGCGCAGATTGCGCCTCTCCGAGGTGCCTTCCTTTCACTTCTAATGAAACAAGCTGAATTCCTCTGCATTATCTGCAGAATACATGTGTATATAAAACAAAATAAGTACATGGAGCTGGGCTGAGAGTATTTAAAATAGTAGTCAGTAAGCACTTTACTGAAGCAAGCCTATGAATAAAACCCATACCATCTCACAAGAAAAAAGTATTATCATCAAAAATAAACTCCGCCAGCTGACAAGCTCCTGGAGGCACTCGCTGAGAAAACCAGCCTCAGCCCTAAGCATTAACGCAGACCTGGAGACCCCAGGAAAGGAGGTACTTGGAATTAGAGGTGGTGTTTCACCTGTCAGCTTTTACAAGGGCGTGCCGAGCAGTATAACATATCTAAGCTTGAATTTCTAGTTTGTTCCTGTTCTCTGCTGTTGAAAATGGCTTTGAGCAGTTTATTTGTTTGTCATGGGCACCGATTACCTTCCAGCACACCGTCAGTGCGTGCCCCGGGACAGTGCGGTGTGTGTCACCCACTCCCCGCACAGCCGGACACACTGGTGTCTCCGGAGGATGCGGGCTGGCAGCCCCAGTGACCATCAGCAGGACATGCCATCCCTGGTCCTGCCAAAGGACATGGCTCTGAAGGAACGACATGGCCAAACAAGGTGATTCCTCATCAGTACACTACATCACTGCTCTCTGTTATGGTCATGGCATGGACATTCAGGGCTGCTCAAGGAAAAAAGCAGTGGAATAAGAAGTTGACTCCTTTATTCCACTGTCTTTCATCTGAAGAGCTTAAAAAAAAGCTTGGAGATGTTAATTATCCTCCCCATCCCCGCGAGGCTGATTGGGATCAGCTCTTCAGTGCACGCACACCAGGCGTCCAAGGCTGCGCCTCACCCCACGCTCCATGGGACGGGCAGCGGTGGAGGCAGGAGCCCCGGTGTGGAGGTCATCCTCTAATTATCAGAAAACTCATTAAAATACACAATTACTTCTGTAAAATGAAGAAAAATACAGCCTAAGACAGGCGCACCAGCTTATGGTTTGTGTGGTGACTACCCCAGGTGTGACGATTTAGACACTAACCCCTATTCTTGGGTTTCTGTCCCCAGGGCAGCGCTGGCCCCCGGGGCGGTTAGAGCAGGCAAAAGCTGCCCGAACTACGCCACCAAGGCATGGCCAGTTATATACAAGGCAGTCCCTTATCGCCAGACTCTGTTTTGCCATTTCCTTCAGGATATGCTGCACAAGTAGGGAGAGAATAAAGTAGATTTTCTTTTTATACCACAGGGATTCAAAGCAGTTGGAACAAGGCCAAGGAAAAATAAATCGGTATCCTCTGCGCAGAGAAAGGAGGGCACGTCTCAGCCCCCTTGTAGCAATGACGGATTAATGGGTTTTTTTAGCTTGTAGGAATCAACCCTATCGCAAAATGCATCTGTAATACAACTTGCAATACCCGCCACACATTACAAGGCAGTATGTTAGTTTAAAGCAATGTGTACTTTAAAATGGAGCGATGTGAAATAATAGGAGAAAAATCTTTTTCATAAACACCTGCATAGCCTGAGTGCCGCCAAACACTGCAGCCACTGCATCTCTGCAGTGATAGCCTTTCGTGCCATAACCCTACCCAGCACCCACCTGTTTTCTTGCCCAGGAAATTAATTTCTGTCCATTGCCTGATCCATCCCCGGTGTGCCTGCAGCCCCACACGTCCATCATCCCCAGCAGGGGTGGGCTTCCTGGCACAGACAAACAGAACATCACGTATTTGGTGATGTCTTAGGGAAAAAACGACCCTTCTTTAGAGGCCAGGCTCCACTGACCCTTCAGACCTCGCAGTCTGGGGTGAACCATTGCCCCTGACTTTCTGCTTTGCCTGCGATTCCTTTGGCAGTCTCCGCTGGCATTGCTACAACAAAGCTACCAGAAAATCACCCTAAAACTCTATTTACCACTCTTCCACTCCCCTGGCCTGTCATCTAGAGACCAAGACCAGCTTATTAACAGTGTGCAGCCACCACCAGCTCGCCCAGCACCTCGGGAGCACCCTGGGTATCGCTTATGTGTCCCACTACCCCTGGAGCCGTATCCGCGGCTGCTTCAGGCTGTGGGAGCAGTAGCAGATGCCAAGGACATGGGTCACTCTGCATCCGGCTGAGACGGCCCTGGAAGGCTGTGGAGCAGCCAGGTGGGCTGGCATGGGTCCTCCTCAGCCTTGGCAAGGCGCTTCTTCAGTCTCCCCACAATAAAGATATTTTCCTCAGGAAGATGCCACAAGAATAAATTTGCCCATAAAGGTCTCTGAAGATGGAAATTGCTAGGTATCATAATTTGTATTACTTAATTACACCAGGACTGAACTTTGAATGAGAACCAGGTTTACCTTTCAGTGTAGTGTTTAATAAACTCGATGTGTGTTCTTCTAAGCTCTCTTCAGCTTCGCCCCTCCCTGCCCACCCTCCCACCTGGGAGCAGGAGCGGGCATCCCTCCCCCTCCCCGGCCAGTCCCCGCCATCTCACTCCGCTGCCGACTCTGCTCCGCCACTCGAGTCTAATGAGGTGTAACAAGTAAAGATGGATCCAAACAACCAGCAGATTTGCGGCATCTGTAAAGCTGATGGCTGTTTGAAAGCTCATCAGCAAAGCAGATGTTGCGTTTGATCTGCAAACTGTTGTGTGTCCCTGTCTCAGCAAACCCAGCGCCCCTGGACGGCGAGGCCAGCACCCACGGCTCGGGCGCCACGGCGGGACGCGTGCCTGCTGCGGGACTGCTGAGCACGTCCGTGTCTGCTGCTCGATTCCTGCAATGAGGCAGGGAAAACGTGGCACAAATGGTGCTGAGCATGGGGGTGTGAATCCCCATGGACACATCACTGCCCTCATCTTCCCTGGCAGCGGGGGAACCCTTCACAGGAACCGGTACAAGTACTCAAGCTTCATGGCCGAGTGAAGCTCAGCTTCAAATCAGTGGTGAAGATCAACACAGTAATGTCAATCAGAAAAAGAATAATGTGCTCAAAGCAGGTTTTTAACAGTACATAACAGAGCCAGAAGTGAAGCAATTAAAAAAGAAAAAAAAAAGAAAAATATTGAAAATATTGATTGCTGTGCATTAAGGTAAGTCCCCACTGAAGCTGCCCTCCATTTGAGGCCAAAATCCTTTGGAAAGCAGAGTACATAATAATTTTTATTGCACAAGAGAGGCAGGCCGCAGAAGGAAGTCATCTCTTTCACTGATGTATTTCACTGTTTCTTGCAGCTACACCAATTGACAAAATAAAACAAAATAAAACAAAATATAACAAAATAAAACAAAATAAAATTAAAAGAGTGACCTAATTAAAAAGAAATGCTCTGAATTGAATTCTGCAGAATGAGGAATGGCCAGCAGCTCAACTCCTGCCACTCCAAGCACTGATACTTAAGTAGTGCCTCAAACCCACACAATTAGCGTGTCAAGCTGAACTCACTGCCATGAGGAGAAACCTCTAGTACGTGGGGAATGCTCTTAGGAGGCGATAGCACATCTCCGGCTTCAGCGGTAAACACAGCTCTTAGCCTGTCATGCAGGGATTTTCAAGCACCTCTTGCCTGAAAATGAAAACCCATTAGAGGAAGGATCAACAGCAACAGCAAATCTTTCCTTTTGAAGGAAACGCCCAGCTCACTTGCCAGCCTCCTTGCTGGAGGTGTCATCGGCCAGCAGCCAGCCAGCCAAGGAACATGAAAAACAGGCAAAGGGAGAAGAACCCAAAACTGCAAGATCTGATCCAGACCACTGTGAGGAGAGGAGCCCTCTTGGGTTTATTTTTCTGAAATATTTCTACAATCCTTTAAAAGAAAACTAGAACCTTGGAGGAACTGNGTCCCTTCAGATAGTTCCTCATTTTACTCTGCTCATATCCAAAAGCCTGTCTTCCAAAAGCAGTGGGCTTCCACTAAGGAATTTCTTGCTATCTAAGCCAACGCTGCTTTAAGTCAATGTCCCAGCCCTGGCGTGGGGACAAGCAGAAGAATCGGCCGTGCCTGTGCCAGCTCTTGATGGGCAGCGAGGGGCTGGTGTCACCGCTCACATGCACTTACTCCAACTGCAATCCTACATCACTTGTATTTTCTAAACAAAAAAAAAAATTGGGATGACTATTAAAGCTGAAATGAGGCATTATGAGAGCTTTTAGATTTATACAGTCAATGCCTCAAAAGAAATAGATGGCGCCATTATAATGAGGAAGAAAGAAAAACCTTTTCCAGAGCCCATTACAAAAAAAAAAATCATCAATGTTGTCTGCTCTACAAAAAACCCCATCTAATTTAAGGTTTATGACAAACATGACAAAACAAGTGCACGCTTCTTAGTATCATTCATGAAACACAGCAATAGATTGGAGAAACAGCCATAAGTAATGCAGTGAAATTTTGTTAATTAAACATTTAATGTAACGGAGCTCGTGAGCTGGCATGGGGTTTCTCTGCAGCTCTATTTTTAGTGCTCACTGAGCTGAGCAGCAGCTCATCTACCTACACTCGGAAATTATGGACTCGGAGTTAATTACGAATTTAGAAGTGCTACCTGAGAAATGTGTTTTTCTGCGGCGCGGGTGGTTGGATGGGTAGACAAGGGAGAAGCGCTGCTCCTGCGGACAAGCGGCTCCTCTGGAGCCCCACGTGCCCCCGGTGCCTTTGTCCCCGCTCCTCCTCGGGCTCCTGAAACACACCACCCGCAACTGGCAATTGCTCTTATTTCAAGTGGCAACCCCAGGGAAGAACAAAATAACATATCCTTCTTCTTCTGACAGCCTTATTAGTATGTATGCTCAAATGCATCAACCTAATGAGGCCATGCCATTACAGCAAACTGCTGGTTTGAGTATTGTTGAAGCCTCAGAATATCAGAAGAATTTGGGGGGAAAAGAAAGGCTATTAGTTAAACACAAATAGTCACAAAGTAATAGCGAAGACTGCCAAAAAATACATTGGTTTCACTAATAATCGCTGTGCAAAATGTAAAGGGGAGGATTTAAACATACTCATATTTTATTCCGAGGCATGAACAGCCACGAGCTCCTCTCAGAGCAGCACAGACCATAGAGCACTTCCACAGCAGAGGCAAGATCTATCACAGCTCTCAGACAGGAACATCTGAACCACACATTAAATTAGGCAAGATGAAAAAAGGCACATTATTCTAAAATGCCAGAGACACTCAGCTTCCTTTCCCCTTCAGCATTCAGCCAGTTATTGCAGATGAGGCTACGGCTGAAATTGGCTACGATGAGAATAAATGGGCATTGGTGGCATGGCGGGGAGGAGGCAGGGACATCTCCACACGCGCTAGCCCCCAGGAATTGGGGGTCAGAAATATCTGATGGAGATATTTAAAAATATCTATCCCTATTAAGCTTTCAGCAATTTTGTTATTTCTGCTATGCAAAAATAAAGCTTAGGGTAAAGATAATTCATCACTGAGGCAATGGCTGGGGCCTCGGGAAGCAGAGAGCCAGTTTCAGCCTCCAGCAGATCCACCATGAGACTTCAGGGAAGTTGCTGCTTCTCAGCCTGCTCTGCCTGCAAGCCATATTTGCATCTTCCTAAGGAGGAGGTAAATGGGTATTTACTATCTAATAATTGGACACACTCATAGTTACAGTGAGTTATAACCCAGATAAACAACAAAATCCTCAAGAACCATGTAGGTGGAAAAGTAAAGTGATATATCTGTTCAGTCATCTGTAAAAGAAGTCTCCATCTTCTCACCTCCCGCACAAGCAGGAGATTTAGCTGAGATGTGAGGCAGAAATCCTGTGCTGTGAGGGGGGTGAGCCCCTGGCCCAGGTTGCCCAGAGAAGCTGTGGCTGCCCCATCCCTGGACGGGTTCAAGGCCAGGCTGGACGGGGCTTGGAGCAGCCTGGGCTGGTGGGAGGTGTCCCTGCCCAGGGCAGGGGGGGCGCTGGGGGGGCTTTAGGGCCCCTTCAACCCAAACCATTTTGTGATTCTGTGGTTCTACCTTGAGGGCAGAGGGGAGCAAAAAGTAAAACTCTGAAGCCAGTTGTAGCTGTCTGTGAACTTTTATCACAGTAACTACACCGGAGCAACACGGTGACATGCAATTTATTACTTGCCAGACACTTTGATGCTCTGTTAATAAAACATGTTGTATAACTGCTTTTTATTTTTAAGGCGCTCAGAGCCTCTTGCAGCAGAAACCACAACCAGTCATTTATTCACACCAAAATATATTCAAAAGAATTCACGCTGTGTATTGAGCTGTCTGTTTGTGCCTGATACTCCAGCAGAACTGCTGAAGAACACTTTATCCCCATGTAAAGATCTCCTTTATAATGCTGACGGTGGCAGCAAGGGCCTGGGTTATCTGCTGCCTGCTCGACAGCCAGGACAAAAGAGTTTCAAAGATGCAGTTTTAACTTTCCAACTCTTTCTGAATCCACAATGTGATTTATCCATGAAGTTTGTTGGTTTGGTTTTTTTTTTTTTCCCTTTGGAAAGTCTGCTGCAGCCTTTCGTGCTGGCAGCCCTGCTCCCTGCTCATGCCCCAGGAGAGCATCCCCAGAGGGATGTGGTCCTCAGTGGTGGGACCCGGCTTCTGCCCCTCCAGGCTGCAGCAAACGGCCGCCTCAGCAAAGCAGGCTCGGGGTGCCGAGCAAACCAGCCAGACCACTCCGGCGTTCCTCTAGCTGCCTCGATGTCACTGGGGTTCCTCCCTTAGCTGATGCTTTTACAGCCCGGCTCACCCCCGTGGAGCTCAGGGATTCCCTGCCGTGGCACACCGCTCCTCGGCTCGTGCTGAGCCGTCGGCAGAGCCAGACCCCTTGGTCTGCGGAGGCTTTGTAATGTCTCCCTTTCGTTTCAGAGGTTCTGGACTGGGCCCACAGCTGGTTCCTGCCTTTCCCAGCAGCAGCAGATGCAGACTTTGCTTGCATCCTGAAAAGAGACACTTGCCTCCGGGGACTAGCAGGTAGCATCTTCCAAATTGTTTAACTACTTATTCTAATGTGACAGATAAATACGCTTTAAAGTATTTAACAAATATGGGTAGAAGCTTTCCGACTGCAAAATGACACTTGGCTGCATTCACGAGCTGCACAAAGAGTGGGATTTTTGTCTGCTGAGTCCAAGGGGGCGGAATGCCAGGTGAAGTCTTAGGTCTTGCCCCCCGAAGCCCAGCAGGGAGCTGGTGCCGGGTCAGCACAGGGGAAGGGTCCCTCAGAGCCCTGCTCTACCCGACGTGGTGATGCCAGGCGAGGAGTGCATACAAAGCACACAGTGGCTATCCCACAGCAAGAGGTAGGGTGCTGGAGAATGCGAATAATATCTTAGTAAACAGAAATAAAAAGGTTAGTGCCTCTGGTGACGGTCAGCACCAGGACACCCACCCTGCTGGGGCAGGAGGTGGCAGCGGTCACTGCAGTGCCCACACACGCAGGAACACACTTACGGGTCAGAGGCTTCATCCCTCTCAGGGGCACCAGGGCTTGTACTGCGCCAAAGCACCCACTCCACCAGGAGACGCCCGGGGCTGCGCTTCCCCAGCCACCGAGGTGGGCCAGCAACGCCGTGGACATCAGAAAAATCCTTCCCTGGCTGCAGCAGAGCCCTCACCCCTACGCCTTGTGAAACTCTCCGGCCGTTTATTGTGCAGGGAATGCTGCTCATTACACAGCAGCGCTGAGCATATGGCTGGCAGTTGTGAGCATAAGGAAACGCTGAGCTAATTGCTGCACCAGGAGCGGGAGCACTCTCAGCAGCCGGCAACCACCAGCGGCGGAGCTCAGGCCGGAGGGAAACAAACCTCCCACCCCTCTCCTTGCCCCAGCGCCCTCCTCGCAGAAGGCTTGTGTTGCCCTGAAAACAGCAGCTGCTTTTGCAATCTCTCCCTGCGCCCACACTGATCCTCGCTCCCGGCTGCCGCTGCCCCAAGGCTCGGTGTGGGGGGACGAGGATGGGGGCAGAAATGGGATTGGGGGGCACCAAGGGCACCCTGGAGCTAGGCAGTCATCTGCAGCTGGTGGGGAACGGTTTCTTTGGCAGCACAGAAAACTGAAATACGTAAAATACAGTTTGGAAGAGCCACTGTAAAGCAAAGGCTGGGTGCTACCCCAGTTTTGCCTGTGCTTTTTATTAATCCTGACGTCTTCCACTGGTGGGGGAACAATAGTAGGGCTGGGGAGAGCCCAGCAGCAGAAGAACCCCAGACTCGGAGCAGTCCAGGGGCTTTCCCCGGACCTGCCGGGCTTCCCAGTTAATTGTCTGATCCTCAGTCAGAAGCTGAGGCAGGAAGATGAGAAAACATGTAAAGATAACAAACCACATAAGTAAAATAAACCTGCCTATATTATTCAGCCACCTTGATGGGGGTAACACTTCAGTGCACCACAGAGACGCTAGACCAGCTTCGCCGAGTGCCTCACCCAGGGTGGCTGGTTTTCCCCCACAAGAGATATTTCAGTTCACCCAGCACCCGTCTGCCCTTTTATCTATTCCCATCGCCAAGTTTTGTCCGGAGTCAACCTCTCGAGCACCTCCTCAGGCAGCATTCCCGCCTGCCTCAGGGGAGCTTCTGCCTGCGCGGGGGGTCCTGGGGGCAGCTCCCATCCAACTCTGCAAGACCTCAGTTTCCAAAGCACAGCGCTCCTTGGCAAGGCACCTCCTCTGCGACAGGGGCTCTCCTCGGGCACCTCCCTGGTATTGCCTCGTTAGGGCAGCAGCCCTACGAGATGCTTCGAGTGTGGAGACTACAATGAACTAGAAAGAAAAATCAGTCTGAAGGTGCAGATCTCAGTTAGGCGGAATGCAAAACCTAGAGCAGCACTGATAAATATGAAGAAAATCCAGTTTTCAATTCATCAAGTCTTTACACAGATGGATAGTGTTGATCTGGTCCTTCTCAGACCTTCCAAGAGGCACATTTCCATCCTCCTGCTGCCTCATGGCGTGGCACAGCCAGCGCAGGTGCACAGAGGTCTTTCCCTACACATTGTTCCAGTGGCAATGGGACATGGTAATTTTGGATTTGCAGGTGCATTCGGGATCTTGCATTTGGTCTGTGTTCAGAAATAGGAGGGAAAAATGTAATTCCCACCCTCGTTTCTGGGCTACTGTCTGAAATATTATGAAAAGAAAACACAACTCCTTCCTTCCCCTCCTCCCAACACACACGATGATTGCTTTCTCACTTCCATCCGGGAAAGTTCAAAGGTAGCTAATGAAGGTACCACTGCACTTTGCTAGCAATCAGCTCGCAGAAGAAGATTGCAGGAGCCGGATAAATTGGCAAAAGCTGGGTGCCTTTCTGTCACACCTTCCTGTGCCAATTACAACAAACAGCTATAAAACCGTGCTCTGCAAAACAAATTGTTATTTTGCTACAAATCTGGGAAGGTTTGACTTGGAGTTGAATGAGCCATGTTCTCCAAGGAAACATCGAGAGATCATTCCCATTCCTTTGAATATGCCGTGAAAGTAACATAGAGGAAAAACACAAACAGTTGCCCCACTAAAATTGTGTTAAATTCCTATTTTTAGATTTAAATAAATGCAACAGACCAGCAAGATATCTACTTTACCTTCTTGAGACCCTAGGAATTAGATCCACAAAATGGTTTATGTATATAAACACAAGACTCTCAGATTCAAGCAACATCCCCTTGGGCTGTCCCTCTCTGAGCCACAGTGCTCTGCCTAAGTGCAAGTATTCCCACCATCCCAACTGTTTTACTGCTTTCTAACCAAGAATATATCCTTTGCAGAATATTTGCTAGAAATACTCCGCAAAGGATATTTTCTCATGCATAGTCATTCCCGTGAGCAGGCTCCACTGGTCCCAGTGAGCATCGTCCGGTGGTGTGTGCCGGTGCCTTTTGCCGCTGTGCTCAGCTCCCAAGGGCTGCTGCAGGATCACCGCACGAGTCAGAGCAATGGCTTGGTCTTTCCTACAGACGATAGTGCTTCTGCTCACACAGAATTGCCCTTCTCACTTTAAAATCCAGGCTGCATAAGCTACAGTTACCCATTTTAAAAATTAATTATTGGTTTTTTCCTAGACTTTGATGACTTGTAGCATATGCAGTACTTTGGCTTTCTGGTCTATATCTCTGATATATTTTCCTCAAAATACATTCAGTACTCAGTACTTCAGAAAGTGAAAAACAAGGGCCTGGAGCAAATCACAGCTGCAATTCAAATTTAGCCACAAAAGGGAGAAGCTTATGCCTTTTCCCTGTGGTGTTGACCTACATAATCCTTGTGTGTCCAGCCCCGGGGACACCAATGTTAGACAGTCCAGGTCTAACTCTGACCACCCTCTCTATCTGGATTTTAAGTCCTCCCATACCAGTACAGCACCTGAATGCTTAGGAGCAGATGGAACACAAACAATATTAAGAATAGGGTTTTTTTTCTAACCCCAAAATGATTGTTCAGTACAAAAGGAAATTTTTTGACAAGACAGTCACAACTCCGAGGAGTGGAAATCAGGTGGAGATGCAAAACTTTGATTTGCATCTATATATTTGAAGCTGCTAATTGTGCCCTCTGGGAGCCGAGCCTTCTGAAAACACTATTTCTTTATACATACATGAAATAATTCCTGAATCTTTCAAACATAGTCTTTATGTCTAAAGTAAACATATGTTGATCAGTTATTTCTAGAATAATATGCCATCTGCTATTTGACAGCATGTTCCTCTGAGTATAGTGGTTAGTGATGGGTGAAAGTGGGAAGCCATTTTCTATGAAATTTTGCTCACTTGCAGACATGTTGTGCAATTTAGAATCTAGAAATATAAATCTTGAAAAATGATCAAGAGGTAATTTAACCTGACCTGTGGCACTGAGGAAGGAACACCCTGACAGATGCTTTCTAACCTGTTCTAGCAAACAGCCACCAGTGGACACACCGCAGCCCCCCCCCCCACCAGCTCCAAAATTTAAAAAGCCTTACCCATTCTGAACCATTTCTGTTGAAAATGAAGTTTGCGTTTTTTTCCAGATTCTTATATCAAAATATTATTGCAGGGAGAATCATCTGGGAGCCGAAAGCTCATCTCATCACATCTCCCCGAGCCCTGCCCTGAGGACCCACCTGGGCTTGAGGACACTGTAGATAAGTCCCGTACCCCGTCGTGGTATGTGGGATATACAGTGCTCTGCGCTAGTGAAGCAGGATCCCATTTAAGGGGGCTTTTTAGCCTGACACAGTTTCACCCATCAGTGTTGACCTGCTCATGTGAAGCCTGCGGTGGCTGCACATGCCCCCCTTGCAGGGGACTCCCAGACCGCCTTGCCAGCTCTCTACCAGCCGTGTGGTGGAAAAGTCTGCTCTAGGAGGAAAATGAGAGCTTACAAGTCAAACTTGGAACTTTATTTCAGATTAATCTGATGCCTGATTTAGGCAAAATCTGATCATTCACTGGTAGGAAAGAATGATTAAAATATAATTGCAAGAAATGTTGAAGCAAAAATTCAATTCAAACTGAAAAGAATCTTTTTTATTTTCACAAATACTAGCTATGACCAGAACTCCAGGATCGCCAGCACCTACCTGAAAAGCAAACTATGATTTTGAAAGATTTAGGTAAATAGTCACTTCAGTTTTCACTGGACTGAGTCACGGACAAACTAACGACTTCCAAAGCAAGAAGTGCACTTGCTTTCAGAGCAGACTGAACAAGCTGGAGATAAACCAGCCTAAGTGTCAACAAAGATATAGCTCAGCACGTTGGTAGATCATGAAAACTGGGGTGAACACTTTCATCAGACCATGCTGTGGAACACTCTCCTCATTTTTCAACTACAAAGAAGCTTGGGCGGCGCCTGAAAAGCTCTTCTCATCCAGTCATCCTGAAGCCTGGTGCAGGAACAAAGCCGGAAGGGTGACAAACCTGGAGCACACCATGTAAAGACCGGAATAAAAGTGCTTTTCTTGTTTCAGACTCTCAGGGCTTTCAGCTTGGAAAAGATAAAGAAAAAATGTTAGGAGCTCATCATAGTCCTCACTGCCAGAGGCGGCTGGCACACCTGATGATATCAGCGTGGGCATCTGCTCTTCATTCATGGCCAGCGCAGATGGAAATCAAGGCAGCAGATCCAGTTCTCCTGTTTCATCTGCTGACCTCTCCATTTAAGTCGAGCTGGGTGGCGGTAGACATCAACTGCAAATCCCACTTGACACAAATGGTTTTTCTGTCCTGCACAGGTTGCATTAAAGCCTGGATGAGGTGAACGAAGGTGGCAAAAAAAGAACAGAGGATCATGTGTCCCAGCCCATCATTTTGTGCTCACGATTAGTTGTACACAAGCCCATTTTGTATAGGTAAGATAAGCATACACCTGCATTATTGGATACATATTTTACATATACTAGGTTGAAAATAACAGGAAACTATCCCATAATATTTTTTTTTTTAATAGAATATTTCAGTTGGAAGGGACCTACAATGATCATCTAGCCTGACCACTTCAGGGCTGACCAAAGGTTAAAGTATGTTATTAAGGACATTGTCCAAATGCTTCTGACTGACAGAGTTAGGGCATCAACCACCTCTCCAGGGAGCCTGTTCCAGGGCTTTACGCCCCTCTCTGAGTCCCAGAACTGAGCCACCATGGAGAAAAATAGCAGCCGTCACTAGTGTAGGAGCTGTAGGCTTTTTGGGTAGTCTCACAGTAAATCTATTAAAGTGAACAGAAGTGATTCAGCAGGTACACATCTACCGTATCAATATTTAGAGTTTGCAACATGAGTCGTGGCCATAAATCATACAAGAAAATAACAAAACTTGAAGAGTGTGTCATGGCAAAATCAGGATGAAAGTATATTAAGACTTTCAAGAGTGGGCAGAACATACATTAATTATAGCCCCAAAAGATTGCTGCGACTTACTAAGATGACGGTATAAAGTATTAGTAATTCCTTAGATATTATTTTGCTCAGTTTACTTGTTTTCACAGCATGTAAATGTTCTGATTTAACACTTAATGATCAGCTCACAGAAATACATGTGCAGCACTTTTCTCCCAATAATGATACTTTTCACATTTCTTATGGCCATAAGCGTGCGGCTGAAGAAAGGCTGGAATAATCACGTTATATATTACAGCCATTTAGTTGTAGAAATGGAGCATGAAATAAACACTTTAGTTCATTAGCCCTAGTAAAGTAGCACAGCATGAGCCTACTATCCGTAATCGCCGGTAATCCGTGCTTAACCTGGTAGCATGCTTTATTACCGAACCTGCGAGGCGGCTCGGGGTCTCATCCTGGAAATGCAGCGGGTGCTCCAAGAAATGGCTTTTTTGGAGGAAAGAGTCTGTATTTCATAATGCTGTGTGTGCACTGCCTTGTGTCCCCTCTGCTGCCGCCTGCCCCGCCGTCAGGTCCCCGCCGGGCTCCACGGCCGCGCCACCGGCGTTGACCAAGGTCCGGCTGATTCAGCGCCTCCAACAGCCGGTTTGACAGCGCAAGGCAAGGCACGGCTCTGCTTTGGCCGGGGTCTATTCCATCTGACAATTAATAGATGCAGCATCCCTGCTATTTAATGCAAATGCTGCTATACTTGCCAGCAGGGAGGGGCAGCAGCCAGGAGTAGATGGATGTCCCCGGTGGGACCTCACAGGGATGGGGACAAGGATGGGGATGTGGGTAGAGGAAAGTCCTTCTGGTTTTGTGCTCTGGGCATCTTGTACCCACGATGAGATGTGGTTTCCCAGGCTGCATCCTGCTTGAGGACCACAATATGGGAACTGCCACTTCCCTCTGTTGGCACAGGACCTCGTGGTCCCCTCCGGTGTGCCGGGTGCCCATGGCAGAGAGCAGCCCCACCGTGGGGGCTGGCAGGGGACCCTGCGGCCGCCCCAGCCCCCAGGGGAGAGAAGGTGGCAAAATACCCACGACAGGCTTGACCACAGAGCTAGTCTAACCTGAATGCTTGCCTTTTCTTTTAAAAGATGATTTTCTTTTAAATCATCTCTTTTTAACAATAATCTGGCAATAATGAGAAAATTGTATTTTCCAAAGAGGAACAGAGGGCTGTTGCAGGCACTCCAGGACAAGAGAGTGTTTCAAAATATTCAGTAAAATACATGCCTATTAGCTAGAGCTTTACTCTGTGGCTCAAATTGTTTTGTCTTCTTGGGAAAAAAAAGCTGAGATGGTTTTCAATGGAGGGCAGGAATTACATCTCCTTTAATAATTTCATGCCAAACCATGTAAAACGTAACTCCTGTTCCTGTGTTCTTTCAAAACCTGCACCTGGTACAGTAGTAGATGGACAAAAAAAAGTGTTTAGGAGAACTCATTTTCATGCTCTGCAGGCTCTAACCTTGTCTCCAAAAGCCAAGGTTGATGCGTCCCATGCCAAATTAAATCGAAGATGTATGCAGTAATGAAAAGGGTAGCATTCCATGAAAATCCACACTTTTCAGTTAAAGAGGCTGTGGTTTATTAGCTATGCAAAAATTACAATGTCAGAGTAACTTTGTAAGTTCAATTTTTTTCCTAAATGCTCAAGTGTCTCACTGGAAGGAAGAAGCTAGCTCAAGTTCATAGTTGTTACCTGGATGCTCTACTTAACAATTGCTTAACAATCTACTTAATCAATTGCTCTAACAGATAACCACCATGTGCCCCATAAAACATGAGGGACACGTCAGCTGATGGGGGGGACTGGGCAGAGCAGGATCCCCAAAGCAAAGAATCTCTCAATTACCTAGTGAGGCATCAGCAAAAATTTCCCTCACATTAACAGATTTTGCTTCCCGAGCCAAAATAAAGGCCCCCACTCCCAGATCCGTGTGTGATACTTGACCTATTTACATGAATCCTCTTGCTGTCGGCAAGCTACAAATGCGAACAAGAGCTCGTTACTGATCTGCATGGCCAGACGAGGTCCCGAGGGAAGGCAGAGAAAAGCAGATCCCCGTGTCAGGGGGAAACGGGAACTAACTGCGGCCACTGAGTCATTGGGGTTGGCCACTGGGCTCGGTGCGGTCCTGTGCCCTGGTCCATCCCTGCGCAGCCCCCATCTGAGCAGAGGTAAGAGAAAGGAAAAGGCAAATGATATTTTACTGCATTTGTAAAGTGAAACTGTGCATGAAGAAATAGAAAAAAGGAGCAGATTCAAACTCATTGCAATCCACAGTAAGCTGCAGAGGCCATTTAATCATGATTTCCCTTCCGAAGGGAAAACAATATTAGAAATCTGCAAGGCCCGCGATTTGCATCTGAGTCCAATATGTTCTCCCTTTCTCATCTCCATTCCCCTTAAATCTTTTATCGGAGTCGTTAAAAAACGTCGCGCGCTACCACAGTCATAACAAATAAACTTATGCCCTTTAACAACTGCCTGGAGCACAGCAGGAAATCAGGCAGATATATCAGTACCCCCGTGCAAAACAAATCTCCTTCCAGTAATAGCCGGGCTTCTTCCGCAGCGAGCACCGGGGAAGGCACACAACCTATCCCCTCCGAAAGAAATCACCTTCTTCCTCCGCATGCTCTACACTACCCCACAGCCCCGGCTTACGTGGCTCAGCCCCGTCAGCTCTTCCACTCCCCGGTTATTGCATTAAAAAGCCAATTCGAGCACACCGCCCAGCACAGGCAAGGGCAGGCGAGAGGAAGTGTGACAGGGTGCTCCCCCTCTCCAGGAGCCAAACTCACCTTTATCTCCTGTACCCCTGCCCCAGCCAGAACCACCCGTGGTGCCCACCATGGCTGCATCTACTCGTGAGGGCTCCATCGGGCTCAGCGTGGTTTCAGGGAGACAGATAACAGCACAATAGCCAAGGGCTAACAAGCAATGCTGGTACTGTGGCCAACGTGCAAATAAGACTGTTGGTCAATCATCTCACCCCCATAAAGAGTGAACAGCCCAAGAGCCCTTGGAGCTCTCCTGCATGGCCCCTTGAGCAGGGACAATGCTCAAGGTGGCTCCTCGAGATCCAAAGATTCCTTGCCACAATGAATCCTCGGTAAGTGACTAATTGCATGCTAAACTTCAAAATCTTGGCTAAGTGATATAAAGGATTGATTGTGCATATATAATCCTTTAGACATAAACCACTGACCAAGTCTGGGGCTGGGACTGGATCCAGCCGCATCCAGGCTCCTCCCTGAGAAAGAGCTTAGGAAGGAAGCAAAGGGGGTCTTTCTGAACCTCAGCTCAACGTGAGCGTCTCCCTGTCGGCGCTGTCTGACCCTGTCCTCCGTGCAGTAAATAACCCAGCGTGCCTCACCATCTTGAATCTTTTTAAACCACTGTTGCATTTACTATCAAGCTTTGTTAAATCCCTGTTTTATATCAATAGATGTATCGCTGTTTCTCTCTACGAGTGAGGTGCATGGCTCCACCCGCGGCAGGAGGGCACGCACGCGGCCGTCCCTCATGCCACGGCCGTCACGGGAGCCTGCAGACGGCTCCTGGGAGAAGCCCACTCGCTGCTGATGCCGTGAGGAGCAGCAGCAGCACGGTCCTTGGCCATGCCTCCTCCTGCACGGGGCTCCCCAGACCCCAGGCTGCGCTTGGAGCATGGGACACACCCAAGAAGAGTTTCAGGAATGGTTTGTGAGCCACAACAAGTTGGTATAAATCACGTTTGCTGCGTGCAAAGCCTGCCAAAGGGGAGCAGGGGCTTTGTGTCTTGTGCTGGTTTGATGTGTGCTACCCCGACGGAGCCGAGGGAACTGCTGCTCTGATTTATTCATATCCTAGCGAGCAAGTCTTCATTAACTACTAAAACTTGTATGTGGAAAAAGCATGTACTGTCAAGTGCTGGGTGCTGTTTAATGAAGAAAAATGAGGCGGACACCAAATACATGGCAGTCAGAGCTGGATCTCTTATTGACTTTCCTCCCTGGGCAGCTGTTCCCTCCTCCTGCATTACTGATTAACATTTTGAGAGATCTCCAGCATCTCTCTCCCCTAAGATGTGGCCGGTGTCCTCTCAGGATGCTTCCCAAAGCGGGTACAGGCGATGCCCCATCAGCCCCAGGGGTTTTATGCTATTCCCATATATGCATGGCCGCATCCTTCCCACACCCGGGCTGCACAGGCACAGCGCTCGGGGCTTTCAGGACCTCTGGCTCAGCTCATGAGGACAGTTAAAGCACGAGTTTTCATCAAGAATAGTTGATCATCAAGAAAAAAGAAAAAATCCTGGCATTATCTTTTCCTTATTTTCAGTGCAGCCGACGAGCTATTTCTCTGCTTCAGACCAAGCAAATTACAGAAGATACAGTATTGCCTATAAAATATTGGGCTGCATTCAAAATTCACTTTCAACTTTAATATGTTTGAGGTTTAGCTGGCTATTCACGGGGGAAGGAATAATACAGACCGGCAGCATGGTTAGACGTGCCCAGTGCGAAACAGCAGCCTGAAGGGCAACAGCTTCAGTTGGGGGCTTCTCCTGCTCCCTCCTGGGTTCCCATGTAGGACAGCGGGAGTACAAGCACCCCTTTTTTGGATGGAGATACAGTAAAAAGTAAAATTTTTAGGTTTAAAATGGTCTGCTTATAGGACCCTGGGTCAGCTTGGGATGTTTCTTCATGGAGGAGATGAACCGTGCCCTCCCTGAGAGGTGGGACACGCTTGGGCATCGCCGCAGCCGAGGGAACCGCCAGCCCCGGCAGCCTGTTCCCACCCCGCGGAGCAGCCGCGCTGGGCCAGGCGGCATCCCTGCCTGCAAACAGCCAGCCCCCGCGCACACCCATCCCGTTAACCTTTCTGGGTTTTAAAATTGAAATACTCCTCATGCCTGCTCAAACACCTCTTCAAGAGTACTGATATTTATCTAACATATTGAAAAATTATTTTAATTTTCAGGAAATCTTTTTTTTTTTTTTTTCCCTCCCTGGCAACCTGGCATAGATAACAAAACAATGAAAAATTCTCGTTCTTTTCATGCATTTCTGAACATCGTGGCAACCACTGTCAGAAAATTTAATCATGTTGCTTTCATAATATTTATTTTGCATATTTCCGCAGTCACTCCATGGAGCATGGCCGTGGCAAACATAACTTGCCTAAAGTCATATGCAAAAGATAGTCCGGTACTTCATCAAAATTTGATACTAGAAAGACCTGCAGAAATAAAACATCAGAATATAAAAGGAAAATGTTCATTACACCCTTCTTGAGCTCTTCCCTGCTCCTGATTTAAAGTTTGCTTGTGGTAAATAGGTTGAAACCCGCTTTTCCTGGTTGCATAGGGAAAGGGTGAGTCTCAAAATCTGCACTTCGTATGAAACACTTTCTTGCCTTTAAACTAATTCCACCGATATCAGATGTGAAACTGCCTCCGGGTTCATATATCTCAGCTTCACTTACCTGGATTTAGCAGATCATAATAAAGGAAATATTAGATACCTAAAGCACCATCTGTGCACTTGCACTGCTCAGCACCACTAATTAATTCCGCCTTGAATGGCCTTCTGGACCAGCCACGGGGACGTGCAGGTACCAGCCATAAGTCCCAGACCACCTTTCCTTCCAGGCAATTCATTTGCGTTTGACATTTCATAGTTCTCCAGCTTCATAAAATTTATTTCTGACTTGTTTCATGTAAATCAAATTGCATGAGATTTCTGCCTTCAGATTACAAATGATCACATTAAACCAGAAGATGCTCTTGGCCACAGTGAGTCTAAAAAATGTGATTTTTTACAGCTGCTGTTCTTTTTCTTTCCCCCAGCGCCTTGCTGCGCCTCCTGGGGTGTCCCCCGTCCAAAGGACCCGACCTTCCTGCCCTCCAGCACCACACGGGCAGTCACACCGCCACTGTTTTATTTTCTGATCAGCCTCGAACAGGCCATGGGCATGCTCCATTCCTGCTAGCAACCTCCATATCACTTCATTTCCAATGGAAACATAATGCTTAGGCTAAAAATAAGTCATAGCAGCTCAATGAGGAATGGCAAACAGGTTTTGCCTCCACTTTCTATTCCCCCCCCGTGTGACTGTTGCACGCAGCTAAGCACTGCAGCACAAAAAGGAAATCAAATGCATAACTCATCACAGAAGGCCAGGGGACTGCCAGGGCATCCGTGTAGATGCCAATCCACTTAGTTATGCTAGAAGATCATTTTTCTAATGATATTAAGATAATATATGGAAAGATATTAGTGAGATTCAAAGGGCTGGGTGGTAATGTCCTCCCAGACACCCACAGCTGGGATAGAAAATGTTAAAATAAAATACCAGCATCCAGGAAGGGTTTTGGAAGCTTAAGCCGTGGGCATAAGCCGGTCTTTAGGTCACACCCAAGGAGGGAAACTCCTTTGATCAGGCATCCGAGCAAAATCTCTACCCCTTCCTGAGAGCATCCTGCAGGCAGGATGGCCTCGGTGCCTGAGCCCTGGCGTGAGTCTCCCGACCCCGGTGGCCACTGGCACAGCCCCTGCAGCCCCAGGGCGGCAGGCAGGAAGAGGGCCAAGCCCAGCCTGCCCCAGCCCCGCTCTGGTCCAGGCTGTCTCAGGCTGCTTTCTTCTTCTTTCCTTTAATTAAGCGTGAAAATATCTCCCTGAGCTGAAGGTAATTGGCAAAGCAGCCTGGGCACTCGGGAAATTTGTAAAAATAAATGCAGGAGGCTAAATTAGTTTCAGCATTTTTAAGTTGCAGAAGCGAAAAGGCAAAAAACCCAAGAGCAGCAACAACAAATATTCCCGCTGACCCTGGTTGGCTCGAGGCTGCGAGGAGGGAGGAGGGAAGCTCCGGCAGGACCTCAGCCCGCGCAATCCCACACCCACGGCTTCCAGCTGCATCCCAAACACTGAGACCACCCATGCCCGTGGGCACCTACAGCCACTGCTCCAGCCCCATCCGCCCTTTGGCCACCTCTGTTTCAGGACTGACCCACGTTTGGGCATAAAACAACCATTTGGGTAGGTCTTGGTGCCTCCTCTCCAAGTGCTCCCAGGGATGCTCCTGCTGTATCGTCATGGACAACTGGGACTTACAGAGAAATATTTGGGCATCTCTCCTGGGGTGGCAGGGACAGTGGGACAGCACGGGAGCACCCGGGTGTCAGATCCACCCTTGGGGCAAAAGGACTCCCCCTCCCTTGCACCCACGGGCACCCACAAGCATCCTGTTGGGATCGCACCCACGGGCACCCACAAGCATCCTGTCGGGATCGCACCCACGGGCACCCACAAGCATCCTGTCGGGGGGCACAGGCCAAGCCAGGGACGAGCTGCTGGGTTTTCATTTTCACCATTTAATTCTGCTTTCAACGAGTCTAAAGCAAGAGCATCCATATAGAGCCTTTTTGTCAAAGACCGCAATGGTTTCTCTCTTAATCAGGCTCTCCCAGCAATGCTATTTAATTATTTTCCATGGCTGGTTTCCCCAGCAGGCAAATAGCCAACGTGTCACCCATCGCCCGTTTCCCCGCTCAGCCCGTGGGACTCGTCCGCTGCTGTTTGCAGCTTCCCTGCCTACAGAAACCAAACATTCCCCACAAAACAACGTAAATACCCTCAGCAACGTGTAATCAGCTTCAAAACTTGTGCCAATCAAAGCGGTTATCGGGGGAGCCTCCGGAGAGACAAAGGCTGGCATTGCAAACAAACACTACATAAGTATTTTTGAAAGAGGAATAGAATAGGAAATCGGTGGGAATTTGCTACCTTGATGCCCTTTACGCTATTCAGGAGACAGCGTGGTTGCCAGAGCTCTTTGTGGCGGGACGGTGTAGAGCCCCACGGAGGGCTGAGGTCCGCAGGGACGCTCAGCATCCCTGTCGATAATAAACACCAGGAAAAAAATGCCTGCTCTTGTGTCTCAGGGTTGGTCAGCCCTTGTGTAGGGACCAGCAGGGACGTTTTAGCTCCAAGAGACAGCAAAACATAGAACCTCAGCCTGAGCTCTTATTATTTTTAGCTAAAAATCTTATTATTTCTTTTTTGAGGGTGACATTTAGGTACGTGGTTAAAGGGGTACAAAACGTGAACCGAGGTCCCACGGCGGGTTGGAGTCTCCACCAGCAGGTTGGGACACACTCCGGTCAAACTCAAATCTCCCTGCAAAGCCTCCTGTTCGCCCAAATATCCTGCCTATTTAAAGCTTCATGTGCAAGTTTATTAAAAAAGCGTGGTTTATGGATTTAATTAAAGTACTGCGTGTGGGACCTTGCTAATCCTGTTTGTGCTGCAACAGTATTAAAGTGCTAAAAATCAATATATTTGAGTTTAAATATTTTATTATGGCAAGCTGTTAAATATTAATGATGTAACAAGTAATCAGTGTCATCGCTTCTGTCTGTCTTCTTTCTGTAGGAAATCTGCAGGAAATTAGAAAAAAAAAAATAAATGTCAGTTTGGTTTGACAGCCAGGCAGCTGTTTGTTTCTCGGTCCAGGAAACAAATGTTGGTGGTGATTTACACAGGTCACAAGAGCATCTTCCCAGGGCCATTCTCCACCTCGTCACACAAGGACGGGAAGGCATGGGGCAGCAGCAGCGCGGTGCTGGAGGGCCGGGAACACGCTCACGTGCACCAGCTTCCACGGTGCCAGCCACGACGTGGCCCTGCTTCATGCCAGCTGCGGGGAACGCCAGGCGCCGTGTCCTCCTCCACCATCTCGATGGTGCCAGGGACATCCCCAGCTCTCATCCCACCGTTGCTCTGGTAGCAAAAATTCCCATTTTCTGCCCTTCCTGGGATTTTTTTCTGGGTTGCTCCCCGGGTGGAAGCTCAGGCCAGGCAGAAATAAAGGTGCCGTGCAGGTGGCTGGAGCCCCGCTGGCTTATTGACACGCAAATAGAATCGTGAACCTTCTTGGGGCAGATAAAAGGCTATTTTTAGCACACTTCCTCTGGCCGTGGCAGCAATCTGTGGCCCGATGGAAATCTGAAGGTCGCAAGCAGCTGCCAAAGAACTTTGGAAGCTTTTCACCCAAACCTTTTCCCTGAAACACACAATTCTTAACGATGCGTCTGCTCAGAGAATGTCAAATTATACTGCATAAAATGAATCGCAAACACGGGTTTTGTAATCACATTTTAGAGAGATCTGAGTTTATTAATATACATGATCTTGTAAACCTGGCTCCCACGAAAAGGCAATGAAGGAGCCAATTTGTTTGCGATCAAATCCTAATTCTAGAGCAAGTCAATCTTATTTTCAGCCCTGCCAGCTCGCACGCCGCACACGGCGGGGGGATTTCTGCCCAGGATGGCCTCCCAGCCGTGCCTTGCTCCCGGAGGAGGGACGTGGGTGCAGAAGTCCCTGGGGAAGGATGCCGAGCGTCGGGAGAAGGAACACCCCAGCTCGTGGGCTGTGGGCACCGTCTGCTTTTGGAGCACTTTCCGTGGCTGACCATCATTAACCCTGTTTTTAAGTGGGGTAGGAGCTGTCTGACCATCTGCGGAAGTTGGCCGTGCAGATATCCCTGTCCGAGACAGCCTGGTCGTGCTTCCCCCTCCCCTTCATCCCCTGGGGACCCTGCACCCTGGGGTGCGCACCCCTGCGGGGTCTGTCACCGCTCGGTGACAGCATGGGATGCAGCCAGACACCGGGAGCAGCTCCGGGTGTCCACCTGAAAGCAGGTCACAGGGAGGATACAGGAGACCTCAAACTGTGCGTGGCACGATGCTGCTGGGAGCAGCGCAAGCCTTGGCGGTTTTACCCAAACATATGGGCTCTGTCCCATTTTGAAGGCCAGATCCTGAAAAGTGTGACTACATTAGATCCCCAGTTCCCTCTGTAGCACAAAGACATCTCCGGTGCCGTGCCTGGCCCCGGGGACCCGCAGGTGCCCCTTTTCCCACTCACCGGTCCTCATGGTCGGCATCTGTTTGCCCGTTTCCTCTGGGCGATGGTGTTTACACCCTCCCAGGGAAATTAATGCACTGAGTCTCTGACACAGGCTCCTTCAGCAGCACCGTGCATCTGATTTCTGATCTGACTAATAGGGTTGAAACATCACACTAATAGCAGCTCCTGTGCCTCATGGTTTTATCCTATCAATCAATCCTTTGTTATCAGGTTAATTGGAAATATTTATCTTATCCAATACCGAATGCTTTTTCCCCTGAACAAAATCTAAGTTGTTCTTTTCAGCGGGGGAAAAGGCACTGGGGAAGGGGCAGGGGATCAGCCCAGCACGGGGATGGGGTCCAGAGCCTCCCGTGGGCTCGGCACTGCCCAGGGTCAGGTCGAAGGAGGTCTTCTCCTGGGCTCCAGGTCCCCATCTCATCTCCAGCCGGACGCCAAGCAGCCACTCGTGGTCTCAAGGTGGATCAAGCCTCGGTGACCTTATCGGAGGGCAGCGCACCCATGGCCAGCTCCAGCCTGGCCCAGAGACAGCGGGGACCCCCGTCCTCACCCCCCCAGGGAGGGACACAGCCATGGCTCCCCCGAGCACAGCCAAGGTCCATGTCACTGCTGCCGGGGAGCTGGGGAAGCCCCAGGAACACCCCCCACTGCTGGTCTGGGAATGGCGAACCCTGACCGTGGGTCCTCAGCAGGAACGAACAAGGGTCACCAGACCCCCAGCACCTGCAGGAGATGTCGGCGGCTCCCACGGGTGGCACCAGAGGGGTCCCTGCCCCGGCCCCACGGCTCTTTGCCCCAGGGAAATGGAGGTGCCCCATCCTGGGCGCACACAGTGGGGTCTCCCCGGTGGGACGGGGATGGGGACACTGGTCCCCCACCCGCCCCTGGCAGGGGGAGGCAGCACAACCCTCAGGTCACGTAAACTGCTGTCGCTTCCCACTAGCACTTTTCCAGAAATGTTATTTCTACATGTCTGTCTGTGTTTTCCAGGTTTTTTCCTAAGAAAACAAAAGACTGGGGGAAAAGATCTTTTCAGGTTTTAGATGTTCTGGAAAGAAAAAAAAAACTCCAAAACTGATTCTGCTTTAAAAGTAATTAAAATGTTCAAATGGAGAAAAATCAAGTATCTGTAATTATTATCACTGGAAGCGGTTATTTTTCCTACTCTTGTTAGAACCTTCTTTGAAACCAACAGCATCCTTCCTGCCAAATGAGATCCTCTTCCATTACCTTCATTTTTTTTGCTATAAGGAAAATCACGTCTTTGCAATTCAAAGTGAAACTGGTATCCTCATTCCCGATGTACCCGTGTCCCAGGCGGGACAAAGGAGGGACACAGCTGATGGGAGCCCTGTCCCATCTCCCATCACCGCCCAGGGGGAGGCTCCATGGATGTGCCGGAGCTCCCAGTTTGGCTCTGATTTTCCCTGGGGGCCGCAGGTTTCTGCCTGGGCGCCTGCGTGCCCCCAGGCCCAGCAGCAGCGCTCCAGGTGGGAGAGTTTCCAATAAATCCAGGACTAGGCGACTTTGCGGGTGATTTCTGTCCCTACCGCTGCAAATCCCGCTCCCCGCGGCAGTTATCCCTCTGGCGGCCAGCTCCCGCAAGCACCCTGCTGTCAAACCACAGACCGCCTCCCACCTCACGCTGTTTCCAAAGGGCAGGGAGTGCCGTGCTGCGGGAAAGGCCTCTCCACCCCCCCGCGACGCCGGCTGCGGAAGGGCCCGCCCGCGCCCAGCCCTGCGGCTGTAAACCTGCCCCGGCTGGGTTCGGGGGGGTGAGCAGCCCGGCCCCCCCGAGTGACCCCCGCGGGGACCC
>VXBO01008330.1:32607-58923 GCA_013400135.1 Rhinoptilus africanus
GGGGGAAGGGCAGGGCGGGTGCGTGTCCCGGTTTCCTTTGGGACAGAGAGCAGGCGGCAGGGCTGGCGCGGAGCGCGGGAGGCGGCGCGCAGGGAGGCCGGGGGTGCCAGCGACCCCCCCAGCAGGTCTCCCGGCGCAGCCTGGCTCCCTCTCCTTGGCACAGCCGGGAGAAGGCCTTGCTCCCGCTGCTGCGAGGACCAGACGCATCCGAGGGCGGGTGGGTCTCTGACGGCGGGGTGGGAATCCATTCCCCATCCCTGCCCTGTGCGGTGCCGCACAGGAACCTGCGCCCTCGGTGTGATGGGATTTCCTGCATCGGCATTTCCCAGCCGGAATGTCACTCTCACAGGTCCTCCGACACCCCTCGGCGAGGCTGACCTGCATTTTGCTTCATGTCTCCAAGCGACCGACACTCGGCAAGAGCGAGCGCCGGGGAACAGCCGCCTGCAGCAGCCGGACCCCGTCAGGAGGTTTCTGGGAGCCTCGGGCAGCCTTTGCAAGGAGCTTCCCTGCCAAGAGCTGGCCCCCTGCTTCCCATTGCTCTTCCTCCATGGCACAGGACAGGTTTCACCCAGCCCCACACCAGCGCTGTGATGGGGAGTGCAGTGGGACGGTGCCACGCTCAGAGCCCCCACGGCTCCATCCACCCCCGATCAATCAGGGGATGTGGGGTACGGCGTGATGCCAAGGGTGGATGGCAAACACCCCAGGCCGGTGCTTGCAAGCGGGATTTTTCCTGGCGCAGAGCCGGAGGATGGCACCACAAGGTACTGGGTCCCGACAACCACCCACTGGGGGGTCCCAGGCTGCCCCCGGGTCCCCGCTGTCCCCAGCACAGCGGGGGCTGCGCAGTCAGTGCCCCCCACATGCCCGCTGCCTGCCGCCGGCCCGCACACAGCGATTCCCATGGCAACACGCTGCCACGGCGCAAACGCCGGATAAACTGAAATGGAAATGACTAAAAGCAAATTCCGTCATCTGCTCCGGTGACAGAGCCAATATTAGTGCCCATCTGCCGGCATTATTCCCCTGGAATTAGAGAGAGAAACCAAGAGGGAGAGAAAAAGTGACATAGCGAGCTTACACTGAGTGAATGTGACTGTCCTCGGCTTCAGCTGACCATCCTGCTCCCTCCCGCCTGCCCTCCGTCCCCCGAGGGGGTCCCCCCGGGGCAGTGGGGCTCAGCCTGCCCTCGGCATCCCCCCGGTGCATCCCCCCGACCCAGCCGCCCTCCCAGCTCCCTTCCCGGGGATTGTATCCCCTGGGAGCCCCATCCGGGGGGAGAGCTTCCCGGATCCGTTCCACAATGTCGGGGGCAGCCGAGACTGGTGGAGCTGCAGCTCCCCGCTAATTCCTGCCCCGTCCTCCTCTGGTGAACCTTGTGATTCGCTGCTTGATCGTTCAGAGAAATCCTGTGGCTTGCATTATTATTCAGTACAATCTCATCAGCTTTTATCCTTTAGCAATGACCTTATGATAGTAAGTTAAGCCTACAGAAATAGCATTTGTAATTAATCTATTTCCATAAGATTAGCATGTCAAATGTCACAGGGATACATGTAAGATCCCTTCGGAGCTTAAAATCCTTTTGCCTGAATTGCTTCAGAACTGTGACAGCCTCATCAGCGAGCAAACAGCCCGGCCGGGGGCCAGGGCTCTCCACGGACCCCTCCCCGCCAGCTCTGGCCTGGGCTACCAAAACCCACTTTCTGCCCCATCCACCCCTCGTGGCCAGCGCCAAAGGGCAGCCAGGCTCTCCCCGAGCAGGGACAGCCCCCGCAATGCTGCTGCCATCGCACGGGCTGAGGCCGGGGCTTTGTCACCCTCCCCTCCTCCCGTTATCCCAGCCCCAGTGCCGGCACCACTGCTGCGGGGCCGTCGGTGCCGCCACCGACCTCCTCCACTTCAGCACTGATGCATCGTTTAAAAAATAATGCCAGGAGATACCGAGGGATTTATTTTATCTTTCTCTCACATGAAAACATTGTGTGTAAAGTCCTCCTTACCTGTAAGGAAAATCCCCATTTGATTCCTGAACACGACATTTTTCGAGTTGAATGCCGTGTATCCTCCTGGGGGTTGTTAGAAAACACCCCAAATCCCTTCAGGACTCTGCTGTGGCTGCTCACGGAGGGTGGGTGCCCTCTGCCCCCCCCCAGCCTTTACATCTCAGCTCAGTCGGGCTGCGGGCTCTCGCGCTTTGGGGGTTTGGGGTCACAGCAGCCTGCAGAGGAGGGTGACACCGCACTGCCGGAGCTGGCTGGCACTCACAGTGTCCCCGGCACCCTCCCACAGTGTCCCCGGCACCCTGCCGTGGGAGCTTTCACCCACAGTGTCCCCAGCATCCTGCCATGGGGGTTTTCAGGCCCCACCAAGGAGCTTCCCTGCCCACCCCAGCCCCTGCCCTTGCTACCACCAGTACGGGATCAAGGCACCAACACCCTTCGGTTGTGTCAAGGTGACTTTGCAGTCCTAGAGGTCTCGTGTCCCACGGGGACCATAATCACCGCTAATCAGTCACCACGGAGCACGCAGAGATGCTTTCAGGGGTTCTCCCGCCTCCATAAAGCTGCAGTCGGACACGCTGGTACCAAAGCAAAGCAAACACCCACCGAGGGTGAGGAGGGACCTTCGGCAGTTTCATTGCACGGACTCAGATATCGCAGCCCCTCACCACACACCAGCCCCATCCCCTGCCGAGGGCAGGGAGATGGCTGCACGGGCTCCCGGGATACAGGGAAGGGAGCTGGAGCAGGAGCAGGCGGGAGCAGGCAGTGTTATGCCTTCCTTTCTGCGGATGGAGGAACTTGCCCATGCTGAAAGTTTTCTTTTGAGCTTTTATACTTTTGTAGCCAGAGGAAAAAATCTCCTGCTTTCTAAGCACAATCTTCTTCCCCCTCAGACATTTTCAACCTTGAATCAAGTTCTCTGCTGAGTGAGGCTCTTTCTTTTTTAGTAATTAAAAACGGATATTCCCCGAATAAGATTTTTTTTTCTTTTCTTTCTGCAGAATAAAATAAGTTTTCTATCAGCAGATCCACATCAAAGGCAAGTGCAGGAGCAGTTCTCCAGAGGAAACTCCCCACCCTAATGGCCGAATGGGGGTAATGGATCACCCCGTGTCCTGACGCCCCGGTTCTGTACGGCGGGCGTCCCTGGGCGCCCAGCCCAGGAGCAGGCAGGGCTGCTGAAGGACACTGCGACACCCTCTGTGCGTCCTCCCAGCACTGAGCGACGCTCAAATCCCAAACCCTCCCGCCGAGATGACTTTGCAAAAGTCATTGAATACCCCTGAGCTTTAAAAATACACGGACAGACACAGACATGGACAGATGGACACAGACACAGACAGACAGACACGGACACACACCCCCAGGTCTCTGCAGCCCCTCTTCAGCTGGACCTTCGCTCACCCCCGTGTCCGTACCCCACCACAGCCCTGCCCCAGGGCACCCATCCCACTCCCAAAGCTGCTCCGGCATCGTGCAGGGCCCTGGCTGCTCCCACCCGGATCAGCCACACACTCCCCAAAGCCTGGGGGGCACCAGCCTCATTCCCCGGTCTGCTCCCGATGCTGCTTTTTTCCGGTGACGCCATACACCCCATCACTCCTGGCACTGCCACCAGTCCCGGCACTGCCCTGGGACCAGCTCAGCCATAGGAAGCCTCACTCTCCCCCATCCCAGTCCCTCCAGGTCCCTCTGGGGCTCTCCAAGCTGGAATTCCTACAAAGCAGTGTCACCCCAGCCCTGCAGTGGGCTACTCAGAGCCTGGCACTGGCTCCACGGCTCCCACATTACCCGCGTGGCACAGCTCATCTTACAGCATCTCCAGGGAGAAGTAAAATGATCTCTTTTTTTCCATTTTCTCACTCTATTTCTCTTTTTCTTCATGGAAATACAGGGTGACACTGTGTGATAAGGTCTGTCACTTAAAATTAAGCCTGCTAGACTGTTTTTTATCCTGCAATAATCTGAATGCAGGTAAAATGTGATATCCCTGGGAAGAAAGAAGCCATCAGAAGGAAGAAAGGGACCAAAAGCCAGACACCCAGATACCTCCCAGGGTTAGCAGTGGGCTCTTCGACTCCGTAGCCTCCTGACAGCTTTTTAGTAACAGAACACAAATCAGACTTTGTTGCCTTCACATACTCTGCGGCCTCTGCAGGGTCAGTATTTGGGGGTCCCTGTGCAAAGGAGATGCCGGCAGGAGTGGTGGGGCCGGGGGACAGTGGGCACAGGGGTCCTGCCAGCCCCAAGCCCCCCTGCCAGAGCCACAGCGGGTGACAAACGCTTTTCCATCACCATTCTTTGGAGAGCCGTTTGCCAGCCTTCATAAGGGCTTGGGACACACGGGTGACCACCTTAATAGGAGCAGAGCATGTAAACCTTTCCCACTCACCTAATGAGCTGCTCACCCAAAAATTTTGGATGGTTTTGGAAAACCCAGCTCTGAGTCCTAAATGAAACCGGTAGCGGCAATTCAGAGTGAAAATCTAAACCTGCGCTGTGCTGGCGTTGCCCCCTTCAGTGCTACACCTGACTACAGAGGGGGTTAAGGAATTGGGGAAAAGCCGTAAGGAGTCAACACCATCAGTGAAGACAAAGCTATCCGAGGAACCACAAGCACAGGAGATCACGTAGGGCAGAATTAGAGTTCCCTCGCCTATCTGCTCTGCAAATCGCATTACTGGAGATTGGAGGATCCTTCAGCGGGGAAAAGCGCAGCAGGCGGATGTAATCTCCCATGGACGCTGCCGGGAAGGCAAGAGGCTCAAAGGGATGAAATGTCACCAGCCTGTTTCAGCTTGTCCCTGGAATTACTTCTCATTAATCCCAGCCTCTGCCTCCAGATTTACCGCCTCTGTGACTGCTCCAGCCCCTCTGACCCAGGCTTGTCCCCGGCCCCAGGAGCTGCTGTGGCTCCATGGGCTGCAGCCCCATCGCTGGCCACCCCCAGGTCCCCGCTGCCCCCGCTGCCGCCCGGGGCGGTGGCTGGCGGCTGGGAGAAGAGCGAGGCGGTGAGGCTTGGCGGTGAATGCAAAGGAGGGGACGCGGCGCTGGGGAGGGGACACCTGGGAATTGCCATTCTCCCAGGCTCTCCAGCTGCCACCCTTAATATTTGCTGGGCCGCCCGCAGCTGTCAGCACACAGTCTGCCGCTTTATTCCCACTGCCGAAGCCCTTCCGTCCCACTACCGGGCTCGAATGCTAATAGCTGACCATGGTGTATTATCATCCTATCAAAGGCAAGACAAGTGCTTTAAATGCTGCAGTGATTCATGGTAATTAAAGAAACTCTTGCAAATACTCATTCTCTTCTCTTCTCCCTCCATCCTGCCCGCCCTGATGTGGAAATACAAAACATTCACTGCTTGAGACGATGGGGACAGGGCCGCCAGCAAGCTGGCACCCCCACAGATCTGCCTTGAAATACTTTGTGAGCAGGACACTCACCCTAAAAGTGCCACTTGCTTCCCGGTCCCGGCGCTGGGGAGACCACGCTCCTGGCCCCCGAGCCAGCACAGGTCCTGGAGAGACCGGGGCGCTGCCAAAGGTTGTTCCCATGCCTATGTGACCCCGACAGAAACCAAGCAAAAGCCAAATCTCCACATCTACATGTGCTCAACTGCCCCACTGGGCACCGCTGGGGTGGGGAGGGGGGGCTGCGGGGCGGCACCGGGGAGGTCGATGGTGGGACAGCAGGTGCCCTCCCAGTCTCCCCACTGGGGATAACGAATTCTGCCCAGAGCCAGCATTTGCTCCCTGCCCGCGCTGCACCGGGGCTGTGGGTGCTCCATCCCAGCACCCCGTCCACATGACGCTGGCGCCAGCTTCAGTCCATCCTTCGCTCTGCTGCGAGCTGGCACTGCCGGGACATCACCAGTGACAGGGACACGGTGAAGAATGGCTCGTCCCCAGGGAGCAGCATCCCCTGTGCCGCTGCGGAGACCCCCGGCGGCAGGGGCAGCCAGACAGAGGACGGCTGCAGCTTCATGCCAGGAATCGGGTGCAACCAAGGCAGCTCTCCTCAGCGCTGCGCTGCTGACATGGCTTTGGTGATCACAGGGCCACACCACCGACGTGCCCTTCCCGTCCCATCCAAACCACACCATGGTCCAGAGCAAGGTGGTCCAGGCACCAGGGCGGGCAAGGGGGTGCCGGCACCCTCCCTGGAGCTGTACCTCCTAATGTCCCTTTTCCAAGGTGCCTTCAGGCCCTCCGGTCCCTGCTGTGTCTGCCCTTTCCTGCAGCCTCAGACACGGGAGAGTCCTGGGAGGGTTTCTGGGGCAAGAGCCTGCTTTCTCCCACTGTGCCCAGCGGCACAGATGAGGCACCACCGGGACCAAGCCACCGCAGGGACCAGCCATCTCCCCTGCCCCCCCCTCCTTCCCTTTCCCACCCTGCCAACCAGCAGGACCCACACCTGATCCCCTGCGTCCGGGCGCGTTCAGCCTGCCGAGCCTCCCCTCTCCGGGATTTCACCGCCCCTTCTTTTCGTTTACTGTTTTCACAGCTGTCTCGCCAAGTTTGGTGAGGACTTGGAAGAAAAAAACATCACTGTGTGTGTTTCCTAGTTGGGTACCAGCCTGAACTGAATTAGTTTAATGTGAATAACCACAAACCATTTGGGAAATTCACGCTAAATTTATAAAATGTTATTATCTCTAGCTCTCCAAATTAATCTGCACAAGTAAGTACTTTTCATTTAGGACAATTCAGGATTTAAAATAAACAGTAAGGCAGAGAAAACTCAAGACATACTTTGTGTATGCGCCAGCATGCCTCCAAATATTAACTTTTATTTCCAGTACCCCGTGGGAATGAAGCCGAAGCCAGAATGCTCTATTTAGGAGACACTTGTTCGTAGTCCCTGGTTTTGGCCCAGTGGGAGACGAAAGGGGCTGGATGCCGCGCTGCTGGCACTGATGCTGTGTGAGCGTGGCTGGAGCCAAACAATGGCTTTGGCCGGGTAAGTGGCATCTGCCAGCTTCAGAAACTGGGATTTTTTCCCATTTGATGTGTCGGTAGGTCTAGAGAGGGGCCGGGGAGGCTGCACAACAGGACTGGGGTCCCGCCCCGGGATCTTGGGTGAGGAGAGCGAAGGCGTAGAAGAGGTGGGAGCTCTGCTGAGGCAGAGGCACTCGCTGGGGCGTGCAAAGCTGGATGGATCCAGGGGGGGAAAGGGGATTCCACAGCGGTTCTGCAGGGAGAGCCACAGGCGAGAACGAGGAGCAAGAGGTAGGAGCTCCCATTCCCTACAGAGACGTGCAGGCACAGAAAGCCTGGCCGAGGAAAGAGTCTCTTGGACACCAAAACCCCCTTCGTGAGGGAACCCGCTGTCATCTGTAAAGGCAGCCATAACCTGGTAGGAAGAAGGAGGCGGAGGAGGAGGAGATGAGCGAGCATGGCAGCCGACTGCTGCGGGGGTCCATGGAGGCTGCTAGCAAAATGCAGCTCTGCGGCAGGGAGTCCCTGTGCCTGCTGGTGTGGCCGTGGGCAGGGAGCCGCCACTCCGGCTGGGAAGAGCCCAGTTCGTTAAAGCAGGTTCTGTGGGTGATGAAGAGAAGGGGAAGAAAAACCTCTTTGTAATCCCCCTGTCACAGCGGAAAGCTTTGCAACAAGAGATCGGCTGTGCATTAATACCTTTAATTCCAGATAAAGCCCGTTATTGCAACAGCCCGGCTGCACGGCTTGACATTTCCCGGCCAGCAGACAGCATCTCCCACGGCAGACATCCAACACAAGCCCTTACGGGGCATTTCTGCACCTGCCAGGGCCCCGCTCTGGGGTGGGCTGTGTGGGAGAAGGGGGGAGCCTGTGGCAGGGTGACCCCCCCCAGGGCAGGAGCATCTGAGGTGCTCGACCTCAGCACTTCTCCCAGAGGTGGTACCGGGATGCTGGGAGGCGTTGGTACCTCCTTCATCCGGGAAGCTCAGAGGTGCCAGCCCTCCCTGCAGCTCTCCAGCCCCCTGCTCTCGCGGCAGAGCCCCATTCCTCCTTCTCTTCCTCTATCCACGGGCCAAGCCCAGGTGCTTTTCACGTCTCCATCCCCGTGCTGAGCTCTGGGGCTGCAGGCTCGCAGTGCTGGGGTCCCGCTCTGCCCCGGTGGTGCTATTTCGGGCCCTTTTTCAGCCCCGCAGGGCAGCCTGAGCAGCTGAGACCCGCACAGAGCCTCGTTGCGCGCTGCTGGGCCTGGCCGGGGCTGGGTTTCCCCTGCAGCCTCCCAGGGCGAGGGGTCCCGGTGGTGCCCAGGTCCCACACGCACATTTCCACAAGGCACATCACTGCTCCGGGACCTGGGAGCAGCCGCTGATCCGGGGGTGCTGCTGCGGTGGGGGTGTGGATCACATCCCCCTCCCCAAATCGCCGCTGGTGGCCCTGCCGCGGAGGACGGGCTGCCGAGGACCCGCTTGCCCACCTTGCCCAGAGGTGGCCTTGCAGCAGCAGGGACAGAGAAGGAGATGGGGGGTCCCAGGGTGACCAGCATCCTGGTGACGAGGCCAGGGATGCTGGGGGGAGCCTGGGGACCCCCGCAGCACGGCAGCTTCTAGTAGGGGATGAAATGTGTGCAGGGCTCAGCCCCGGACCCCAGGGGAGCCCCCCCCTGCAAGCCCTGGCAGCATCGCGCCTGACACAGCGGTGACGGGCCACCCCGACATCTGTCCCCACGGCCCCATGAGAGAACGGGGCAGCGGGGGCGGCGTTGCTGGGCTTTATCGATCACTCCATCAGGGGATGGCGGGGGGTCTCGGCTGGGTGCAGGGGGTGCAGGGTGCCATGGGGAGCCGAGCCCCCCACCCGTGGCTGTCCCTGTGTGAGCCGACACTGACATCCAGTGCGCGGCCAGCCCCGCTGCAGGGCTCCGCTCCCCGCCAGCGCCCGGCGAAAGAGCTCCCAATTACAGCAAAAAACCAAGAGGCTTTTCATTTTCCTGAGAACAGCCCTTGAAAGCTCGTTCCTGGGGGAAATGCTCGCCTTTTCCCCGGTTTCTAAACACAGTGAATTAAAACAGACAAGGAAGGGATATGCATCACTGGGGGAGCTGCACCCGGACGCAGCCCAGACGCCTCTGACGCCCTGTCTTGGGTCTGAGATGGCCTTGGCACCCCGTAAATCCCCCCCCCATCGTCTCCCATGCCGGGCTCAGGTACCAGCCCTGGGCAGGGACAAGGGCATTCCCCTGTCCCTAAAGCCGAGGTGGCCCTAGGCAACACCAGCCAAGGCAGGGGGGCAGCACCAGGCTCTGCTCAGTTTCCTTCTCCTGGGGATGGAGGAGCTGAGCTCCCCTCTTTGCCCCAAAACCCTGTCCCTGAGCCTGCCGGGCTGTCATTGTCCCAGACCCGATGCCACTCGAGCCATTGCCTCTAACGCAGCTGCAGCCCCGGGACTCTCGCAGCACCCTCCGTGCAGCGGAGCAGAGCCTGAAGCTGCGGGGGGAGTTTGGGTGCCTGTCTGAGAATATATGAGTGTAAAAACGATAAAAGGAGTATAAAATAGTCTCCCTCTGCCTCTCCACTGGCTGTGCTGTGGGCATGCCAGAGCCACCCTCCCTGGGCTGAAGAGGTGGGTGTTTGCCAGCCCCCAGGTCCCCCGCTGGCATAACCGGCAGTTTGGAGCTGATGGATCAGGGCTTTCAGCGTCCCCTGGTCACTCAAACACTTACCTGTGTCGGGAGCAGAGGGAAGCAAACACTTCATCTCTGTATATTTTTCCTGGCAATATACATGTTAGTAATCTGAAAACATTAACTTTTTATTTAGGGAAATACCTCTCATCCTACGGCTCCCCTCCCTGATCCAGAGTCCCTCCCCAGCTTTCCTTTAGGGACTGTAAGGGGCTGGAAGGTCTCCTCGGAGCCTTCTCTTCTCCAGGCTGAACCCCCCCAGCTCTCCCAGCCTTAGATGAGATGTCTCTGCTTGCCCCTGCTCTGCTTGCTTGGGAATCAAGCCATTCCATGGTTTCCCACTGGGATGCCCGCTTGGGGACAGCTTTGCCCCTGCCGCCGGCACGTTCCTTGCAAATCTCCTGGTGATGGCACGGAGAGCGCAGTGCGTTCCTCGGGAGATGGCGAGAGGGATTTAATTGGACTCCAGGTTCCCTCTTCACCATCCCCTTGCCGCCTGCAGCAGCAGTGCAGTTGATAGGTACAGACTATTGCATTTAATCTTGCATACACCAAATATACCTAGTAATAATGCAGAACGGGATCTCTTCACTCTGCATTGTTCAACGAGCGTGAAGGGATTCTACATGGCAAATCCAGGCCCCCGCCAGGGTGAAATACCTGCTGCTTCCTAATGTCCCTAATGGGCTGAACAACTGCTCTGCAGCCTAGAGATGTTGGGGCTAAAATATGTATCCGCATTTGCAGCTCAAAGCTATTGGTATTTGAATTTCATCTCCAATTAAATAAAGCACTCAAGCATGCACTCAACTCTAACTCTCAAATAACATCACCCAAAGCAATATCATTTTTCTACTTCAAAATGCACAGGACTTGAATTTCTAATAGCTCCAGCTGAGAACACAGCCTGGATGTGTGCCTCTGAGACGGGGAAAAAGAAGCACCTTTTTTCTCCTCTAGAGAACCGAAGGGCACCGGCTCTTCCCCTTCTGCTGAAGCGCTGTTCTACCTGTTGTGAAAAATAAGTCTGGAAACTGAAGCATCTTCTTTTTCCCTTCCCTCTTCCCCAGCCCTGCTGTCCCTCGGGTCCCCAGCTGTAAGGCATCCTCACGCCGAGCGCGTCAGCTCCAGAGGGGAGGCAGAGGGAGAGCCACAGTCGCAACAGCCAGCAAGGTCACATCACACCCGCCCAAGGAGTGGAATTGTCACTGTCCCCAAGCACAGTGTGCCTCATGAGGGGTTGCCTGCATTTATATGGGTCGTGAGCACGAGCCAGGGAATTACAGCGTAAACACAGCAAAGCAGCTGAAGCAGTAATGTACAATAAAACAAGAAAACAGCAAGCACAACACGATGCGAGAGCACCTTACTGAACAACCTGTGCTAAGAAAAAAGGGCATCTGGGTACTGTGCCCACAGGCGCTGGGACAGCTTGGGTGAAGGACGGGGCTGCGTGCCCCACACCGGCGGGCAGAAGGGTTGGGGAGCATTGGTTGCTTTAGTAGCAACAAAAATTACCATTGGAGAAGTTTCATGCAATGCTAATCCAGTTTATTTTGTCCTGTCTCCCAGTTATCACGTCTCAGCTGTTATCGCTGGCTGCTCAGCTGAATCCGGGTACCGAGGTGCTGCACTGCAGCCTCCCGCAGCGATAGGCGCCAGATGTACCTACAGCCAGGGCTTAGAAATGTTTGCGGGTTATTTTTTTTTTCCTTTTTTTTAAACAAAGCACCAGGTTTTTCTGATTTTTTGCCACCTCTACTTAATACCAGACAGCTAAACCCCCCCAGGTTATGTTTCTTTTACCATTATGTTCCTGGGCTTTCCTAAAATTAAGGTCTATATATTAACTGTAGTTGGGACCCAAAGGAAGAGGAGGACAGCAGCTGTGTGTCCTGCTGCCCAGTGCTGGTTAAACCAAGTGCTAGGCAAAGCATTTGTATTCTTCTGATGCAATCTTATTTTTTTGTTTAAAGATGAGTAACTTTAGCATAAACTAGAAAAATCCTCACCTGCCCTACTGGTCAAACATGTTCTGAAGTTCCTGCTACATCAATGTGTAACAGCAACCTTTAAACTCAGGGAAAGCTAAAACTAAGTCCTTGATGGGTATTACCTGCAAGTCTTTTATTAATGTAGTAAATATTTTTTTTTTCCTCCCTCAAGAAAATCACTATTTTCCTTTTGTGCCAGCTTCAGCATGACTAAGACCATATAACAGGCCGTGTCCCTTCTAGCTGGAGTTCCCAGATGACACCATTATGTGTGTTTTGGGGACCGTATTTTTGAGTACCAGTGGCAAGTGGCATCTCCTACAGCAGGGGCCAGAAGCTGAATTCATGCTTTGGGCAAGACAGAGTTCAGCACGCTACTCCCTACCCTCAACCGCGTAAAAAAATTAGCCATTCCTGCCCGTATTTAGATGAAGCTAGTGAAAAATCAATTTCACTGCACAATTGCCAAACCTTAAATTTCTGTTTCAGGAGGAGAGACGGGTGCCTGTTGTTACTGCATGTAAACCATCACCCAAAGTGAAACCACTGCCAAAAGCACAGATGTGAAGAGCTGTCTAACAACAAATTAAAATAGCTTAGCTGCAGAGCCCTTGTGAGATCGTGTCTCCGCAGTCAGTCAGTGATGCTGGGTCTCCACTCGGAGAGACCAGTTTGGACAGAAGCTTTCCAGAGCGTGCTCTTCTGCCAAGGAAAGCAGGAACGAGTGGGTTTGTGTGTTCCTTCGATGGGTGCCGAGTCACCAGGGAGACGACAGTTACGGCTGCAGGGACAGACTGGAAATCACAAGCCCTGTATTAAAATCCTCTTCCACGGGAGCTTCTAATACCAACGGAGCAAAGCCCCAAGTGAGGTGTTACTGGGGGCAGGGGCTCCAGCCAGCTCATCCCTCCTGCGCCACCTCCCCTAGCTCCAGCTGGAACCACCGCTTTGGAGTAACAACTCACAAAGACCTCACTGCCTCAGGAAACTAAACCTACAGCATATTTATGTTCACGCAATGAAAGCATAAAGTTTTTCCCCAGGTTTATTTACTAAATTGTTTCACATTCGATGGAATAGTTACAACAATACTTACAGAGCATTATCACAAGAGCAAACACGTTGAGAACACTAGTAAAGACTGAGAATGCAGGTTACAGTTATTTTCCTGTTGAACTCAAATGCCACTTTTGTAAACAATAACAAAACCAGAACATTGCTGCTAAAAAAGATATACACATAAAAACATTCTACGTACACAAAACTACATGTATCATTTTATACTCCCAACCAAAGCACTCTGGTCAAGTCCGAGTACAACTTGGTATTCTCTGTATAATTATTAAATCCTGCTAAAAATTATAGTTATCCTTGGGTTTAAAATACAGCACAGCGCATAAGGCAAAAAAATAGGAATTATCATCCAGTTCTTTGCGTTTCAGTTAAATATCAAGAATTTAAGGCAAGCTTGGACATTTTGCATTGTTTAATATAGTGAATGGGGACTTACAGATGGCGAATTCACAAAAATAACACGCTATCTCCCACAAAAAGTTAGCTGTTTGTAATGCACACTGGACACATTTGCCCCTCTAGAAACTCCAACTAGAGCTTCTGAAAGAAAAGCATTCCTAGTAGGAGAGACTGTCAAGCATCTTACAGATTAATATCTTAATTAAAAACAATCAGAAATTCAAGAACTGTATGTACACATATAAACTCATACCCATTTTAAAGTGCTTTACAGATCATTTTGAGTGACTAAGAACAGAACTGGATGATAATTTATAGTTGTATGACATATTATTTGAAGGTCCTTAATTTTTAAACTGCAAGACAGACATTAAAATGAGAGTGCTGTTCTTTAAATACAGATTTAAACTGATTGTTGTGTCTGATCCTCCTAGAACCAAGCACTTCAGTGAACAGGACAAGCAGCACCCGGAACAGAACTGAAGATGGCATGATTTTTAGTGACATGATCCCTAGGGTGATACGCTGTTCGATCTATTTCTAGTTAAACCCTTCATCAAATAACAGCACTATATTTCATCAGGTATTTTCACCATTCTTCATACCATTCCTGAATACTAAAAAATTGTTTATGTTGCTATCTGAAATTTAGCAACGCCACATTACACAGTATGGGGTCAATCTATCACCTAATTTAACATTGCCGCTGCCAAGGTAAAGAGAATAAAGCATTTTGCAATTTTAAGTGCTTCGACTTCCACAAATTAAAGATGTTTATATAAACACTGAATAACCCTGACCTAGAGATTTTTTGTTCCAATGAATCATCAAAATTATTTCTATACCTCGCACCACTTTGTGCTAACTGAAAAGAGCGTTTACTAATAGCTGCAGTCAGAACACCTACGTGAGCATCTTCATTCATGGACTCCTACCGTAGTTGAACTCAAAAAGGTACGGTATATACCAAACTGTGTGGAAAGCCTTGTATCAATAACAGGCCTAAACTGCTCTTTAAAGCAAGCAATTTTTGCCTTTAATTTAAGTGCCTTGATCTCAGGTGTATATTGGAAAATAATGATGCTCAATGGCATCTCTGTGAAAGAGACCGAAAGGTCAACCAGCACATGGGAACATTCAGCGTGTGCGTGTCCCGGAACGGCAGGAGAAGGCGATCCAGGGAACAGGCTGAAACATCCCCCTCAGCCCCCAAAGTGCTCCCCTTCCTCCTCCCCACACACAAACATGCAACAGACAACCATGTAGCTACTTGTGCCCTATCAACAGATCCATCAGAATAGTTCAATTACGCTATTATTGCTATATAACTAGAATGCTTAGTGGGTCAAATAAACTGCATTGAAAACGCTGACGTTAATTTTATTTGCTTTTAAAGTCCTGCTTAATTCTACCAAATTTGAAGAATACATGCAGGATTTTATAATCTGTGCAAACATCTGTTATCTGTGAATAATGTTTTATGGTGAAAACACCCTCGCCTCCTTGACTGTTTAAAATCTGAATGTTAGCGTACGGAAGAACAAGGAACAGCACTGTTTGCCTGGCTGCAATTAGCTCCGCAGGAACTCAGAATAAATCAAGTACACTCAAAACCCTCCTCTTCGCATACTTATAAAGAAATGGCTTTTAAAGCAACTATTTCAAATATTATTGCACCTTCAAAAACAATACTATACGGGCTTGAAAAACAAGGGGAAACAAACATTAATTTAACATGTTAAAACAAGGGTAAAATAACTCTGGAGGCAGAAAAATTCTTCAGTACCAGGCCTGGCAATACACGTACAGACATCAAAACAGAAAATTCAAGATAACCATGATTCCTAGTTAAAAATCAGAAGACAAACTAAAACATTCTAAATTAGCTAAAACTTGTATTTATTTAGTCATCTATTTTAAATAAAGTTTATAACCCAGAGCATCACTTTCTATTTACCTGCCCAAATTTTCACTAAGTTTAGGGCTATCACAGAGTTCTGTCTCTGGAGATTCTGGTTACTCCGAGGAACCAACCTTCATCACTCCGCTCCCCAGGACACACGCTTCGCCCGGCGCCCTCCATTCACCGCAGCTCATGTTAAAGGCAAAACTGTCTGAAAAACCCAAGAGGGGATCTCATTATTCACTCCCTATTTATGTACTTGTGAGAAAAGGAACAATAAATGTAGATCTTCTGAAAAATAAAATAATAATGTAACAAACACAGAGCTCATTCAGTACATTGTGTTATTCTTGACAGTTTTCATAGGCACGAATGCATCAAGCAAATAAGGAACAAAACCACTAGAACAATCAAAACAATCATGCTTTATGCATACTACACTAAAATCAGTAACAGCCTTACCGTTAAGTCCTACATTTAGCACCATTTTTATATCTGAACACTCTGAGAAAGCAATCATACATTCTTTTATAAAAGGAAGTTATACGGAATATGGACACAAGTGCGCCTGGGAGAAGGATGGGACGGATTCATTTCCGAGCATTTGTTTTATATCATGCTATGAATGCTGCTGTGGCATCTTCTGATGCATTACTGTTGTAATTTTTCCTTGCATTACATTTGAAAACACACAGCAGACTAGCAAGATTAAATCTTTTAATCTAGCACTCATTTATCCACAAAAAGAATATATAAGGGAAAGTAAAAACTGTGATTTCTCTTCAGCAGATCCAAAAATTTCATTAAGAGGCAATAAATTTGCCTTGTAAATTTCTGTAAGTAGTTACTAATTACCATCCCAGCCCTCCTACCAGTAAGTGGGTAACGAAGGAGAGTGTACAGGCAACATACTATGGCATTTGTTATTTACAAACCTTGAGATACAGAAACGAGGCAGCCCTTTAGTTACTGTTCATAAAAAAAATTATGAAGCACTGGCATTTTCTTAATATGAAGACACAACCAGGCAACTATCAGCAACTGTCCAGTCACACACCGCAGTCACACATCTCTCACCCCAAGCACAGTAAACTTCATGTTTCAGAGTAGGCAGGAGGAAGAGAGAAAAGCTCTAGAAAGTGAAAGGGTTAGATATACAGTAAGTTCTCTAACCATATTCCAGGCATTTACAGTACTCTCTAAAATCCACTGCCATTAACAGGATGCTATCTAAACCCAGCTGGTAATAAGTGTTCCGTGCCTTCTGCCCGTGTCACTACAGCAAAGGCCAATTATCGGAAGAAAACAAATCCTTCCTCATTTCGATCTCAACTTCACCACATTCCTCCATCTTAGAAAACGCAGCCTATCGTCTCCGCCAGCAGGGTTTATTTCCAAGCAGATTAAGCTCCACCTCTGCATCAGGTCCGTAAAGTCCTGCTCTTCATCAAAGTGCAGTCAAACCAAAATTGCATCGACAGTACATCATCCCAGCAGAGTCCAGCCACGTGTCCGAGATGGGATCGTACTTCTGTACAGTGTTCAGGTAGGATGACCCCGAATGACCACCGACGACATAAAGGTAGTTATCGATTACAGCTGCACCAACTCCTATTGGGAAGAAAAAAAAAAGCTGCATGACCACCAAGTAGTATTTTTGCTCCTAATTGGAACCCTCCCATACCCCCTTCTTTGGGCTGTCTTTAAAGAAAATGGGTGTAAATGAAGAATCGTTCTCTGTTCAGGTCTTACACTCCTTTTTGACTCTTCTTGCACCATTTCCTATGACAACGTGACAATGCAATCTTCTTCTGTCCCAATATTCCTTGTCAGGGAGACAGAAGAAAGGATGCACTACTGAGTCTCAAAATAAAATACAATAGAACAGTGACCACAGAATTGCTGAAATTCATTCAAAATTAATGAAAAAATACTCATTCTTTCACAGAGACAACTAAGTGATCTTCGGTCCAACTCACAAAGTACAATGCTCTGCAGACAAGTCACTGCAACTTTATTGCAGATTCTGTCAGGTCAAACGGCAGTTTATTTACGAAAGGATATCCGAGGTAACTGCTGAGAGTTTTGCATGTGCCTACCTGTTCTGGGTTCCTTCATGGGTCGACACACAGTCCACTGATTTTGATGAGGATCGTATCTCTCAATGCTCGATAAGTGAGACACACCATTGTGTCCACCTACTACAAAAATGAAGCCCAGCATGACACCAACACCAAAGTTTATTCGCTTATCAGCCATCGAAGCGACTGTCTCCCACGAATTTTTACTTGGATCATAACGCTCCATGCTGCAAATACAAAGAAACAACTTGTGAAGCTTCAATTTCAGTGGTACTTGAATTTCAGTCCACAAGAAATCTGCATTTGTCAGAGGTACATCTAGTTCTGCCAACCAGTATTACCACACACGGGAATAATGCAACACAAAGAAGTGTTGAGCTGATGAAAAATTCTGCGCTGTGGCTGCTTTGCACAACCCAATGGTAGCACAAAAGAAACTAAAGGCAGTGTTACCATCTCAGAAACATTCATCACATCCAAGGGTCCTTCGACAACACCAAGCTGCTGAAGGTTCTCAAGAAACTGTTGCCAAAAGTAGTTTTATTTCATCTTGATGCAGCAACTGCAGTTCGGCTGCTTCTCCAATGTCCTTATGCCACTGACCTGCACCCTCTGGTGACATATTGAAACAAAGCACGATTTTTCAAAGCTGGCTTCAGAACAGAACGCTCTTTCAAGGATGACTGCTGCTATTTATAGAAAAAGCAACTCATGAAAAACTGAACACAATGCAGATCTGAAGGGTGTCTATTTGAGTAACACATCAAATCAAAAACTTCCTTGAGGCTTGCCTGAAAATAACAGGGAGGAAAAAATATGGCAAGCTAATCCCACAGGAAAAGCAATAAAGAGGTGGCAGATCAAAACATTAAGGATAGAAGAGGCCTTCAGGATAAAATGGAAATGAATCATCATCATTTTTTTTTTTTAATCACTGGAGCTGTACAGATGGCCAGAGTCAGTAACAGGCTCATGGCACGCAGCCATTCCCTGTCCAAAGTGTAGCTTCAGTAGCACAAGGGTGGGCGAAAAAAAAAAAAAAAAAAGAGGGGAAAAGCAAATCAGAAGCACTGCAAAGTTGGAGAAAAGGTGTTTAATTACACAGCAGTCGGCTTTCTTTTCATGCTAGAGCCTAATGGCTACGACTCTATGAGCCTAATGACTATACGGCAGGGCATATTACTCGCACCCTTGAATAATTAATAAAACCAAAATTATTCAATAAAAAGTAAATTAAATTTAATAAGGCAAATAATAAAGTATCAGATTCCAGTAACTCTAGAGGAGCTGCTGGCAATTCCTTTATGACTGGGGAAGAGAGAAGATGTGGTACCAGGAGTAAGGCTACTGCAGAACTGCAGAATTTTAATGTCGTTAAGAGCTTTTGCTTTAATGGTACCAGCTTGATAAAGACATTTCCTATTGCTCCAGTGTGAAGTCTTACACTTCCCGGAAGGAGGTTACCGGGTTGACCTTTCACAGGCTTGTGCACACTCAGCATTCAGCATTTGGGAATCACTTCTGGCAAGAGAAAGGGCTTCATTATCTCCCTTTTATATGGCCTGTGCAACAAGGCTGCAGTGGAGGGAGCATCCCAGGGGTGCCACAGTAACACCTGGTGTCCCTGCTCCGCTACTGACTTTGTTTAACGTACTGCTAATGCCCATAGTTGTGTGTGGTACAAAGAGGGAGCAGAGCTACAAGTGACCACGGAGGACAACAGCGCAGCTTAATTATTCCAGGTCAAATTCCCATGTGAAGAAATCCTAGAGTCAACAGAAAGTTTATTAAAAGACAAGGAAGTCATCTCTAAGTATTTCAACTGCTACTACAGTTCATAATTTGAAATATAAGAAGTTAGAATGACATCCCGTTAAATTTCATCCAATCCTGTCACAAACAGTTTAAGTTATTGCTGTTTTGTATTTCAGTAATTTAAAAAATTGTTTGCATTCTCCAAGTGAAAACTGCTTAGATACACTTTCCTATCTGGAAGCCAATTCTTTGCTTCACAAACTGTTCCATATAAAAGTGTATCAAGTATAAGTAGTAAGTACAATTAATGCCTAGTGCAATATTGTTATACTACACTGTTAAACAACCAATCCATCCCTTCCTATAAGCAAGGTTTTAATTTTCATTCTTTATTCAGCTATTTACACTTGTAGTTTATAAATTTTCTTCCTGGAGGGACATATGGCTGATTTGTTCCCTTTTTTATGAAGAAAGGAGAGTACAAATGACTTCTTTGCATAACTAAATACCCCTGTCCATCCATATGGAGCAATGTGGAACAGAACAGCTAAAGAGCATGCTGGTACCAGGAAAACTCCTTGGGAACATAAGGCCTGAAGCAAGCTCACTTCGACCCAGGGGCCACACCGGTAACCATCATCCCGAGCCTTCTTATTACCATTAAGACTACTTAAAGATTCCACCTGAGGTATATATTTATTTTGTGTGTATTAAGCATGTGAAAAATCCTATTAATTTCAAACCAGTGCTTTCGATGTTAAAGCTAACCATGCATCCTAGTATTTTGCAGGCTTGAGGCAGGATTCCCATAGTGCTGGCAGAGTGCTGAGCGAGCGCTCCCGAGGGATCAGCGCCTCGACACAGGCACAGGAACGCTACTGCGGGGTCCGAGCAAATAAACCCTCACAATACTGATCTGCTGAGTTACCCAGCCTGGGTGTCTACAGGGTTAGGTGCCTTGCAGCACCTTGCTAAGTAACATGTCTCTGTCTTTACCATTTTCCCTTCTTAAAGATTTTTTAAAACAACAACAAAAGAAAACCCAAACAAAGCAGCTCCGAGCTGGAACATGTAAAGATAAGTTATAATCAAGATGCCCCAGCTGAATTGTCAGACCGATACTGCAGAACAAGGATTAATCAGGCCTGCTGTGGGTTACCAATCTATCTTAAAATACTTTTTAATTGGTTGCTGAACAAGCTTCATAGCGAGTTTTGACAACTTCCAGCTTATGACATTGAGCTTCACACCAAAAAGCACGTACCTGTTCATATGCGCAGGACCATAACCACCAATGGCATATATCATTCCGTCCAAGACAGCCGCAGCAAAACAGCTCCTGGTTTTGTTCATCGGGGCCACTAGCTGCCATTCCTTCACTTTGGGAATGTATTTCTCTACAGTTCGTAAATAAGACTGCCCATCATAGCCACCTAAGGCGTAGAGCTCTCCTGCCAGAACTACCACTCCCAGAGTACTCCGGCTCTCAAACATCCTTTCAAGCGATGTCCAAGTGTTCGTGTCAGGGTCCCAGCACTCCACCGAATTCTCATGCTTTCGGTAACTGATGCCTTGACACACGTGGGTTGCAATCCCTCCTACAACATATATTTTCTGGTCTAGGACACATATTCCAAATTCATAGCGAGGAATGCTAAGAGGTGCCAGGCCTATCCAGGAGTCGTTCTGGGGAAAATACATTTCAACACTGAAATAGAAAAACAAAGATTATGTGAGCAAACCTAACCTTCTGTGAAGTGTAAACAAGCATCAAGGAACAGTGTCTTAAGATGTCCCATCCGATGTTAGCTGTTTCTTCCAATAGCCCAAACGTAAGCTAAAAACAAATGCTGTTTACTTTCTAAAGAATTAAAAACCCAGGGCCTCAGAGTGGGATGCAGCAACACAGCCAGTCGCCGCGGCACCAAGCCTGAGACCTGAAGTGATGCATTCTGAAAGCACAAACCAGGCAGACTGCAGAGAAGGCAGGACAGCACCGTGGGTAAGGCCAGGGAAGACAAATACAGTGCTGATGCCACAGCAGCTTCTGGAGGTAGGCTGTGATTGGGGTAAGCTAAAAATAAAACCCAAAGGGATAAGAAGGGTAAACTGAAAAAACAGAAAAAGTCACAACTGCCACAGAGACGGGAGAGAAAAGGAGAATTAGAGAGGGGGAAGCACATGTCCATAAATAAGCTAACCAATACGCATTCAGAAAGTACAATTTGTAGTTTTATAAATACATATTTTACATGCATGGTACGATTTAAACAAAATGTCAAAGCATAACAAACTAATTTGAAAAAATCTGTTTTCAAAATACTGCTTATTTGCATTTTCTTTTAATTATACCCAGTGTTAAAATACAGTGGGTCTAGCCTGTCACATATAAATTCTAACCAGTCTATCTAAATAGTTTAGTTAATAAATTACTTAAATCATTTAAAAGAATACCTAGCACACAAGAAATATAATCTGTTCAAAAAACAGACACGAAAATGAGGGGACTGGAGAGACAATGGCCACTACAAACTCAGAAGCAGGGACTACTGGCTCTTGACAGCCAGCAGCATGCTTACAAAACAGCTGCACTAAACATATTCTAAGTAAGTTTGTTATTATGAAGCAGTGGGTAACTGTAAGTGAAAAACCAGCCTTCCTGCAAGTACAAATGAAAAGCATAACGAGAATAGGGGAATCAAGGTTTTCCACTTCACAATTTTAATTGTACTAGGAATTATGTTTAATCCATCTGCAACTATTTTTTTAAGTCAAGGGCAATTGTTTAAGCTTGAGTATCATCTGAAAAAACAGTTTAGGAAAGATGAATATGAGTAATAAATTAAGGAAGAGCAAATTTTTGGATGCATTAAAACATGGTAACAGTAGTAAAGAGCGTTTTCGGTTTTTTTCTTTTTTTAATCAAAATAGTCCAAACTACACTGGTATGTAATATTGTTACAATCATTGAAGAGCTATGAAAGAAACCGAGTTGAAGAATATCAGAGGATGACTTTATTAATTCAAAGTGATTTTTTTATTAAGCACAAAACCCCCTTTATTTTTTATATCTGTAAACCAAACAATTCCGAGCCCCAACATCTAGTTTACTATTGAACTGTATCATCAGGAAAGTTAACTTTAAATAACTCTGACAACACCTCTAAACACAGGGAAAAAGAGGAGGTTTTTAAGTGTATGTATAAATACGCAAGCATGGAACTGTCATGGAAAAGACTATCTCAGAGTAAAACATTATCCCAGAATTCAGCTGTAGAACCAGTTTGGGTAGTCTGCCTTTACAGAGAGAGCAAGGACTGAGCTGATAAGGGTACACTCAACATCAAAGCCCTGTATGTGTTTGTGTAAGTACACATGTACCTGCAGACCCACACATGGTTTAACTACCACTTCTGGAAATGTTAGTACAATCTTGAAGGGAACCCAACCATACCAGTATGGGGAAGAAAGCTGGTTTTCTCTATATTGCATTAGCCACAGCGATGTGCTCAAGCAGCAGAAGAGCAGGTTCATTTTGAAAACTGGGTAAAGAAAGATGGGCACTTCCCTGTTTCTGCCAGCACGGATATGGACACCTACTCACTGCTGAGGCTAAAGTCATGATTGCATTATGATCAAGAACCTGATACTGCTAAGAATTCTCTCTTTGCCCTTCTCTGATTAATCCTATTATAATTCCAAGGACTTTTGAGTTATCAGGAAGTGTATTTGTCATATATTAGGATAAAATTTATCATTTGATTGTTTGGAATAACAATAGATCATGGTAAATTTATGTAAAATTAAAAGACCTGAAAGGATAGAGTAGCAGCATACAAACTTTTATTAACCACTTATTAACCAAATTTTCAATCGAGAGAATTAAAATGATAAGATTTTATAGCTATTTGTGTTGCCACAAATGAAACCCCATAACACTGAAGACTACTCATGGAATCAAAAAGCATTTTGAACTCAGTGCTTGTCCCTGTAAAAAAAAAAAAAGAACCTGCTTAGAAGTTCTGATGAAGAAAAGCAGCAACTACTGTCCTGCAAACCACAGCTCTTCAATGACTGCCTTAATCCTGACCCAGGGCAGTAACAAACACGCACGAAGGTCACATCACACCACTTAAGTGCTGCAACAACTTTACCTATTACTTACCTTTCCAAACAGGCAAACAGTCCAGCTTTTCCTCCTACTGCACAGAGAACCTTAGGAGCACAGCGAGGACGCGTCATCAGCATGGTCTGATGGGAAAGTCTGTGTTCAGGCATAAAGTGGTATTTTAGGGCCTCGTTTAGCAGATGTTTACAAGTATGGTCATCACGAATGAGGTGGTTTGCTTCATATAATCTCGTAAGAAACTTAACACTCAGCAGCGGCAACCGAACGCAATGCAGCAGCTGTGCTAAGTACTTCTGCCGCTCCTGCACATCGTACTTGATCCAGGACTCTAGTGCATAGAAGACGGTTTCTTCTGTCACAACATTCAAGCAGTCATTGGAGACAATTTCATCCAATTCAGAATGGGTAAGCTCAAAAAATTCTTCTGTCTGACAAACATCTTCAAAGTTTTGACAAATGTACTTGTTTGCAGCCAAGTAGAGGTCATGGCAGCCATAGGTCTCTGCAAAACGAGAAATCCCGATGCAATTGCCAGGGTCAAGCTGGCTTTCAAGAAACGCACAACACTCCTTCACTACCAGTTTGATCTGGAGAAGATTCGCAGCCGGAAGAAGCGACTCTACAGTGTCCTGCGAGATGAACACCGTTCCTGTGTAGGCGTACTCCACGATGGCCTGCAGGGCTGCCTCGTCGATGCACTGGAACTCCACCTCCGAGTTCTCCTTCTCCGAAAGGTTCCCAGTGAACATGGCTTTGAAGTATGGACTGATGCTGGCAAGCACCACTTTGTGGGCATGGATCTTGACATCGCCAACTCTGAGGATAATGTCACAGAGCTCGTGATGTTGGCGAAGGAGGTTCAAGCCTTGCAGAAGCTGTTCAGAATGCAAGTGGGTTAAGTTGGCAAGCATGTAGGTTGGAGACGACTGGTCCATCTGTGACAAACAGAATTTTTAACGCATTACTCAGGGCTTCGTTACTCATGTTACTTAGACATGCCATACATAACATTTAAAAAATATTTTTACATTTTTGCTTTTATCTTAATTAGGTTTATTACTTTCCAATTTACTTCTTCAATCCTTATGCACTATGCTTTTTCATGCAAGTTAAATCGAGGACAACCAAAGGTTTATTAATAGCTTATGCTATATTAATCTTTGACTTAAAAAACCAACCACCACCACCTTGGTTTTTTTCTGTTCTGGAGTAAAATGCATATTATCTGAAGCGCTGAATGCATGATAAGATTCTAATGAGATATGAGAGAACTGAGCAGTGCCTGAAATAAAAATAGAGATAAACAAAGAATAGAACCAGCTTATTTGAAACAAAGTTTTGAAAGTTCTTCAACTACTTTGTGGTACTTGCCTTGCAGCCTACGTAGTGCTGCTGTGGGGCAGCTGGGCCCTGCCGTGTTTCCCCTGCACCCAGTGCTGTGGGGACCAGCCCTCCATCCTCCCTCCCTCCCTCATCAGGAACAGCAAGTCCCTCCTTCTGCTCAGAGGCAAAAAAGACCCACAGAGACAGCGGGGCCAGGGCTTGCAGGAAAAGAGGTGCTGCAGCAGAGCTTACTGTTCACTGATCGGGCAGAGAAGGGAGCAGTCCTTGCCTCACCTCACTGACTGCCTTCCACTGGGAGAGAAAAACCCCAGTGGACATGCCCCGGTCCTTCGGAGATCAGATGCGGGAAGACTGGGACCTGGGGGTGGGAGGTGAGGTGCTTCCCAGGATGAGCATCCTCTGGTGTCTATCACCATTTCCACCTCCTCCCAGCACCAGCAGCTACCCGTGCTTCCCAACATCACTAGTAAGGGTAGAGAGAAGGATCCTCGTTCCTACCCGCTGCTCCATAAAACCCCCAAACACTTCTTCCAAGAAGTTCTAGTTTGCACTGTGACACTTGAAGGCACTATGATACCTGCTCTAATTTCAGTATCATTAAAATTCAAGTGGTGCTGCCCACCACTACCTGTTGGAGAAGCAGTTCTTTATTCAGACTGAATTATTATACTGGTGAGAGGGTGGAGGATATGAATGTGTCAGAATCCTGGACCACGAGGAAATATAACTATTGTTCTACAGAGAACACTGCAACCATCCAGTTTCTGAACTGAAAAGCTTATTTAATCTTGATTTGCTAAACGACTACACAAACTTGAAGATCTCTCTTCTTTTATCTTATTAAGTTCATCATTTTTACAGCTCCTTAACTGACATCTAATTTGCAGTGAGCCTACTTGCAAAGTGCTTAATCTGAAAGAATAAAATTAGTTGCCAGCATTTAAATACAGAACATAATAGCACTGACAGAGAAGTGAAGGCTTACAGCTAGGGATAGAAAACCCCTTGCCATTAAAAGATAAGTAAGCTCATCCTTCTCCTATTACAGCCCCCTACTAGAATAAAAAAAGCGAAACGTATCCCAAAGAAAGTATTTTAAGCATATCTGAAAAAGTCAAGACTCTATACAACAACATTTTGCACATAACATTTTTTGCAGCAGAAATTATATGGGGGGAGGGAAGAGCTGTTCAGCAGCTAAACCACTTTCTGTTCCATTTCTGGTTTTGGTCAGTTCATAACTTGATCGTACATATACACAGAAATCATAAAGCACGAGGTAACACCACACGGAAGGGAAGAGGAATGGGTACAGTTCAGATGCAAAACCTGTAAAACCAGTTATAAATAACTACATGTAAGTTATTCTGCAGAAATAAAAACTCTGTACTAACTTGGTAGAGATGTCTACTGTTGTACCTCACATGCCTCCTGCACAGCAATGCTCGCCCATGCCACATATTTGCATGTATTTATTTTATTGCTGAGCAAGAATTCAGAAGCCGGAACATTAACCAGCCCTGAAAAGCGTATGCTGGTCAGGCCATTTGTGCTCACAGTGCAATTCAAACAGCAGCCCCTAGGCTCTGGGCTATCAGATCCTTATCACAGCCTGATCGGGAACAGCAAGGAAAGTGTTATTGGAAATAAAAAGGCTAACCAGAAAGGTAAATACCTAAGCTCGCTTACTGAGGAACTACTGTTCTAAAAGCCGTGGTATGCAGCGATGCCCAGGAAGGAGGCAGAGCACCGCGTTTTCTTTATGTGAAACCAGCAGGAAGAGCCCCAGGCGCTTTTCTCTTTCAGGGCGGTATTTAAGTGCTCGCCAGTTCCTTATTTAGCCCACAGAATGGCTGGGGCCAGCAAGCGGCTCCTCCAGTTTTGTTACTCGCCAGACACCAGAAAAACGCCGAAGCGACCGCGCCTAGCGCGGAGGTAACGGCGGCCCCCGGCCCCGCCTCGGCCGCCCCCAGCCCCCCCGGCCCCCGCCAACAGCGCGAGAAAGCACCTG
>VXBO01008330.1:59492-111789 GCA_013400135.1 Rhinoptilus africanus
CCGCCCCTGGCCGCCCGCCGCGGCCTCGGTGAGCTCTCCCGCAGCCTGGCCTGGCAGCTGGGAGGCCCCGGGGAGGCCGGCGGCCAGCCCTTGCCGCCCGAGGGCCAGCCGGTGGGGGAGGGCACGGCCCCGCTGCCCCCCGCCCAGCCCGGCGGCACCGGCTTGAAGTTGGGGCTGTTGCCGCCGGAGCTGCACGCCCGGTTGCTGGACCAGGAGGACTACAGGAACCGCACGCAAGCCGTGGAGGAGCTGAAGAGGGTGGTCGGGGGTGCCAGCCAGGCTGTGGTGACCTCCATGCCAGCCCCCAGCCTCCTGGGGCTCATCAGCTTCCTCTACACCCTCCTCGACGACTCCAACTTCAAGGTGGTGCTCGGGGCCTTGGAGGTGATCCATCTGCTGGCCCTGCGCCTGGGCGACCGGGTCCATCCCTTCCTGGCACCTCTGGTCTCTGCTGCTGCTAAGGTCCTGGGGGACAACAAGCTGACCATCCGGCAGGAGTACAACCGCCTCTTCCTGCAGCTGATGAAGGCAGCGGGTCCTCAGCCGGTGCTGGGCCTGCTGCTGCAGCAGCAGCATCTGCAGCACAAGAACTCCAAAGTCCGCGAGGAGGTGGTCAACATCTGCATCGTGGCCCTCCTCACTTACCCTAGTGAGGAGCTGGACTTGGCCAAGCTGGCATTTGGGCTGGCGCCAGCACTGGTGGACTGCAAGCGCAGGGTCCGGCATGCTGCCATGGAGGCGTTTGCTGTGCTGGCGTCTTCCATGGGCCCAGGCAAAACCACCCTGCTCTTCAAGGCGGTGGACGCTGTGGAACTTGAGGACAAGGGGAATGGGGTGATGCACGCGGTGCAGGCCAGGCTGGCCAGGAAGACCTTGCCAAAGCTAGTCGACCAAGGGTTTGTAGAGTACGCGGTGCCCTTGCCCTCATCTGGCCATAACAGGGGGTCCTGTTTACCCCCCGGCGCAGATACAGATTGGTTGCTCATGGGCAACAGGACTCAGAGCGCACACAGTTACTGTGGGTATCACGCAAGGGACGATGCTCTGCAAAACTCCGGCTTGCATGACATGTATGTCAATCAAGGATTAAGTCCAAGAAGAGTCTTGAGTGCGGGTAAAGGAAAAAACAAGCTGCCTTGGGAAAACGAGCATGCTGGAGACAGGGAGGGTGGTTCAGGAGTCAGGATGCCTTTCACAAAGGATGTGGAGCAGGTATGTACTCATAGCTCAATGGGCTCATTTATTCCAAGGCATGTTCCAAAGTGGGGTTTGAAAGATGTCAAAAGTTCATTCAATGTCAGGTATTTGTGAAGTATGGCTAATACTGCTGATATTTTATGTTCAAGGATCTCTATATGTACATCGATCTGGGAAGGCAAATCTGAGAAGTCCTTATGTCACATTTAAAACTAGTAGGAACCAGACAACAAATCACTAGCAGAAAAGAATATCTTTTTTTTCTTTTTTTTAAGTTATCTGGACTCCATGAGTCACTTCTTACGTCTAACCCTAGTGACCCGTCTCTGACAATAGCAAGCTAAAACCCAGGGAATGACTGCAAGAATGGGGAAACTATTTCAGAGCTTCTGTTTGTGTATTTCCATTTGAGAGTACCTGACTGACTGCAGTTTCTTAAATATAGAAGCTGTTTGGAGGAGAACTGACAAATTGCTTCAGTTCAGGCTCTGAAGGCAGAGCTCTGGAGTGGGGCTGAGGCGGTGCTTTTTGGCAGCGTGCTGACCTGTAATAAAACCTGGGGTTTGCCAAATGTCTATGTGGCTCCTGTTCCTCAGCCTGATTTGACTAGGAAAAATGTAGGTCAGGCTGAAATAGCAGTTCTGATTGACTCAAGTTTTGTTTTTATCACTTACTGATCATGTCAGCAGCTGCAAAGGGAAGGAACCTTTAAAAAATTGTTCAGTTCCCTTTTACTTTTGCAGTGGTTCTGTTCTGTGACATCTGCTTTAGATACCATCCATGCATTTAAGACACGTATCTGTGTGTGGTGGGTTTTCTGCTTTTTTGTGTTCGATTTTTTTGGGGGTGGAGAAGTTGGGTTTGTTTGGTTTTTGTTTGTTTGATTTTTTAACTGAACAGGTTTAATTTACCATAACTTGATCTCCAGCAAGTGAGTTTAAGCAAGTGGATCTTTGTAGAAAAAGAAAAGCTGTACAGAATGGACTTTCTCACTACCACATTTACGTATTCAAAATCTGTTCTTAGTTGCTTAGTAACTTGGTCCTGTACTGGGTGAATTCATAAGCAGTGCTAATTTGTGAAGGCTAGCTTTTAATTAAGTTGTTTAATAAAAGGAAACATGAGTTAACACTATTGTCCAGTAAACCCCTTGAAGTTCACGTATATACGTGCATGCACGTGTCCTTCGTTGGTGTACACATTACCTTTATTCAGACTCCTAAAGAGATTTGTATCTTTTTGAGTTGATGAATCAGGCAACTGACTTCCCTTGGGTTGTTGCCAAAGCAAACCAGGGTCTGCGCAACAACTTGTGGAGGAAACACCTCTAGAGCAAGAAGGTTTTTCTTTTTGAAAGAGCTTTTCAGTATTACTAATACAACTTGCAGAAGAAATAGTTAATTGGCAGCATTCTCTAGGTAGTCTGGGATGACTTGTGTACTGCTTTGGATTGCTGCTGGCTGGGTTTGTGTTTTTCTGTAGACCGTGAACAAAAAGCAAACCAACACACGCACCCAAAACCTGGCTGTTGCTTGGAATGGTGGAAGGTCCCCCGCCTGAGACAGCCCTCTCTCCTGGTCACAGTTAGATGCGGTGGAAAAGGGGTTTTGTTTAGTGGTTTCTTTTAAAAATATTTTGGTACATGTTTATCCCTCTAATTATTGGGAGGATTGCCCAAAGGTTCCAACCCTGAGAGAGAGAGAGAAAGCAATTAATTTATGGTTTCTGTATTGTTGCGTACTTAAAGAGCATTTAGAAATGGTGTGAACTTCGAGTTAAATCTGACCTGGGGAAATAGTTACATATTCATGGCTTCAAGTCAGTCATGAGGTACTGGGTTTACTAGGGAACATCCTTGATACTAATATGATAAAAGTTTATTAGACTGCGTGTATTTTTATATGTGTAGTATGAACTTCACGGGCATAAATCCCATCTCATAATATTGGGATGACAACCACCTTGACTGCTGGGGGTCTGCAGTGCTAAGTGTGCGTACGTGGGGTTTTGGGTTTGTTTATGGTATTACTGTCAAAGGCGGGCAAATCACAGGCAGGAGCCGCTCACGTAAGAGGGCTGGTTACCTCCCGTATGTAAAGCCTAACAGGAGAAAACAGCAAGACCTTCAGATCGACTTCCTACGTCTGACAGCCACTGGGCCTGCCTCTTCGTCATCCCAGCATTTGGCTCTGGGACTGAATCATTGTGGGATGACAGCTTTTCTTCTTTTCTCCCCGGAAGCCTTTTCCAGTTACATAACATCATGCAAATGCATCACGCTTAAATTAATGTTTTCCTTTTGTGATCATTTTTCTTCCAGCATCCTTGTGTGTTATGCTGAATGTTTCACTTTGTTCCTACTTTCGAACAGATATAGAACTTACATTTGTGCCATGTCTTTTTTCAGAATTGGAAGAGAATCAGTTTCAGCCTTGCTTGAGTAAAAGCCTGGCTCTGAGCAGGAGCCCCTCCTGGCTGTTGGTGCAGGTTACGTTCCCAAATCTCTCTCCCTTTGCCGCTCTGCAGGGACTTCAGCAGTGAAGTTAGCCAGCCTTGCTTCACTGCCACACAGTATGCAGTAGGTTACAATGAAAATACTTCTACAGGGAGAAAATCCTTTTTGTCACATACTGTATTTATCGCTTTTTTAGGAAGAACTCTTTTTTTTTTTTGCGTCTAATGACTGTTATTTCTAAGAGATCCTGTGCCTCCTACAGATTCTGTTTGCTCTTATCTCTTCCCTCTGCTGACTGGTTCTTTTTACCTCTCATTTCCATTTTATACTGTTTTCTTGCATATTTAAGTTGGTAGAAAGCAGATCGATAACTTTGGGATGTCAGAATTTGAAGGCTTCATCAGTTGCACTCTACCAAGGGAAACCTGTTAGTGCTTCTTGTGCACTTTTACTTGGAAGATGTCTGAATAACCAAAACCCTTCAGTTAACCAGAATTCCTTTTACACTGAAGCGTAACTCCTCTCCACATAGCGTTTTGCTTCCATGCAGGTAAGTACTGACAAGAATAACATTTGATGTCATGTCTGACAGAATTTGAAAGTTACCAATTTTGGCTTGGACATAGATGAACACGGTGCCAGCCTTACACCTGCATTACCAGCTTGCTTTAGTGGTTACGGGTCGCCTGATGCGAACAATGTCGGAAGTGTTGTTCCTGTAGCTACAAAGAGACAGCTGAAGCTTGATACAACTCAGCAGTTAATATTTTGCATTCAGCGGATTTGAAAGATTTGGTTCAGCCCAAGAGCACTTGCTTGTCTCTCTGAAATAGTGCTGACACTCCATTTTTCAGCTTCCAACGATTCCTTTTTACTTCGATATCAGTAAAGATAAGATCTGGCTGTAACAGTGCTCCAGTGCAAGGTAAAAGCATGATTTAATGTAGCTACCACATCTTTGGCCTCTGTGAGGGAAAGGAAGAGCCTTGTTTTAAAAAGTAGCGTGTCAGGGAGGCTTTTTGTTAGAAGGGAGGCTGTTCATCATTGTGGATAAGGAGAAAAAGAGTAGGGATTCACTTTAGTTGCCCACATGGTGATTGTTTAAGCAGCCCCATGGTCAATGGAGAGCTCGTCTGTGTAGCTGGTAGAACCTAGGGAGCTGTCTTTGTGACCAAGGGCTTGATTTAGGATGAAATGAGTTGTTTTCGATATTGAGTCCTATTGGCTAGACCCACGTTTTCTGTAATGGAACTTTAAACAGCACGGTGGTTTAAGTACTGAAATATTTATCTGATTGCTGTATGTTGACAGCTTTGTTACCCAGTCCTCACATCCTGATCATTTGTCTTATCCTACTGTTATGTCTGTCTAGTAGATTGTAAAGCTCTCCAGGGCAGGGGGCGTCTTTTTATCCGACTTTGTGATTTTTGGTACAGTATGTGCTGGCTTCTTGATGGCCTTTCTTTTGTCACATCCGTGCCGTGAGGCTGCTTTTCTCCCGTGGTGTGTATGCATCTTCAATGCAAGTATGTGAAGTGTGTTTTCACTTAAGGCACTCTGGGACAAGTGAACTTGGACAGTGTTTCCTGTACTTGAAGATATTCCTTGTTAACTGAAAGAAATTGCCATAAGCTGTATAAATAAAGCTTCTCTCCTTGGGACACTTAGCAATCAAAGTTGGGGGGAGAAATAAAGTTAGCACTGTATCTCTTTTTAACTCTTTTCAGTAAGGTATACGATGCATAACATTCAGGTAGTCAACTTGTTTATGTAAATGTGAAAAATTAATTATTAATTCAGACATTCCTTTGAAGTGAATTTGCTTAAAAATTAACTTTTGGAATCATTCTGTGGCTGAAAGGATGCATGAAATTAGCTTAATGTTTAAAGTTGTTTTTCTACTAGTATTTTTAGGGTCATGTTACACAGTGATTGTCCAAGGCCGTGTCTAGACTTTCCTGATCAGATAAGATGTGCGGTAAAACATGTGTAAGTTAATGTGTACTAAAAAGGTAATGTGGGTAAAGCACATTGCCTTCAAGGGTTTGTCTTTAAATGCAGCTTCTGTCAGTGATGTTAAATTGGGTTCTTGATGAAATAGTTCTCTGTAACCTGTGAAGTCCTTTGAAACTGGATTTGTTTCACTTCCATCTGTAAATTACAGTTGCCAACGATTCGGTTGCCACAGGATTCAGAAGGGCGATCTGGCTCTGCCGAGAACGTAAAGCGTGTCCATCCTGCGCAAAGTCCAGCGGTGAGGGTGGTAAGACGCGTGGCTGCTGCCTTGAGTGGTGGAGCCGTCGCCAGCTGATGATGGTTAGCTCGGCACTAGAGGTGCAAGCGCGGAGTTTCTCTTGGTTTGCAGGTTAGCGTCAGACCGTCGTTATGTTCAGCCTTACAGACCCCTTAGTGAGAGGCTCTAAAGTGAGAGATGCTTGAACTGCCACCACCTCAGCGTCCAGGGGATGCCCTTGTTCTGCGCTTGGAAAGGAGTCTTGTCCCTCATTGTAAGAGCAGAAGAAAGCATGGCAGGTGAACGCTGCAGGGCCTGTCTCGGGAAACCGGTGCCTCCAGCTGTCTCTTTAGAGCCAGAGAGTGCTGCCCAAGGCCCAGAGAGACACAGTGAGGGCAGCAGGACTGTTTGGTCACTTGATGTTGTTTTCTTTAGGTCTTGACGTGATCTACTGATCTTTTGGGTGCTGGCGTTAAATAATTGGAATTAGCTGCTGTGACCAGACAAGTTGTGTTCTCCAGTGGTTTGTGCCGTTGGTGAGAGGTCACACAAAGGAGTTCATGAGCACTGCACTGGCAGCCCCTGCCCCCCTTTCAACTCTCGCCTCTGCCAGTCCAACTTAAGCAAGCTGTCGGAACAAAAACACTCCGCAGTTTGGGGTACAAAAGCACTTTTTAGAAACCTAAATGTTACTCCTTTTGTAGACCTCACTAGCTGCACTGCCCTGCTGAAACACGAATGAGCTGCTTGCCACAAAATCACCTGCCTGTGCTGGAGTTCCTCGCTGGGCTTTTGGTACATAAACCTGCTTGTGATTGCCCTGAAAATGTCGTGTGCTGGATGTACAGCATCCCCTGCCCCCTAATTGCTGCAGGGTAAGAGCTACCTTCGTGTTTTCCCCCCATGAAACACTTGCGCTGTGGGTCCCTGGACCCGCTGTTAAAAGCAGCGCCCTTTGGGGTGAAACAAGAGCATTTGAACATTTTACTGAAGTTTTATGCCATGTTACAAAGTAAATGTGAACTAGGTGCAGGTTCACAGAACTGCAGTCCTTGGCAATGTGTGTGGAATTACCCCCATTTGCATACTGATCTGATAACCAAAGAACTAAATAGCTGGACTTCACAAAGACCTCAGTGAGTCTCAAACTATCTGGGAAATTAGTTTTATGAAACAAATGCTCGTTGTTTTCCGCAGCAATAGCGAGGATTAGAGATCTGACCTGTCCATGTGTGAACGCTCCCCTTCCACTGTGAGCTGAGGTGTCAGCCTTGGGGTGGGAACCGTGGTTTTTATGGGGGTGGGGAGAGTATTTTGGGGAGATAACATTATATATTTGTGTTATTGTCGATTTCTTCCCTGGGAGGAGGTTGTTATTGGCTGATGGGTATTTGATTAGGAGGAGCTTTCAGCTCCCAGTGCCGCTGCTCAGCTGGGACGGGGATGTGAGACCGGAGCGTTTGTCGGTGCTGGGTCGCTCGCCAGGGCTGGGCTGTGGTAGCCAAGGTACTGATTCTTGTGGTGGATGGCTGTTTTCTGACATTGATGATACTAGTGGCATTTAAATGAACCTGTAACCTTTTGAGAATCCTTTTGCCAACATCTACCGTCTACCTCAGAGAAAAATCTGGCAGCTTTAGGTTTGCATTTTTTTGCTAGCACCCTGCATGCCTGTGTTCAGGAAATGTATAATTGCTGTAATTATTTCCATATGAGGAAGCAGACAGTTTTTATTCCTGTAACTGGGATTGGAGCAACTGAGCGAAGTTGTACAATCATGTCAGCGTTGTGCAACTTGCTCCTTCTGCACATATTGTTTTGTCTGTATGGAAAAATAGGGGTAAGTACTTTGTACAGGTAGCACTTTTATTTATGAACGGAAAGATGCGTAGATCGAAAGTGATGTTTGCTATCCAGCTGATCGCAGAAGCAGGAGTGACCAGTTCTCATCTCCTGGGACAAATCACTTCACCCATTGGGCTGCTGTTCTTTGTCTCATTTGTAAAGTAAAGTGAGCCTTCCGCAGGCGATAAAAAGCCGGCACAGTGTGGAGTGTTACCGCTACTACTCCTGTCATTTAACTTGTTCTTCCTGTATATCCAGCAGTCAGAACTTGTTTCATGTTCTTTGTGAAACTTCTTGTTATCTGCTCTGGTCCTGCTAAAGCGTTTCATACCTGTTGGATTCCTGCTGCCGTCTTCGTTAACAGTGGGATGTAAATGATCCATTTTCTATCGGGGCTCCTTAAGGAGCTGCTGTATGTGTTTAACTGAGGAGTCGCACGCAAATATTTTAGGTGAGAGTCTAATCCCTGAAGGCCAATTAAAACGTCAGGTCCCGCATTAGCACCGGCTTCCAGGGAGGAAGATTTCATGTAAAGTTTAAAGCTTTTGAGCATTTCGGTGGATTTGCTTAAAATGCTGCACACTGGAGAGCTTGCCTTTGTTCTGGGGCTGGCATGAATCACATCTGCTGAGTGGGAGCACACGAAATGCAGTGCCTAACAGTGAATTGCAGCGTGCATTTTTGTAAGTAAAGATGAAATTTTTGCCATTTTTGCTGACCACAAAAGCCCTCCCAGGAACAGGAGGCTGTTCCATTCCAGCCTGTGGCCACATCGCTGTGTACCTTGGCGCCTGGTGCGGCGATGAGCGGCCGCCCCTTTGGGAACCGCTTGGGGATTTAAAGTGCTAAATGGAAATACGGGCAAATTGCTGCTTCACTTGTTTGTCTACTGCTAACAGGTATCATGTGTGAGTTATTTTTTTTCTTTTTTAAGGAGGAACAGTGTTAGAGGGAGCAGAATTAAAAGTACATAATTTAAAAGTTTGAATTGTGAAAATTATTTTTTCAAGAGGATTCTTGTTGGCAGGGTAGGGAGATTTAACTCCTCTTGGCTTGTATCTTGCTAACGTGTTGTGAATCTTCTTTACTTGGGAGGGACCTGAAGGTTTTGTGGAAACTCTTAAAGCTTTTGGTCTATATTCCCTATCCATAAAAAAAAAATCTATTTTTAAGATCTTATGTGACAAAATAAGTATTATAATGATCTAAACCCAACCAGAATATGCTCACAGCCATGCTAGTTTTCTCATGACTATGCCGGTTCAAGTTTTAATCCTGGCCATGCTTCATTTTAGAATGCTTTTGTGAACGCCCATTAAGATACGAAATATTAACTTAAACCTCACCGGGCTGTTAGAGCATTTAGCCGCTGTTTATTTGACCCAGTCATTTAACGTTAGGACGCTGTAGTCTGTCACAGTACCGCGCGCGCCGGCTGCTCCGCGGGCTGGGCTGGGCCATCTCCAGTTTGCCGTTACTGGTTTCTCACTGGCGAACACAGGTTTTGTTGTGCGGGCCAGGCTGTGAAGTGAGGGGAAAGTGAGTTACAGACTTACGGAGAGCTGCGGTTTCATAGCACAAGAGTTTGTGTGGAGTTCCCAGTTTCAGAATCCATCTTTACGGTGAACTGAGATCTTCAGTGAAATTAAAAAATGGATGTTTTTATAAATGAAACTCTCCACTCACACAACCTTTATTGAGTAAAGGAGGTTTTTAGGCTTAACATGATGCTGTTCTTTCCAATACTGAATAAATATTTCCATTTCTGTTCAGACTTCTCTTTTGACCTCTGTGTGGAGCCTTGTCTGAAAGGGGAGAGCAGAGTTAATGTAGCCTGGAAATGATTTAAATTACTGATTTTACTACTTAAATCAGAAAGCAAGAAACCTGTGCTTAAAGCATCATCTTTTCTTAGCTAAGTATTTATATTATACAGATTTTTCCTTTAATTATAACTGGTTCTCATTACCAGGTGCTGATATTACCAGATACAGCTTTTAGACTAAATCTGAAACATGCTTTTTTCACACTGCAAGTAACTGCTGGCTCTTTAAACACTTACATAGCTTAATGCACATAATTCAAAAGGTTAATGTTTAATTTTTTTAATTGACAATTTGTGCAACTCTACCCGTTTTTGTTGGGTTTTTTTTTCCTTCAGTGTGAATGGTGTCAACCTGTATTAAAGCGAGAAGTGGAAACCCAACTGCTTTTTCCTCTCCTTGTTCATTTCTCTGCGGATATATACGTGATGAGTCCCATTACCTTCTGTGGGTGGAAGATACAGCTCAGTACACATGCTCTGGCCTTTCATTATCTAAGTGATAGGGGAGAAAAACTTCTATTCTCCATCATTTCTCTCTTCTTAAACATATTGACAGTGGTTTGTGAAGCTTTATTGCGAAGAGACAGCTCTGGACTGCGGTGGCGTCTAGGTGACAAAGTCACGCAGGTATTTCTGCTGTTTGTACCAAAAAGGTTCGTGCATTCATTTCTCACACATGAATGTTTCTTTATTTTCCTTTTTTCCTGCAGTTTTCTACATCCAGTGATTTTCTTCATTCTCCAAAGTTAAGGCCCCCTCAAGGAGTACCAGTCAGTGATGAGTTATTTTTTAGTAGAAAAAGAGCTTCAAGGAATTTATTTCAGAATAGTATAGATTTTAACTCCGAGCGTTCTTCTGTTTGTGCTGGTGAGTATTAACACAGAAAGGTGTTTGATCTGCTGTTCACAAAATAGATGTAGAAGAACCTGAGCATGAATTTGTAGCTTTGTGAGCATTATTTATTGTTAGTTGATTGATTGTTTTGTTATTTGTTTTCGTTTACTACGAAGAATTGAGCACTGGGCACAGGGCTGTGTCTCCAGCTGAAGCAAGCAGCATGGTCCCACTCCCGCCCCTGCAGAAGTGTCCGCCAGCTCAGGACTGAGACCCCTCTTTTGCAGATTTACTGGTTTAGGTAGACCCAAGAGAGTTTATAAATCAGCTTCTTTTGCAGACAGCAAGGCCAATAAGAACTAGCTGGTTGTGTGAACGGATGTGTTGGACCAAAGGGCTCAAAGGTCCCTGAGACACAGAGCTGTCTGGTGCCTTTGTGGAATCAGGGAAAAGCAGCACCCGGTACATCAGCAATAGAGTCATTCAGCCAACCTTCTTTCACACTGTAAAATACAATGTGAATTGCAGATAAAGCAGTAAATTAAAAGGAGACACAGAATTTTACCAACTTTGGAGTGGGAATACGTTGTGGGCTAGAATACCAGTTATTATCCTAAGAGGTGTGCTGTCAAGAGGTGGCTGATAGTGGCAGCAGGGAATGAAATACCATAAACTGGACAGCATGTTGGGAAGGTCATATTTATGTATGGTGGGCTCTTCAGGAGAGCAGATCAGAGCATAAATATTCTAGATTTGCATATTACCCTTTTTTTGCTTTGTACAAGCAGCTAGGGTAGAAAGCTGCCTGAAGAGTGAGCTCTAAAGATTTTTTTAAGAAAATGAAAAATGTCTTGCTTTTGAAAACCAGGTCTGTAGAAGACTGTAGGTACGGTGCTCCACTTAATGTACACTAGCAACATAGGCTCGGTGATTTGTATTTTAATAGCCAAAAGGCATGTGAAGAGAGCGGGCAAGACCAGACCTGATTCACTCCCTTCCCTTGGCAGCAGGCTGCATTCGCGGCTTTGTCGGAGGAGTGCTGACACGCGTGGCATGCAAAGTTTGCTCTCCGCTCTGCTAGCAGTGGCATCACGCTAAAGAAACGCACTGCGTTTGGGGCTCTTAAGGTGTTGTCTTCCCTTTATTGGCATATATTCAAAGAGGGGATTGTTCTGTGTTTTTCTTTTGACCCCCTACAATTCTCAGTTGGAAAAGTGCCCTGCAAGAACAGCCAGCCGTTTTTCCAGTTTGTGCCTAGCAAGAATATTAAGAGGTTGCTTAGAAACTCTTGAATTAAAGGCTTTCAAAGTAGTTCTATTTTGCACTGCAAGTTAGAGTCTTAATTCGCTGTTAAATATTACTGCATGTTTTTTGTTAAATTACCATATGTTAACTAGTTATCGAATTATTTGTGTTTTTCTTTTGAAAGGTGCTATGGGCTCTCATCAGCCACAAATTTCAGGGAAATGTGGAATGCTTGGATACACACAGACACGTGGGAAAAGTGGCAGTATGGACTCTGATTTACAATTTTTAGGATTAAATAACTGTCAACAAGACAAAGGTATGTGCCATGTTCAATCTACTTCCATCATTCATTGTTTTTTAAAATAGCTCTTCAAAACATGACTGCAAAATAGCTTAGGCTCAAAGTCGTTTGATCAAATGAAGAAAAAAGGAAGTTGATGTTATGAGGGACAATGTAATTTGCAAAATGAAATAAGCTGACTTGTCTGTTTGCTTGGGTAAAATGCTGACCTTCAGTTTCGACTGTCTAGAAGGTGTATTATTTGATTGTAAATTATTATTATATGAGCTGTCAAAGAATCTAATTGCCACAGAAACCATTCTCTTTTTCTTTGCTCAGTTTGTGCCAGCCTAAATTTTTCCAGCAAGACCCAGAGAAGTTTTTGCAGTCAAGCAGAGCATACCATGTCCTTCCAAGGCCCTGGTGCAAGCCAGGGGGCCTTCATCCTGCCCTCTTACCCTCTGCCGTCACCCAGGAGCAGCCCAAAGCACAGCTCCTCTCCAGCCCACTCTCCAAAGAAGTCACAGGACAATACCATGAGCTTCTCCAGCTCCTGGCCTCTTAAAAGCTTTGAAGGACTGCCTAAGCCTGGTTCACAGAAGCAGCTTCTCGGTCAAAGAGACAATACAGGTAGGAATGTTGTCAGTATGATGACAATGGATTTCATGTTTGCATTTTGAGCGGCTTCAAGCAGCGATCAGAAAACCCACAGTGGCAGGGAAGTGGGGGATTGTGTGATGCCCCAGTTGCAATTACAAACCAACCGAGTTGGTTAATTACCCTGTTAGGGGACAGGCCTTTCGCCCACCTCACTACAGCTGGTTTTATGTTCTTGCTGGCTTTGTTCAGATTTGCTCATACTTGGCCAAACAACATGTCCTTGAAATGTATTTATAGTAGTAAACAAAATTGTGTGCATAAGTGTGTTTTTTAACACTCACCTCATTGTACAAGGAGTTTTCCGGTGTGATACAGAAACAAGCCATGAGGTTTGTTGTGGTGAGTGCTGTGTTCTTGCCCCCCTCCCAAGGACTGACATCTCTCCTGTCTTCAGGGGAGAACGTGCAGGAGAAACATTCTCCTCTGCAGCTGAAACCCACCCTGGTGAGACACCCGGCCTCCCGCAGGAGCCTGGCCGGGGCCAGACCCGTGCCCCCTATTCCGCGCCTGGCCAGCCCCCTGCCCGACAGGGTGGAATTAAACCTGACAAAGTGGAGAAAGCAGGAGCGTGAGGACACATGGCTGAACGAAGTGGACAGGAAGCTTACGGCTGATCTTTCGGACCTCAATGTTGATGACGAGGAGGTGGATCAAGAAGAGGTTGGTTTAAATGTGATATAACGCACTTTAACAGTCGATATATCGTAAGCTTTTTTTTTTTTCCTAAGCAAGTGCCAGAAAATAATGTTTCTGACTTAAATTTTGTGACGCTCTCATCAGTACGGCAGGTTTTCAGTGAGGTACTGTTGGGTGTTGTTGCGTGAAAGGGGCAAAGTGTTTTTGGCAGAAATTTTCCTACAGGTGTCTGATGGAAGCTACATCAAGCAATAAATACGAGTGTTGAAGCAAGCTTTGTGTGTTCCAGACATTTTAGTTTCCCTTGTTTTTCTCAGAGCCAAAGTCGTAATGTTTTCAGTTTCTGTAGTACCCCGGCAGACCTATGGGCCTTTATACAGCTTCTGTTCTCATTATCTGGACTTCATGTCAAATTTCATGCCAGGTTTCAGTAGTAATCCTCTCTTTAGTTATAGCGAAGGGCGCAAAATAAGGAATAATTGATTTGACTCAGCCCAGGAGTGTCCTCGTCCTCGCGGCTTTGCTGAAGCAAGCAGTCCCCAATACCCACCCAGCATGTCCCAGCTCTTGCAGAATTCGGTCAGTTTTTCATGGAGTAAAATGTGAAGAGCTGATGTGAAGCTCGGTGAGTGTGGTGTCACCTGCAGCTGTTTGATATGGCACAGACCCGTTTGGCGAAATCCACTAGTAATAATTTGGGCCAGTTACGTGTATTCTGTGAGCAGTGTTTTGAGCATCCCACTCAACCTGCAACTTACAAAATATTTGAAATATTTAATACCTTTAAAAACACAAACTTTCTGTGACTCGTGAGACTTGTCAAACAGACTTGTAGCATTTCCCTTTACTGGTCCATGAAATACTCTGCAGCCAGTGTAGCTGGAGATGCTGCCTGGCTGTTTGTTCCGTGGGTTGTCCAGTGAGATCCCCCAGCGCATGGAGCCCGTGTGAATGCCGGTGTGTGCCCAGTGCCTGCCGAAGGACCCTGTTGCTCGCCCTGTTGCTCAAGTCTCTCTGATGTTTGAGAAATAGCAAACAGCTGCACCAGTGCCCAACATATTAAAATATGGCAGAGGCATGGCGGGATACTTCAGGAGGTGCTGGGGAGGTGGAACTGCATCCACGCTGCCCTCACCTGTACGAATCGACACCGCTGCAGTGTTGATTACGTGAGAGGCAGAGGTATCACATATGATGGCATTTTGAATGATCTTCCCTGCATGATCCCATGCAACACGTCCGTATTTCGGTCACAGCTCATAGGCATTGTTGGAATTTCAAATCCTGTCTTTAGTCCCTGTGGATCTGAGAGCAGCTGCAGGAGGACTTAATGGCTTTGCCTTACTGTCTTCATCTTCCATCCTGGAGTCACTACTGAAAGTAATTTAGGTGCTAAACAGGTAGGGGAAGAATTTTTTTACAACAAATATATTTGGTAAAAAGAGGAGAGAATGTGCAGCAGAGATTTTCCTGCTGATTTGAGTAGGAGCTCTGCTCGCTAGGCACAGTTTTCAGGATTCCCTTCTGCGTATTTTGCATCTTTGTGCAGTTCAAATGACCTCCCAATCGTGTCTGTTAGCAGCCATCAAACGCTTCCTTTAGTCTGTTAAAAAAGACAAGAGTGGCTCATTTATTTTTGCAGGAATCTGTTCTTGTGTTTTGCAAAATGAAGCTAGGATGCAGCGTCTGTGGGAATTTGTGTTTACTAGCATGTTTATTCTTGTGAAGCAAAGCAGTGAAAGGCACAGTTAGAGTCCTGCATAACCTATATAAATACTGGGTCCTGTTGCCCAACAGCGACATGGGCACTGAACACTCAGAAACATACTTTCCTTTGCTTAAAAAAGCTTTTTCCCTATGCAGTGAATAAACCCTGTCATTTTGTTTTCAATCCTGTTTAGATGCAGAATTCGCTCAGATCTCTACGAAACAGCGCAGCCAAGAAGAGAGCAAAGCTGAGCAGCAACATTTCAGATCTGGAAAGTCCCGATTCTGCTATTAAGCTGGATCTGTCCGCGGATTCCCCCTCCCACGCTTCCTCCCCCGGCGTGGGCTCCTGCAGCGAAAGTGGGGTTTACAGCCAGGAGTCCCTGACTTCCCCCGTGTCTGCAGGCCCCCAGAGGAGGAGAACAACGTGAGTGGAACTGGGGTGTTAATGCTGCTTTGGAATTCTCACCCATGGTCTCTGCTGGTCTTAGTTAAATCTTAAAGGCAGTGACATCTGAAATATATTTTTCATATAAGATTGCTTTGCTTAATAGCTTGATTTTTATATGTGAATTATTTCCTGTCTAAAAGCTATTGCTCTATACAATAGCTGCTTAATTATCTTATTCTAGGTTGTGCTGGCTTTTAATGGGACAGAGTTCCCCTGTGCAGCCATAGTAACGCAGTGCAGTTAGGGAAGTACTGCCAGGGGGAGTAAATATTTCATGAAGGCTTTAGCCCGCCATAGAAGGTATGTGAACCATAGCCTAAACAAATGAGTAAGAAGGAGAATGAGTTAAGAGGAAGGATAAGGTTTGCTTATTATAGCCTGGAAACTGAAGAAGGAATGGGTTGGTTTTCTGCGATAAGAAGACAACAGTGTAGGTGTTTCTTACGGCAAATCATGAACTGTTTCCATTTTATTACTGACCAACTATTGCTGGGGAGGAGAAACTGAAATCTCTTGATGTCTTTGCTACTACGTGTTATTTAACTGGGCTCTGACAAGCGTGTAGGATTGTATTTATAAAGATTTGTTTTATACTTTAACAGGTCAGACACCTTTCCACTACTTGGCAGCAAATCACATCCTGCAAGGGTATCTTCAGCAAGAGGCAGAGACCCCAATGTGGCAGACCCTAACTCCAGCGCAGGTATTTTGATGTGTACCTCACGTGGTGGAACAGAATGGTCACTTGATGTGTCTGTTACTTGTTCAATGAGCTCATGTCCCTTCAGCACTTAAAAAAGGTAATTGCTAGACGCAATTTGGCCAAATTGAGATTATACTGGGGTACTGCAGGTGAGAAGGAACTTGCAGGTGTGTGCGCTTCCCATTTGCTGACCTTTATTTGAGTTCAGGATGCTGCTCAATGATCCAGCTGCTGGGGCAAGATGCTGGGCAGTACTGGATCCCGGGCAGACAGAGCCCTGCTTGATGCGACCCTCCGTGTGGAGAATGGAGCTTTTGGCTGCTGCTCTGCCCACAGACACCTGGGGCAATACATGGCATCTCTCGCTTCTTTCCTGACCACAAGGGCTGTTGCTGTGTCATAAAAGGAGACGGATTTCTCTGATTATACGATTTTCTGGTGGCTGCTTCCAAATACATTATTAGCCCTGCCACAGTCCTGGGAACTGAACTGCCCAGCAATTGGGTCACTCGTTCTGCAGCCCCTCCTTCAGCTTTCTTGTATTTTTTAAAGAGTTTAAAACTTCCTGAAAATGTAACTATTTGAGAATCCTGTAGTACACAGGAAAAATGACTTTTGATTTTTTTTCTTTAATATTTGATTTTTTTCCTTTTGCATGGCTAGCATTTGATAAGGGGACTTCTAACGTTAGCATAGTCGGCCAGCGTTTGAACTGTGGCAACAGATGTGGAGATTATGAGGAGAAGCAGCAAGGAGAGGTGTCACGTACTATTTTTAAAAGTCAAAATACGGAGCACCAAAGAAATTTTAAGCATTCAAAAGGTTCGTGAGTTTGCTACATTGCTATTCATCTGAGCTCCATTTATGGCAAAAACTGGGGCTGTGAATAGCCTTTTGTACAACAGGTTTTATAGAAAATACCTTTCCAAGTGTTTAGCTTGGTTCCCTCTTTCCTAGTCTTTATAGTTACGCTAAGAAGTTGGGGTTTCCTGATATTAACTGAAACTCTACTGCCAGTTAAAATTAAAAGTCAAGCAATAGTATATGGCATGGGAAGAGGACCAAGTTGTTATATATCTCACTCTGAATAAATTAACAGATTTAAAAGTGTGGTTTTAAATTAGTCTGTTGTTCATTGCTGAAATCAGAGAACCTAAACTATTATACTTTACATGACAGTTTTAACTGTGTCGCGTTAATGCATCGTAGGAGCTACTGTCCCCTACATCAGAATTTTCTGTCTGTGTTTTTATTTGCAACTAGTGTAGCCAATATAGAACTACATAATGTGGTATCCACTTTGGTGAAGAATTTGAGGGACTCCTAATTTATATGGGAAACAGCATGAAGTGCTGCTTGGAGAAAAAAAATATTTTGGCAAATTCTGTTTTGATTCAGGTCTAGACTTCCACTAAATGAGTTTTAAGCTTCTGGGTTTTTTTCAGCAGAATCAGTTGATGTAAAACTCCTCCTACAAACATGGGCAGAAGTTTTATTTGCTATATGCTTTCCGTGATTTTAAGGATATCAATATTTAGTAAAACCCATTAAGTTCAGTAACTTGAGAATATACTGATTTATGCAAGTGATAAATTCAGATGTCAGTGTCTGGTGATGTTTTAGAAGAATACAACATGTACCAAAGGACAGACGACATGATTTACACTGTGTGATTTTTTTATTTTCTTTTAAGGTCTTGTGGAGTCAACGTCTGGTTTCCCAGAGATGAACAATCTAGATTTCATTTCACCAAGTGTCCTGTCTGAAGATGCAGTTGTAATTGTTGGTAAAGGTATTGCAAAACCAAAATAATCTCCTATCGTGTTTTTAAAATGAGGGAAAGTGTACTTTTATAGAGTGGGAGAAGTAGATTCCTTACAAGGTTTAGATTTTGAAGAATCTCCAGTTCATATGGGAATAAAAGGAATTATGCTTGGAATTTGTGCAGTTACTGGATATGCTGTTCCATTCCAACACAGCATGGTAGCAAAGTGGGGGGGTTGGGTTGTGGGTCTAGCTCAGTGCACACTTGTACGTGCATCTGGCCTAGTATAACAGCGATGTTTTTATCTTCTTGAATTACTTTTGGTTTCCTTTAGTTTTCACTGAGTTCTGCTGAATACAAGGGTTATTTTGGTGAGGGCACAACATGGTATGCCTTTCAGGTGTTTTTGGAAGTCCTGCTTCTGTGCAAACGTACAGCCAGCCCGTAGCGTGTGTAGCGAATGGAGATGGCCAGGATGGCCAGGAGGAGCCTGAGCCCTACCCAGGCGTCTGCGGGAGAAGCGTCCTGCAGAGCAGTGCGTCTCATTTCCCTGTTGAAAGTGAAAAGGAGGTAAGAATTTCAGAACCATTTTTGTTGTCTTCCTTCCTGGTTTTATATGTATGAATACAGCCCACTACAGTTTTGTAGTCTCTTTGTTACGGTAAACAAGATTTTCTTGATTAAACCTGATTAAAATGGATTAATTCATAGCTCAGGTGACTTGCAGTAGTATACAAGTCCTTTTACTGATGTTACTCGCTGAGTTCCATTATGAGGTGACGACTAAAGCAGGATTAACAATTTGTCAGCATCTGGTTGGCTACATGCAAATTTTTGCTCTGATTGCTTATTTGACCACTTTGCAAACAGCAACGAGAATACATTGGTGTCTTCTAAAGTTTGCAGAATGTTACATTAAGCCCACACCAGAAATTTCTTGTAATTCAGTGCTATGTTGGGTGTTACGCTGCCCACAGGGGGCTGGATTTAGCTGATCTTTGAAGTCCCTTCCAACCTAAGCCATTCTGTAATTCTATGATCATTTTTCTAAGAAGTGCTAAATAAAGAAAGGGTTACGTTTTCTCAGTAAGGTGACTTACTGCAGGTTGTCCACACAGCTGAGGTAAATCAGGACTGTGGAGTCACTTGTTGATTAGTACCAACATAGGAAATAAATTTGGCCTTGGCATAGGAAACTAGTGTTCACATCTCAATGGGCATTACAAATGGCACCAATTACCAAGACTGTTGGTATCAAATTAAGTGGACTCTGTAAATTGTTTTTTGGTCCTGTGGTATTCTAGATTTAAAAAAAATCAATGGTATTAGGATCTCTTTAAGCACTGTATAGATCCACCAGTATTTGCCAGTGCTTCAGTAGCTGATCCGAAGACCTGTTTTCAAGGCAATTCTGGAACCAGAGGAGAGCACTGAACCACAGTTTTGCTATCTTGGATGAAGGATTAACAATCAGACCTTCAAATATTAGAATTTTTTTTGGTCTCTGTTATGGAAGCTTTTCTTTTTTTGTGTTCCCAACTGTGTATTTACTGGGGATGCAGTGAGTGCAAAAAGCGTCATTTCCTGCCCAAGTCTGTAGGTTGATGTCTGAGCTAAATCTGAGTTTTCATGAAGAACCCTAATTGTCTTAAACATGTAAGAGAAAAGGATCACACAGAGATCACACTGTTAAAGACCGCTGTTTAAAAACCCCCCTGTGTGCTTAAATGCAAGTGAGTTAGCGTAGATTCTATGTTTGTTACTTAAAATTCTAGGAAACAACACAATGCTGCCAAAGAAATAGAAGACCTTAAGGTCTTCTAAACCTTAATTCTCTAACTATTCAGATATTTTAGAGTAAATTATTATTTCCCTTAAATGTTTAAACTTGGAATGTTGCTTCTCTTTGCCAGTAGGACCACTTATCATGCAGAAAGCACACATTCAGCTCTTTCCAGGATTGGATGTAATATTTATATGAATAATTGCCTTTTGCTTTGTAGAATAATGGGGAAAATAGTAATTTTACATGCTTACCTTAGACAATCTCAAGAACTGGGTAACAAGTTACTGGGTAACTTGTGTGTTATATTATATTGCATATTATAATGGGCATGTTAATTTTCAGCAGATAAAAGTCACCATGTCAAAATCTGCCCAGGAAAAGATGAAGCGGAGGAAAAGAGAAGAGAAGGAACAGAGTCATAAAGAGCATCAGGAAGTCAAAGAGCTTGAAGAAAAGGAAGAATACCCTTGGGAAAGACTTAAACTGAATGAACCAGAGAAAATGACAACAGAAAGTGAGGTTTAGTGTTTGTCTAAATGAATAACATACTAGTAAATGCTGCTGAAATGGAAATTCTGTGATAATTACCAAAAATCGTGAATGTCTAATGGGGCATAATGTATTACTGGGATTAATTTTACACTGCAGTTTACTCCTTAGTCATTTGTTACAGTCTTACAATGCAAATTGGAGTGTAAAGTGGGAAATACTTGTAGGACTGTAGTTAAGAAAAATTTCAGAAGACAAACTAGGACTGTAAATACTATTTTTTTTCCCTTTTTGTGATTTGTTGTTGTTGTAGTTTGGACATTTCTTTCTGTTTTCTAGAGTTAAATCTCTATGGGGATGTATTAACATCATCAAGAAATGTATCTTTGTCATTAGAAAACGCGGCCTTGAATACTTCATTAAAAAGAACATCCAGTTTGAAGAAGGCAAAATGTTCGGCCTTGCTAGATTCTGGTAAGTTGCTACAGTGAACTAAAGACAGTTAAAATATTTGGATATGTGAAGTGGGACAGTTCCAAAATACAATCGGGTGTAGCATGATTCATCTGTACAGTCCTCTGGAAGATGAGGACTTTGCGGGGTGATGGAGGGGATCGGAATTCATCACTGTCCCCTTGAAACATTTTTCACCTATAATTTGTTAGGAGGATGTTTGAAACAGGAGACAGTTTGTTATTTGCTCAGCAACTTAAATGATGTAATGTATTAATGGCAAATCAACTCTCTTTCAACCCCTTCTCTCTCCAAGCAAAACGTTTCCTTGTGCATTTTGTCACTGAGACGCCTTGAAAATAGGCAGTAGAGATCTTTTCAGAGTAGCTCATTCTGGTGGTGGTCAAAGGTCTTTAGGATTTCTGAAGTGTCTCATTAAATTTTACCATATTGTGTCTTACCTCACTGTGATTTAGCACAATCCGCATCTGTTTTTACGTTAAACAACCGACTGCATTTGTGTTTGCGATTTTGAAGTGGTGGTTGCTTGCAAAAAATTAATTGACCTGAATGAGATGCTGAAGGATTGTGGAGGTAACTGTCTTCTTGAAAACCTGGTCCCTTAGCAGCAGCAGTCTATACCCCGAACTTCCTGTCTTTCCTTCCTTTGAATGAATTTGTTTCTTCAGATCATGCTAATTATTTGTTATGCTTCACCGCTTTGCAGATGAAATGTCTCTTGGGGCACGAGGACGCTATAAGGACCGGACCCCAGTCACTCACAGCCCAGAAATAATGGACCCCTCAGAACTGCAGCCCTTTGCAAAACCAGAAACGGCGCTGGCAGAAGCCTTGACGCTTCTAGCTGATGAGGACTGGTAGGTGTCGACATCTGTCTACAACCCGAATGCAATGGGGAAGGCGTTTATTTTAAGCTCTTACTTAAAGAAAAAAAAAAACCACAGCAAAATGGACATAATGTGAAAAATAGTGAGGAGGATTGTAAGTGATACAGGAGAAAAAAGAAAAAGTTTTTTTTCCAGTCCAAATGTAGATTAAACTGTAACTGCTGTAAATTGAGGCTTAGCAGCTGAGTTTTCAGAGGCTTGCAGAGATGGCTGAGTTCCAGCAGCGTTCTGGCGGGACCCCGCTGGTACCGTCTCGCCACCTTCTGTGGAACGTGAGGCTGCACTGGGCTCTGACCGGCGCAGTGGGGCTGCAGGGCTGCTGCCCTTTCCGCTCGAGGAAGGAAAGTAATCCTTTAATTGCCGCTACTGCAAGCAGTGGACAGAACTGTAGGAAAGAATTCAGAGCCCGGTGTGCTAAAATACTATTACCACATTAAAAGAAAGACTCACTTTGAAAGAATTTCCTGCGTTATAAGTCATTGCTTTATTTTTACAATCTTACTGGTTTGCTATGTGGTGTCTTAGAATTCTGTGTTTTTTATGAAAATTTGCAAATGTTTTGAATTTAAATATCTTTTTTCTTTCTACATAGGGAGAAGAAAATTGAAGGTCTGAACTTTGTTAGATGTTTGTCTGCCTACCACACGACTATTCTGACTGCAAAGCTACATGAAACGAGTCTGGCTGTGGCTCAAGAGGTTAAATTTTACTATCAGAATATTTCACTGACTATATGTGTGTATACGTATTTTATAGCTCTGAGATGCACTGAAGTGAAATGTTGAGCTGTGGGTAGTTTTCCTGTTGGACAGTCTCAAAAGGACGAGCCTGTCGTTCAGCAAAGCAGCCCATACTTCAGATACCAACATTTGATCTGATTTGCTAAGAGAGTGACAAAATTTATACTGTAACTTTATATTCTTTTTCATGTGTATATATTTTAATTCTCGCAAGTTGTGAATCAAGTTAGAAATGTATTTCTCAGTTGCTTTTAATGTTACTTAAAAGTTACAAGGGGAAACATTAAGCTTGACTTATTTTAAAGTATATTTTGCAAACATTATTCATTGTTTGTTTGGGTTTTTCCTGTGTGCAGGTCAAGAATTTACGCTCAGGTGTTTCTCGAGCTGCTGTGGTCTGTTTAGGGGATTTGTTCACCTACCTGAAAAAGAGCATGGATCAAGAACTAGATAATACAGTAAAAGTCCTTTTGCACAAAGCTGGTGAATCCAACACATTTATAAGGGAAGAGGTAGACAAAGCGCTGAAGGCTATGGTTAATAATGTGACTCCAGCACGTGCACTTTGTTCTCTTATAAATGGAGGGCAAAGGTAATTCTTATAAAGACTTTATAAAGAAATAACTTGTGCCTAGATTAAATTTATCAAATATAGTCTTTTTATAAAAAAATAAAAATAAAATAGGCAGAAAATTGAAAATATAGTAAGTCAGCTCTGTAACACTTCTACCCAGGGCAACATTTGTTGGCGTAACAGTAAAATGTAGCCCCCCTGTTTCTTTCTGTACGTCATGTAAAAAGTTGGCTGTTGATTTTGGAGCTTGGAATATTTTCTGGTCATTTTGCAACTCTTCAGTAACTTTATTTGCTGTTAGTATCATATTCTTAGGAAACTGCTCTTTTGCTCTGCCTAGTAAAGCTCACGCAGCATTCTCATTCTTCACTTGCTCTGCAATCCCATGCCTCTCCTTATCACTTTCCAGCACTACTGCTTATTTCGGAAGATGGTTTGTAACTCAATTCTCTAGCTGCAGCTGTCTTGGTTGATTTCCTCTTCTTCTCTAGGCTTGGCTGGTTAATAGTCCTTTTGTCTGCATTTTATTCTCCTTTACAGTGATGGTGGCCATTATTTTCTTTAATGTGCCTCAAAGATGACAAGCCTCCATTTCTGGTTGCATGGTTTGCCTCTGAGCTCTAGCTCACCTCAGGCTCTAGCAGGAGTTACATTCCTTTCTTTCACTCTCCCTGTTATGTATGTTGGTTTTTCTTTTCTGTCCTCATTCCCTGTAACAGCAATACTTAATCAAGCCATTAGGCAGTCCAGTGTGTTAGGCACATACCTACTTGTACTTGATCTCTTACCTAGCTCTCATCACTTAGATGACATTTAATAAGCTACATTTCTCATAGCCTATCCCTTCCATTAAATATTTCAGATGCCACATTATAAATCAATCCTTAGACTTTCTGCACAGCTACAAATCATAAGTCAGTCTTGATTCAAAATGTTTTGTTTCCTGTTTTGTTTCCTATTTTGTTTCCTGGGAAGCTGGCTGTTGTAGAATGTGTTGGTTCTGTCTCCTGAAAGCCGTACTACAATTACCTGAACTTTAAACTGAAAGGCAAATATCAGCCTTGGGATTTAAATTATTTACGAATCATGCCTTCACGTAGTTATTTTGGTGAATTTAAGAGCAGCAGACAGTAACAGCAGGTTGCTTAAATTCAGAAGCCATGTAAAGTGGTCTATTTATGGATACCCATCTTTTCTTCAGAAATCCTTGGCCAGGCAATGCTCGTGATCATAACCGGCTACCTCGGATCTCTGCCGTTTCAGTGGCAGACTCAAGCACACTGACTGAGCCTTACGCGTTTTCCAGACCTGTAAAGATTTGACCCCTCCAATTTGTGCACTCAGACACATTGTCAGGTATCTGAGGCATCAAAATTATCTGAGCTGTGAGTCCAAACACAGCATTTGAAGCAGGGATTAATTTCTTCACAGCTAAGATGACTTCAGTCAAAGCAGTGACTGAATCATGGCATACAGTATGTTTTTAATACGTGACCTCTCAGTGGATGGCCTAAATGGCACTGCGAGTTACAGCTGTTCTAGCTTTGGCCGTATTAGCAGCAAAGCCCCTGCGGCACATCTGGAGCTATCCTCGTTAAAGGCTGTAACAGTGAATCTGAGAATTAACTTTCTCGGAAGTGGAAAATGGGAGAGAAATTATACGTGTCTGCAGTACAAAGTAGAAAGGTTCTATTTGACACAGCTATACACAAAGGTAGCTTTTCTGAATTTGGCCTTACGCTGAGTTGCTTATATTCCCCACAACTGAACGTATTCAAGTGAACAGTTCAGATTTTGCCTACAGTTCAAAGACCCTTTAAAATTTTCCGATTTTCTGATCAACACATTTGAAACCGACTGTGATCATAAGTATTAATGCTTGCAACCCTGAGTAGGCATATATACTGATTCTTCATCGGCTACTAAGTTGTTTTTTACTTTACCAACAAGAATAATTAAAACCATTTTTGTTTGCTTTGGTGAAATGCTGCTCTAATGACTATTGCTGTAAACTCAGCTCTATGAATAGGTGCTTGGTCCCGGAGCATGGTTCCAGGGCTAGGTCTGAACGTGACTGTATTTCAGAAACTTTAAAATCTTGTTTCTTATCTGTGTGAATTGTTCTAAGGTCTTAAGTGCATACAAAAAGTTTTCCAACAGTTTTGCACGAGCAGTGGGCATGGGCAGGGCGGGGAGGGGGGGCTTACTTGTTTCTGCGGAGTGAGGTCTTTAGGGCTCCCGGTTGTTGGTTTCCGGCGGGTCGATGTGTCAGGAGTCGGTCTGGGGCTGGTCCCTTCTCCCGAGACAGGCACCAGCCAGGGCAGCCAGCAGTTGGGAACGGCTTTCCCAGCAGTGGTCTGTGGAGCCAGAGAAAAGGCAAACCTGGGTGAAATGGGAAGACAGGCATTGAGGGGGAAGGCTGGAGGTTCACATCACACTGCAGAGCTGGGCAGGCGCTGACGTGGTTTACCAGGTCCATTCTTTCCTTAGCTCTCTCCTTTAAACCTGGTTTTCCCTATGAACGATGAGCCACGCGCCTGTCTCAGAGTGCAGCGAAACTGTCCTCGAAGTAGGATTTTTTTAATCCAAACATAAAAATGAAATTGGAAAAGTTTGAATTTGCAGAATTGTGCACTCTGAAAACACCTGGGGTCAGCAGGTACAGCAGAATTTATATAAAAGGGTAGTTTGCTGCACAAGTTTGAAAACTGATGCCAGTTTTGCTCTCGTTTTCATCAGCATAGGTGTTTAATGGCCCCGGATTTGTAGAAAATAGACTTCACAAGATTTTTAGAAGTAAATAGAATACTGTTTTATTTAATTTTAAATTGATATAAAATACACAAGATGTGTTTCTGAGGATAGAGACTAGTTTTTCTTAAAGTTGATGGAAAGAACACATAGTACTGTGGTTTCTAAAATATTTTACGATTATTTTAAGGAAAACTAGAAATTAAATTCTAAAAAAAAAGAAAATTACTGGTTTTATTAATCCAAAAGCCACAATTAGAGACTGAATCTGACTTTAAACAAAAATAGTAGAATTTTTCTTTTTTCATTTCCATTCTCGTAGTTTGGGATTTTAAGTGAATGAAATCAAATTAAATCGAATCCTTTTAAATAAAGTTAGTTGTCGTTGCTCCACAATGACTTTTCTATACAGCCAGAACAAGTGTTTGCATATCAGCAGTGTCCTAGTTGTAGATTACGGTAAAGATGAAATAGGAAAACTTGTGTACCTCATTCGGTAGAGCACGTAACTAGTGTTTAGCTCCCGTGATGAGTTTGTACTGAGCAGCTGTGTTTTCTGTAGCCACCTGCATTCGGCGGTGAGAAGATGCACAGCCCAGCACCTCTTGGACATTGTAGAGATTATGGGACCGGACCGCATTCTCTCTGGAACTAAAGTTGTCGCTGATCGGATTTTCCCTGCAATAGCCAGGTTTGCACAGGATAGCTCCCAGCAAACAAGGTTAGTACGGTTAATAGTTAAGATAAGCACATTCCAGGTGGCTGGAAAGTCCTCACAGCCCAGCCTGTGTTCCTCTGCAGCGGCAGAGGATAGAAACACAGAATCATTTAGGTTTGTCCTGGTTTGAGCAACCCAGGACTAATTTATCTTCTAGTGCCTGGGAAAACTGCACTTTTAGAAGACTCTAGTGTCTGAATTTGTGAAAGTGTTTACTTTATAGCCAGCCCTGGGGTGCAGGTTTCAAGGTCTCAGTGCTTTCGAGCTCACCAGGGGCAGGGACAAGGAGGAGCGAGACCCGGGCACTTGACCCAAGCTGCCAACAGGGTTATTTCACATCATCAATGTCACATCCAATATAAATTAGAAAATTTGCTGAGGAGTTCTCTCTCTCTCCTTTGATGGCCACAATCCTGAGCACTCCTTCCCCCGGTGCCGGAGCCCTGAGCCCTTCCCGTCCTCCTGCAGCCGCAGCGCTCGCAGGGTCCCACGTTGGCTGTCCCTGCGGGGAGGGCACGGCTTCCCATGATGGAATGGGCTGAGTATGATCCTTGTGTGTTTTATATTGGTATTGGGATCAGTACTGGTTCTTTAGTGTTATTAATGTTAATTATCTGGTCTTATTCTCTTAAATCTGTTTATATTTCAACCCTTGAATTTCCTTGGTTTTCCCCGATTCCCTTTCCCGGGTGGGGAGAGGTCATCAAGTGGGAGAATAATTGTCTAAATGACAATAAATTGTTGTGGGTTCCTCAAACCATAACAAGGTTGGAAAAGACCCTTAAGATCATTGAGTCCAGGCGTTACCCTAGCACTGCCGACACTGTTAAGCTGTGCCCAGCCTGGCTGCAGGAGGGGCTCGGGGGACACACTCTGCTGAGCAGAGACGAGATACAAGCCAGGAGGGAGGGAGTGCTGGCACTGGGATCCACGCTGGCTGACTGACAAGGCTGCACCATCCTATTTAAAGACGTCTGAAATGGAAGACTGTTCTCATTAATTTGCTTGGTTGTTGATTAACTAGTGTTTCCTGAGTACAGTTTCTTTGCGGGAGGGTGATAAGGGTGTCTGGTTACACATGTAGATAGCAGTCTTCCTGCACTTTTATATTTTGGAATTGCAGACCTATAATTATCAATAGATTTACAAAGCAAATCTGCATTTATGATGTCTATGTCGTGGTCTGTTGCCCTGCAGGTATTATGGTCGAAAGATGCTCTTCGCTATGATGACTCACCCTGATTTTGATAAAACGCTTGAAAAGTATGTGCCGCCCAAGGATTTGCCTTACATTAAGGAATCTGTTGGCAGTCTACGTGAAAAGGTGTGTGGAAAAGCTCTTGTTTAACAGCTGAGAAATGTAAACATGTACTAGTGGCCATCAGGTGTAGCCAATGAACCTGCAGGGAATGGGGGGAGCGCGTTCGGAGCAAGACGAGTCATGGAGTGACTATGGCACGGAAGGTGCTGCCCGTTAGCTGCCCCGTGCCTGCCTTTGCTCCTTGCGGATAGGCGGGATCCAATGCGCTTTGCTCCCCTACTTTGCATGGCTGTCAGACCTGATTTCACAGCGTCTTCAGCAGCTGTTAATTAACAGCTGTGTTAATAAATGGTTGTGCCTTTGTGCAGGGTTTGGGGGAGATGCCGTTAGATACACTCTCAGCAAAAGGACGACGTTCCCATACCGGTAGCGTTGGACATTCGAGGTCATCGTCTACTTCCAGAGACACTCTCAACATCACTGACAGGTAACGATCTTCACTGTGTTACCTTGGTAGTAACTTGACCTCTAGGATAACAGCCTCCCCGTGGGAAGGGAGTGTAAAAACGTTCGCAACAGGGTTGTGAAAATTAGACATACCTGAAGGAAAAAGAAAAACTTGACATGTCCCAGATAAACCCTTTTAAATGGGGTAACTGATAATATTAAAATGGCTTTGTGCCTTTTAAAGTGAATTTGTCTATTGACTGCCTATGAAAATACACACCGTACACAAACCACTAGGAATTCAGAGTAGATCCACATCGCCATCACTTCAAGATAGTGCTGTTCAGACTCTGTAGAAAAATCATGCCTAATGATAGCTGCAGTACAAGTTATCTATTTTTGCACACACCTGTACACTAGTTAGATCCTAACTGGGAATGATGAAGGTTTTAGAGCGTACTCTGGCCATTTTTAGTTTTCTGTTTTGTCTTCTGATAGGTCTTCTACTGAACCGAAAAAGAAACCCCTTAAAATTTAAACCAACCCAAAAACCTGCATCCAAGAATATAGAGTTGACAGGGGCTGTGACTGCCTCCACATTGAAGAAACCGTATCTGTTCACGAATGGACTTCTTTAATGCACTCTCTGCTATTCAAAATAATAGCTAATTCCGCATTTGATGGTGAATTTTGCTTTGGCATGTAAAACTAGGTGTCCACTTCCTTAGAAGAGGTGCTACTTACTGCTGCTGCCAAAGACTCCCTCCTCTTTGGTTCAGGTCCTCTCAGTGCCCTGTGATGCACTAGTGGGGCAGGAGATTTTTGATGCTGCCTTTTGTTCTCACAGACCTGATAGGTTTGAATTTGAAAATGCAAGAAAGATGTTTATTCCATTGTCCATCAAAGACTTCTGTCCACGAATTAGGAACGAGCTAGTGACTCTGTCTGGACTGGTCTGTAACTGCAGGGTACTTACCTGGACAGATTCCTCAGATTTTATAATTCTTCCCATGACTGTCTAATTAGATTAGATGCTACAGAAAAATTGCCTCACCATGTTTGAAGTGAAGGTCCTTCGTCAGAAGATTTTCTTTTACTGCTCGTATTTGCACTGAGATGGAAAGAGAATGGCTGAGATTAAAGACTCCTGTCTCAGTTTATGTGTTCACTGAATAATTTTTCCTTTCCAACAGAGAGACTACAGAAGCCCGTGAAGTCACAAGAAAAACGGCTCCTCGTAATTCACTAGAAAATGAAGAATATGTTAAAGACATCGTAGGTCTGTTGAATGCAAAAGACTTCCGTGATCGAATAAATGGCATTAAGCAGCTGTTATCAGATACAGAGAACAATCAAGGCTTTGTTGTTGCAAACATTGTGAAGGTAACTGTATGAAAACATTTTATTTCAAAGGTCTTTGAAGTTGTGTCGCAGAGTTTTCTGATAAAAAATCTTGGCTCCCTCTTTCATAAGAATGTCTGATTAAAAGGAAGACATTGAGGAACCAGTGAGGTATGCTCAAGGGGGAGATACATAAGCTACAGAGGTAGTAAAGGAAGTAAACAGGAGGAAGATGATGAAAATTTTCACCTCTCTGAATTATTTCTGCAATACTGCCTGCAGTTTTTCATGCCACTGCCGAGTAAATACCAAAATATTGGAACAGGTTACAAAAAGAGCAGCAAGGATTAACTGAGACCTGAAAAACTGCCTCTGAAGCGCAGCTGTGAGTTCCGCCTGCTTTGTTTGTCTAGGAGGAAGTGAGGAAAGGTCTTTATTATGATAAAGGTTAAGATAAGTATCCTTTCTAATAGGAAAGGAGGTGCTTTAGGAGAAAAATACTGTGATGAGGTCCAACAGTTGTAAACTAAAGATAGATATCATGAGAGGAAAACAGAGATTGTCTTCTAACAGTGTGGTGTCTCTGCTGTGCAACGATGAAATACTTCTGTGGAACTTCGCAATATCTTAACTGGGAATGGTTTTTAAACCTTTAAAACATTCTTTTTGCTAAACAGAGCTATGTCTTGCTAAAAATACTTGCTTGCAGAAAATAATAGCCATACTGAAAGTTACAGATGGCTAGTTTTCCTCCATTACATTGGATAGGAACGATTCAAATTCAGATGAGGTGAGATACAGTTTAATAATGCGCAGTATAAAAATATCAAATGTTGCTTTACTTGCTAAAAAAAGTATCTCAGGTATTTGCATATCAGAGCCATCTTTTGCGAAGACGGACAACTGAAGTGTAACAATAAAGCAGGAAATGTAATATCCACCTCAAACATTAATTGTTAATTCCGGTGAATGCTGTTTGGATACTTTTTCAGATCTTTGATGCTTTCAAGTCTCGCTTACATGACTCAAACAGTAAAGTAAATCAGGTTGCTCTGGAGACAATGCACAAGATGATTCCGTTGCTGAAAGACAATTTATCACCTGTGATCAACATGTTAATTCCTGCCATGGTAGACAACAACCTGAACTCCAAAAATCCAGGGATTTATGCAGCTGCCACAAACGTTATTCAGGCTCTGTGTCAACACTTAGGTAAGTAATTTACTCTCTCTTAATTTTAAAGTGTTTTAATTGTATTAATTAAATTGCAAATGTAAAGCGTTACTCTTTCCAGTAGTTTCCATCCAGTCATTACGTTGTGTAATGAATCATTGGTTTCATTCTCACACTTTCTAAACCATACAAGTCATCTCGATATTTGCCAGTCCAAGAAGGAAGTACAGGTTGCCCGGGGTGGCTGTGGAGTCTCCATCCTTGGAGATACTCAGAAGCCATCTGGACACAGTCCTGGGCAACCGGCTGCAGTGGCCCTGCCTGAGCAGGGGCTTGGGCCGGTTGATCTCCAGAGGTCCCTTCCCACCTCTGCCAGTCTGTATGGTTCTGTGTTTCACGATCCAGAAGCTTGTCACACTGCTGAGTCTCTTCAACCGGTCAAGGAGCTAGATTCTTGCAGATTTGTGTACGCCACAACTATTTTCCTTCCTCAGCTATTTTAGCTTTGGAGCAAAATACTAGTATTTTCGGTAAATCAATATGCTGTGCTCTACCAGATTCTAGCAGTTAGGGCTTGTTAAGACATCTTTTTATGCTTCTGTGCCCTTAAATATGTCACTGTTTTTTCTGAAGTTAATATATCATAAGTGAGGTTCTTATTTACATTTTTCCATATTGTTTTTATTTTCAGACTGTTTAATTTTCTGATCAAGAATTTTAATGTGTTTTGTTCCTTGCATTTAGACAACTATTTGCTCCTCCAGCCATTCTGCACAAAAGCCCAGTTTCTGAATGGAAAAGCAAAACAAGACATGACAGAAAAGCTTGCTGGTAAAGTGATGTTTTACTTCGCGTGTATGCTTGTTTGTGCACCATCCTAATTAGGCACATTCACTGTAGGATGGTGGTGGCTGTATATCCTCCCTTCTCTCACAGTAGCACTAATGGTGCAGCAGTTGTCAAGTTTCACCCCCTTCTAATGCAAATTGAAGCTATTGCTGACAAAACAAAAAAAATATTATTATATCGTCAGATAGAAGATGTGTAAAGTACCTAGAAGATGTATAAAGCCTTAAGCTTGTAATAATTTTAATATGGAATCAGAGCATGAGTTTTGTTTTGTAATGAGTTTTGTTCTATCAGTAACCAAGCGGGATGTACCTCACAGGGGCTCACCTGCTTCCCTGCCTTCACGTCCCCTTCCCTCTCACGAGGGGAATGAGTGACTGCTTCTTCTGAGCTTTCCCAGCACAGAAAATACACTCTTCTCTAGGGCTGGCTCCTACTAACTCCTGAATTTTGCCTTTGTAGCTTTTTACTTTTCACGGTTGGTCTTGTTCTTGTGTTAAGGCTCTTGATAATACATATTGGCATTCAGGGGTAAAGGAGACAAGCTGGCGAGTGAGCTGCAGTCACGACGACAGCAGACTTCCTAATGGTTGTCTTCTGAAACTGGTGTCAGGAATTTAAAGGCAAATTTGGTTTAAAATTGATGACAAATTTTAATTAGAATGTACATATGTGTTTTAATATGGAGGGTTATTACTAGGAAAAGTGCTGAATTTTGCTTTGATGTTTTAAGCGAACAAGAGCTGTCTTCATGGGAAATATGCATGAACCAAACAGCCATCATTTGGCTTACTTCCAGGTAGTTGTGTGTGTAGTAGCTTTGAGATTGGACTCAGTAACATAATGGACAGTCTGTTCTTGAAATATTCCTAAATTTATGCTTTCTGAATGTGTTAGTCACCAACCTTGAAACGGTTAATCTCTTGCTGGGATTTTTTGGAGTAGTTTGTATTACATATATGAGAAGAGTCTATACGCGTTCTGGCAGGAAGACAAACATTTGCCAGTTAAATACTTTATTCATGATGTAATTGTCTAAGTATAGGGAAAATGCTTCATCCTATGTGTATTTATAGTATAAGGCTACTTTGTTTCTTAAATGCAAATACTTACCAGGTATTTCTGAGATAGAGGGGACATCATAAAATGCCAGATGTTACAGAGCGCACTGTGAGAAATCAGTGTCCTGTGATAACCCTAAGAAAAAACCCTTTCTTCTACTTGTTTTAATTAAATGGAAAATTGTAATTATCAGCAGTACCGGTGCTGCTGTGTAAACTCCTGAGAGAGGATAAAAGGGCTGTTTGTAGGGAAATTCGGTATTTTTTGTCCGAGCACTGATGCTGTTGCAACAGCAGACAAGCTCTTGTGCAGAGCATTCCTTCATTCGATGCTTTGAGAAGATGATTTGACATTAAGTGCTTTTAAACACCTCTCAAAGCAGGGGATCGCTTCTGAACTGTATTTTAAAAATAATCTTCAAACACTGTGTGATGACCTGCTATCCTTCTCGCAGATCTTGTTACAGAGTTATACCCACGGAAGCCTTACGCTGTGGAGCAAAAAGTTCTAGTTGTCCTGTGGCACCTCCTGGGAAATATGACGAACAGCGGCTCTTTGCCTGGAGCCGGAGGAAACATCCGGACAGCCACAGCAAAATTATCGAGAGCGCTTTTTGCACAGATGGGTCCAAGTCTGTTGACTCACGCTGCATCTCAGCCACCGCACATCAAAAAGAGTTTAGAAGAGTTTCTGGAGATACAAACCTAAACTAACGATCTCTGTGCGTGCGTGAAACTCAATCAGCCGCCTGGCTGGGACAGACGGACAGCTGTTTACAGGGAGACGCGGGACCACCCCCGCGTTGCCGGTGCCTGCGTTCCCCACGCAGAATGGCGGCTGTGGGAGAGCCTGCAGCGCGCTGGGCCGTGCTGGGCACCGGGAGAAGTCACTCCTGCTCCTCTGCATGGAGACAGCACGGCGGCCTGCGGACGTCAGGTTGCTAATGAATAAACACACTTCTCGCATAGCCGTGTTCCCACTTGTTCTAGCACCGAGCTTGCTACGTGGAAGAAAATCCTGGAGATGATTATACAACACGTTTTTGTGCGGTACTTGTGACAGAGCGGTATTTTTTTACCCCACGTCCCCCGCTGTGCAGTGTTAGCTGGCTGCGGCTGCTGCCGGGGCAGGGAAGGCTGGCTGGGCGCGGGGAGCACCTCAGGAGCACGGCCACCCTCCTGGGCCAAGCCAGCCTTCCCCTTCCCTTATCCCCCTTTCCCTCATCCCCTTTGCCCCCTCCCGTTTTCCCCGTTCCTTCTCCTCTTCCCTTTTCTCCCTTAACCCTTCCCGTCTCCCCTTTCCCCTGGCAGCCCGGTACAGCGGCTGCTCCCGTCCCCCCGCGGCCGTTACTGTACGCGTTTGACACGAGCCCCCGCGGCGAATAAAGGGAGTTATTTCTGTAAGGCCGCCGCCGCCTCTTGCCGGGGAGGGGAAGGCGGGAGGGGAGANCGCGGGGCGGTCTCTCCGCCGGCCGGGACAGGCACCGCCGCCTCCTGCAGCCCTTCCCCTAGCCCGCCGTTACCAGGCACCGCGGGAACCGGCCTGCCCGCGGCCCTCGCTTACTGGGATAAATGTGTATGTGCTATAACAGCCGGTAAACCTCTGAACAGTAACAGGCCAGCCCATAGCCTTTGAGCGCCGAACGGTTTGTTACATCGCAGACTGGAGAAGAGAAGGCTCCGAGGAGACTTTGGAACCCCTTCCAGTCCCTGAAGGGGCTCCAGGAAAGCTGGGGAGGGACTCTGGATCAGGGAGGGGGGCCATGGGACGAGAGGAACCAGTTTTACACTGAAAGAGGGGAGATTTAGGTGAGATATTAGAGATGAATTCTTTGCTGTGAGGGGGGTGAGCCCCTGGCCCAGGTTGCCCAGAGAAGCTGTGGCTGCCCCATCCCTGGAGGGGTTCAAGGCCAGGCTGGACGGGGCTTGGAGCAGCCTGGGCTGGTGGGAGGTGTCCCTGCCCAGGGCAGGGGGGGCACTGGGGGGGCTTTAAGGTCCCTTCCAACCCAAACTGTTATATAATTGCTATCGTTTGGCCACCAAAGCATCAGTCTCAGTAGCCATGAGGGGCCAGGCTGGTGCTGCACAGGTAGCTGCTCAGCGGGATGGTGAAAGGTTTGTAGAGCCGGGGAGGGTGGGAGTGAGGCTTGAAATGCCTTGGTGCTGCCCACATGGGTTTTTTCCTAGTTGTTTTCCATTAGTTCATGTTTATAAATGCCAGTATTGTATGCAGTAAACGTTTAATTGAAACAGGCTAAATAATATGCGCTGACATAAATTATTTAAAGCTGATGGGTGTAGTTATCTGATATTCCTATTTAGTTATTTAGCCCGAGTGATGTAAAAACTCCTGGAATTAAGGTTACTCTGTTGGTGGTTGTCTGTGCTGGATGTGCACCAGCTCAGTGCTTGCTGCCATCGCAGCTCCCTGGATTACGGGGCGTTCCTCTGGTACCAAGTGGGGCTGATCCTGTCAGCTGTAGCCTTCAGTTACTGGAAGAGTTTGAGATACCGCAGTGTTCCCTGTGGGTGTTCCAGAATGCCTTCAGTTGGAAGCGAACTGTCAAATAAACTTAGATTCTGTTTGAAATGTTGTGTGCAGAGGTGGTCTAGTACTGCTTGACACTCTTTCTTTTCTTCTTTCTCCCTGAAGACAGCTTGATTTGAGGGAGTTATTTTTTAAGCTGGGATACATCTTCTGAATTGGCTAGAGAGGGAAAACATCTGCCAAGTTTCAGAATAAGTTTCAGTCATAAATTACTGCATGTTTAAAAACAATTGCATTAGCTTTCTAAAATTCTTGAGCTGTAAACGTCCTTTAAACTATCATTTCCAAGTTTTGGGGCTGCTGTGTGCCTAACACACTACTCTTACGCCTTGGTTTTTTAATCTTGATAGAGGAAGTTCTGAATGGTAGCAGCTGTTTTAATTGCACAGATCTCTTATGTATGTTGCCCTGGTAAAGGCATAGTGACACTACTTTGATATTATTAACTTATAAATTATATTTCTTCTTAATATTGAAGGCGCATCTCAACACTCACTAAAGAAGCTAGCTTTAGATGCAGGCTTTCTAGAGTGGCCCAGGATGTGGGAAAGAATTGGTCATCAACAAAATAAACTGCTCATCTTACACATGCATCCTCTTTTCCTGTAGAACACAAGCAGTATAGTGCTCTATGTTGTCACATTGCCTTCATGTGACTTTTAAATGACATGAACAGTTCGTTTTTATGAGTAGTTACCATATGAAGTTACAAAATTATGAACTGTTTACCTTAAAGGAAGGAAATTGTGTTTACGTTATTGCCAGACAATGTATACAATGCAGAATCAAAATAACTACTTCTAAAAAACCAGTTTTTGGACAACTTGCAGAGTAGACTATGTGGATCCTTTAACACTGTGCCAAAGGTACTTGGCTTGGTGAACTCCTAAGAAAACATGAACTGTTATCGCAGGCGTGGAAGCTGCTGAAGGTCCCTTCCAACCCAAACTGTTTTAGGATTATTAATCTATGAAGATAGGGTATAGGTATTTCTCCTTTCTGTCATTTTTCTCCCTGAACTTTATTATTGATAGCTCATTGTTGTATTTGTTGAAGTAAAAACAAGTGGTCTGTTTGTTCTCTTTTCAGGCTTTCCGTGGGAAAGAATTCTGGAGATACAGAGTGGGATGGGGACTGTAGTTTGGTTTTTTTTTGATGCTAAACCTGCTGCTGTCATGTCCTCTGAGGAGAAGCGAGGGTGAATAGGAGTGGCAGTTGCTTCAGTGCATTTGGAGATGATGGTCTCTCGCACTGTTCTTCATCCAGAATAGATTCACAGCTAAGAGCCGGGTATTGTGTTATCTAGAACCCGTTAGTCATTGGGATCTGGCTGGAACGTGGAGAAGGTTCAGGGGAGGGCCTTACGCCCAGGTTGAGCGCTGTTTGGCAGAGCAGCACACAGCCGGGTTAGGCTGGACGGGCCTTTGCGGAGGAGGCTAGGGCTGGGCAGCAGCATTTGGCAGGAAGATCAAAATGAAGAGTGGGAGGAAAGTGGAGTCTGTCTTGAGGGGCAGGAGGAACCCCTGACATCCGAGTTGTGTGTGGGAGCGAGTGACTGCGTGTCAGGGGCTAGCCTAAATGTTTTTTGTTACCCTCTGATGCTGGCTAGTTTACGTGGACATCGTTCCTGTGGACTGAGCCTAGTGCTGATAGTAGTTCTTTGCTTTGCACAGTCATTGCTTACTCCAGTTCAGCTCAGCATTGAGGGTACAATTTAACATATATTTATTTTGTGAAGAAGTTACTGATTTGTACTAAGTAGGACAATTGAATATATTTGAATGTAATTATTTGTATTAAACCTATTAGACTCGTGCAGGAAAACTGCATTGGTTCAGTTTCATATCTCAGTAGCTACTTTTGCTAGATTTTAGAAAAAACACAGTGATTTGCATCTGCAGCTTTTACAAAGTATGACTGCTATTAACCTGTTTTTAATTGTGAATTAGGCTCAAGAGTGAAGTAGATCTAATCGATAAAGGTCTGTGGTGAAATACATGGATGCCTGAAGCACTTGGGAGACTCTTGGCTGAGAATTCATGCTCAAGTTCTACTTGAACGCTCACTGCATGAATACTGAACCTTTTTATTTCCACAGGACCTAGTGCTACAAAACAGCAGTAAGCTTAGCCATGGAGAACGCAGAAAATACAGAGGAGGAGAAGCCGACTGTAAGCAATGACAGCACAGACAATGGCGCTGAAACGACAACAGAAGAACAGCATATGGACTTCAGTACAGAAATTATGAGTGTAACTGAGATGGAACAGTCACCTGATAGTTCCCCTGACTTGAATGAAGAGAACACGCAGGAGAGTGAAATTCCAAATATTGAAAGTTTACAGACAACAGATATTGAGACTTGCTTCCCTCCAGATTTTGACAAGTTTTGGAAAGTAGTAGAGGACAATCCCCAGGATTTCACAGGATGGGTATATCTACTACAGTATGTAGAGCAGGAGGTTAGTACATGTCCCCTCTTTCCTTAGCCTTCCAGAAATAAGCAAAGAAAGCCAAAACAAGTCATGGATATTCCAGTGACAAATCTAGACCTATACATCAAGCTCTCCTAGACACTGTTTTAAGACAGTTGCCCTTGCCAGTGTTGTCAGCAGAGATCACAAAAATAAAAACAATCACTTCTGAGACAATGTTAAAAAAGTAATTGTTTTTAAAAATAACGTGTTTTTTTAAGGAAAACATTCATTGCTTTTCACGTGTATTTCTTGCAGAACCACTTACCAGCTGCCAGGAAAGCATTTGACAGGTTTTTCACGCATTATCCATATTGCTATGGATATTGGAAAAAGTATGCAGACCTTGAAAAGCGGCATGACAACGTTAAGCAGTCTGATGAGGTATGTAGGTAGCTGGGCGCAGCTATTGCCATTGGTCCTGTTAGCCAAATAATGACTAACCTACCACAAGTCATTTGGCTGCCAGTACCTGCCATGTATGGTCAGGTTTGTAGGGATTTTGTTTGCACTTGTCACGTCTGTGGCATTTGTAGCTAATGTTTTTTCTCTTTGTTGGCAGGTGCGTTAAACCTCTACAGTTTGTCAAGCTTTGCAGTGCAAGCCTCTGTATTACACTGCAGCTTAACAAGTAGGGCAGGGCTTTTCTGTCACTTACATTTATTACTCATTTTCAAAACAATATAGTTGGTTTGCTGGTCACAATTGCTACATCTTATTGCATTTTTGGTCAGACGCTGTCAATGATGCTCTAATGGGTCTGTGCCCTATGGTCTGTACCCCAAAGCCTGCCCACACAACCTGGTCAGAATGCAGGGACCGCTGCGCTTTGAAGATCAAGACTCTGCACGTGGAGATCAGAACATTGCCATGTTCTATCCAACCTCCACCCAAATGGTAATGGTAGATTATTTAAACAAAATTCCAGTAATTAGTATTTCTAAGGTTCACCGGATAACACAGTGTTGCCTCTCTATTAGGACACCATTAAGTATTTGAAGTACAGTTAATGTTCTCTTCATAGGTTTATCGCAGAGGGCTTCAGGCAATTCCTCTTAGTGTTGATCTTTGGATACATTACATAAACTTCTTAAAGGAGACATTGGACCCTGCTGATCCTGAAACTAACAGTACTATTCGAGGGTAAGTTGAGAGCAGACTAAGTGATGTGAGAAGCCCATACGTACAGTCTAATCGCAGTGTGATCAGATTAACAAGTTTAAGGTAAGGGGCGAGCTAATACCAGTCTGCAGTTACTTTAAGGACTTTTAAGAGAAGATGGAGCCAAATTCCTTAAGAAGGGGTCGACAATACAGTGTGGTACAAGGGACAAAAGTTGTGATGACAGCTTCAGGCTAGACCTTAGGAAATACTTGGTGTAGCACTGGAACAGGTTCCCCATAGAATTTTTTGAATTAAATTCATTGGAGGGTATGGCTAGAACGTGCCTGACCTCATCTGTTGCTGGCGGTGGTCTTGGTTAGAGTAAGAGGCTGGACTGAAGTTTGACACAAAACCTTAATTGAACTTAAACTGAAGCAGCTTCTATGCATGATTGATGTATAGCTTTTGTGTGTTAAACTGCTAAGTAATGGGTTTAGAATCTTTACAAGAGAGAAGTGGTGAAGACTGTGTATTTTCCTAATATCTTGTGTTCCTGCAAGGGGGTTTTCTTTTGGCTTTATTTATTCTGTTGTGGTAGGGGGAAAAAATAAGAGTGCGAACTTGTAATTTCTAGATACCTTCCTACAGATATCTAGAAAATACTTTGAAGAATTTAAATAATGAATGTAAGTGTGGTTGCAAGTAAATGAGGATGGTCATAATCTTTAAATAAGAGTCAGAACTTTTCTTCCTTGTTCTGTCACCGCTTCCAGAAACTACTGTAAAATTATTTCATTTTTCAGAGCATATGAACATGCAGTGTTAGCTGCTGGGACAGATTTCCGTTCTGACAGACTATGGGAAATGTATATAAACTGGGAAAATGAACAGGGAAACCTAAGGGAAGTTACATCCATCTATGACCGCATCCTTGGAATTCCAACACAACTCTACAGTCATCATTTCCAGAGGTAAAGAGAGAACAAAGATTTAGTTAATGCTATGAATTTCTTAGGCACACGCTAACCTACTGCTGTAATTGTGAAAATACTCACTTGGAACAAGAGCCTGAAATAGTTACTGAGTTTTATATACTTACTTATTTACATACTCATACGGTTTGACGAATTGTTTTAAAGTACTAATACACTTTTTAGGAATTTGGGTTCACATAAATTCACAAATTCTGCTGTGGAATAAAGGAAGGGCTTGGAATCGAGAAAGAGCAGAGGTTGTCTTTGAAAAATCAGGATGAGCAGTTTCGAACTTTTAATTCCTCAAGCAGTACTCACATGTGGTGAAACACTAATCCAATCGACTAAAGAGAAATATTTGGTTAAGTTTTAGATAGTAGAATTAGTATGGAGAAGTAAAGAGGGCATGAGAAACCTCTGTTAAATTATGCACCAGTCTTCCCTGTAATTTCTACAGGTCTTTTAGTTTTGAAAATAAAGTGTCTTCCTTTAAAACTGATCTTGTCCTTTGCCATCAATTTTACATGGCAAATGGTCTGTCTTCACCACTGAAGTTCATTGCCATTTCATTTCTCTTGAAATGTGTGGTTTTTGAAGTCTGATAGATAGAAGTTGCGTTTTGTCTGTATGTTGCCAGAAGCTGCGTTCCCAGTGTTGCTCTGGATTGGTAAAGTAATGCAGATCCCCACTGAGGTTTATTATTGTACTCTGGTTATGCAGACTTATCTCTACCTATTTGTAGGTTTAAAGAGCACATACAGAACAACTTGCCTCGAGACCTTCTGACTACTGAGCAGTTTGTTCAGCTGCGCAGAGAACTGGCGTCTGTGAACGGCCATAGCGGGGAGGATGCGCAACCTGGAGACGACCTGCCCTCTGGTACTGAAGATATAACTGACCCTGCCAAGGTACACACACAGGGGATGTTTGCCAACGCCTTACCGTGTGGCTGAAAGATGAGTTTATCTGCAGGCAATTCAGACTGTCTGTAGCTGAGGTGTTCCCATAGTTTTCTTGCATATCACTGCACTTTGGCTCAAGTGGTAACTGCTCTTGTCTACAGTACGTATCTTTCCAGTGTTTTCATAGGTATCAAAGAAATGGAGTTCAGAAGTGAAAGAAGTGATGTACAAAACTTTAGGAATTAATGGTCTGTGTGGGTTCATAGCCTTCACAGGCCTATGGAAACTTGGAACCGTCCAAAGGAATTGCTGACTCTGAAAATGTATGCGTTCTGAAACCAAGTCAAACTTGGATCCAAATTCATCTTATCTCAATCGTCTTTAACATAGAGCAAAACTTCAGATAGAAAACCAGTTCAGCTGGGTTGCAGTAAGGGCCGAGGCACCATCAGGGCAGCATCCTATCCCTTCCCCTAGCTGCTTAGGGTAACATTTAATGCATCTGTGATACTTGTAATTTATACATATCACTGTCGTCATAAAATGCATTTACAAAGCTGTTACAGTGTCTACCTGTGTTACATTTTTTAAAATTATATTTTAGCTTATCACCGAGATCGAAAACATGAGGCATAGGATCATTGAGATTCATCAAGAAATGTTTAACCACAATGAACATGAAGTCAGTAAGAGGTGGACGTTTGAAGAAGCGGTAAGTTTGTTTTTTCTATGTAAGGCAGCACGTGCAGGAGTTTTGAACATGACTGGGAGCTAGGAATTTTGAATAACCGTTAGGCCTTACAATTTCAACTGTTGTGGGCTTTGAACAAAGATCGAGTTTCTCTTCTCTGCCATTCTTCATGTGAAAAGGCAACTTGTGAGGTCAACTGTTATCTGGTGATTTAAAAATCTTTAAGTGTTATTTGGAGAGAGGCAAGATGGTGTATTGTTTATGATGCTGTCTTTAAATATACATGCATGAAATGCTGTGTAAGGTAGTACTGCCTTATGTGTCTGAGGCATTGCAAAATAACGAGGTGAAGGTAATTCTAATTGAAAAGTTAAGCCTGTCCTAAAAAGAACGAAATTTGTGTGATGAGAGAAAAAGCAAAAGGTCTCTGGAAGCATGCTTTGCTACGTTTAGTTCAAAGCACTGTGTAAATTTTCTGTGCTGAACTCTGTCCCACCCGGCTCCTCTTGTAGTCATCAACATCGCTAGCTTTTGGAATAATCAGCTTAATGTAAATATTTAATCTGAAGTTCAGCTCAATGCTCTGCCTTTCTGTGTCATGATTCTCAACCAAATGTTGAATTTAATTTGTAGGATATGCGCTAGTACAACAGTAAGTACTTTAGTTGTATGTATGTGCATGGACAATACCCATTGTTGTTTATAATGTCCTTGTTACGTTGTGACCACAGGTTTGCAAGGCGTTAACCACACTGAGTTCTTTCTCAGATTCTGTAAAAGCTGCACTCAAAAAGCTTTCTAGAAAAACAAATTACTAGCCTAGAATGTAATTGTCAGCAGCATCTCTTCATCAGTACTTGGGTAACCCCAGCAGAAGTATTATTTGAATAGATAATGATGTATCATTCCGAAGTCCTGTTGATTTGAATGGCGTTACCTGAATGGTGTGTGGCTGTTAGGGCTTTTTTTACTTTTTTAAGCAACTTGGTGGTATGCTTATTAGCCACAAGTTGCCGTACTGTGACTCTTGCAGATAAAGAGGCCTTACTTTCATGTAAAACCCCTGGAGAAAATTCAGCTGAAAAACTGGAAAGAGTACTTAGAATTTGAGATAGAAAATGGCACTCATGAGCGAGTTGTGGTCCTCTTTGAAAGATGTGTTATTTCATGTGCCCTCTATGAGGACTTCTGGATTAAGGTAAGGGAAGTGGTTTACCACCCATCTCCTGCCGATGGCATACCTTGACCTAGTGACTAACCTTTTGTACTCTTGTGGAATGTTGTTCATATATAACTATATCTGTTGCATTAGGAGATGGTCTGCTTGCAACCAGATTTGACTGCTGCATATGCCAACTTCGTTGCCTCTCTACGTCCTTCCTTACAGAAACTAGTCTAGTGGTTCAATAAAGGTGCTGAATGGGTTTAAACAAAAGAATTTTATCGTTCTGGCATGTTTTTAAAGACAAATACAAGCTATAAATTTTTCAATCTCTGCTCTGTTTTCAACTATAGTATGCCAAATACATGGAGAATCATAGTATTGAAGGAGTGAGGCATGTCTACAGCAGGGCTTGCACAATACACCTTCCTAAGAAACCAATGGTTCACATGCTGTGGGCCGCCTTTGAGGAGCAGCAGGGTAAGAGCAACCTTAGTTTCTGCTGGGAGGGATTCTGGTTTCAAGAGGCCGTTGGGTGTCTCATATCTTAAAGCATCTTCATCGGTGTTTTAGGCAACATCGATGAAGCAAGAAGAATCTTGAAAACATTTGAAGAGTGTATTCTAGGGCTAGCAATGATTCGCTTGCGAAGAGTAAGCTTAGAACGCAGACACGGAAACATGGAAGAAGCTGAACACCTGCTTGAAGATGCTGTTAGGAATGCCAAATCAATTAGTGAATCGTCGTTTTATGCCATCAAATTAGCTCGACACCTCTTCAAAGTACAGAAAAATCTTCCAAAGGCAAGAAAAGTGCTGTCAGAAGCCATAGAAATTGACAAAGTATGTGTTCCCTCTTTGCTGTACTAAAAAAAAAATTAAAAAGTCCTGCTAGTTTTCTTTCTCTCAGAACTATTTTTTTAAAAGTATGGCAACGATGATGACAGGAATTGTAACTGTATGTGATGTTTCATTGCTACATGGAGACACCAGTCCCTCTAAACTGATGTTGCCGTATTTGCAGCTTCCAAATGTGGAAGTCTGCGGATTATTTTTTTTCATCTGAAGCACAATGTGCTTCATACCTTCATTTTTCCTTTTTAGAATCTTAAATATTACAGGTGCGTTCACATCTCAGGGTGAACAAAATTGATCCTGTAGGCAGTACTCGTAGATCGTTTTGTATAACCGCAGAAATATTTGGGACTCCAAATCCTATTAGCTTACTATTAGCAAGGAGTGACATCTTTTTGTAGTGTCGGATCACTTCTAATCCGTGAAACAAACGAGGTCAAAGATGACCAGTGTAAAAGAAAGTGTTTTTATTGGCTATTTTAGCATACATTCATGATGTAGGTGTTCTGGTATGCATCTGGTAGACATGCATTCAGTGTTAAATACCTAACGTGACAGATGTATGAGTTCTAATACATCTTTTGTGCAGGAAAATACGAAACTCTATCTCAACTTACTTGAAATGGAATACAGCGGCGATCTCAAGCAAAATGAAGAAAACATCCTGAGCTGTTTTGATAAAGCTGTCAACGGCGCATTATCTATAAAAATGAGAATTACGTTTTCTCAGCGAAAAGTGGAATTTCTGGAAGATTTTGGTTCTGATGTAAACAAGTAAGATGTAATCTGTGCAATGGCCAAATTAGGGTCACCACAAGGCTGCTTGTAGGAGTAGCAGGGAAGGGGTAGGGTTAGTGGCATCCGTTAAATTGTTTCCTTTGTGCCATCAGCTCTTTATTGAGAGAGAGCTGCTTTCCTAAACCAAATCCCGACCTTTAAATAGGAACCTCTTTTCAGAAAATTATCCCTTTTTTTTTTCTCTGAAATACCCAATGCCTCATAGAGCAAAATTCTGCTGCCTATAACTTCTTACTGTAGTTTTCTCTTGCTAAGTCTCCTAAAGGGGTATGTTCCTCAAAGAGAACGTGAACTGTTGTGAGACAGAGGTGTAATTTGGTACTCCATACCCTGAGAGCTGCTGCTTGAGGTGTCCACAGCTGCATTGATTTGACTTTTCTGTGTGCAGAAGTATTAACAGTGCTGGACACTTACTCGGGAGGATCAGATCCTAGAAGTGCAACTTCTTAATTATGCACTAGATACACTTTTTTTCCTCTTTACTCTCTCTTGTAAAACAAGTGTTTGATTTTATTTACAATTTGCAGCTCATTAACTTGGAAGGACTAAGCAAGAGTTAGTTTTTCTGCTTTGGGTGTTTTTAACAGTAGCTGGCCCTTAGTTTCTGCTGACTGAACACGGACCCGCGTGGCAGCCAGGCGCTGCAAGTTCGGGATCCTAGACAGACCAAACAAAATGAAGTCTGCAGTTCCCAAACAATACTAGAGCACAGAATAAATACAAGAAACGGTTTTCACCAAGAGTAATGTTGACAGAAATCGTAAGCTGTGGTGTGCAGCAGATTGAATGATAGCTGGCTATTCATGGGAATTTTAGCTAGGAAACAGAAGTGTTATTCTTTCACTCAGCACTACATAGTCATACTTGAGATATAAATAATACGGCTCTTCTGTGCTGCATTAAATATACGTGTACTTCCCATGTTTGGGAAAAGGCTGTAGGTAATACTTTGGAATTGTAATAATTTTGTCTAATGCTCATTTCCAGTATTTAACGAACTGTTGATTCCTAAATACCAGTGCTGCTGTGGATGGCATCAGCATGCAGCTGCAGGAACGCAGTCACTGGAAGAAGCAGCTGTATCACAAATAAGTTTTATAAAAACTTCTTTATAAAGGATCTTTATAAAAGAGCTGCATAAAGTGTGATAAAAGCTGAGCAAGTTGGGAATTTCTGAGCTAACAGAAAATTCTTCAGTATGCGTTGTGGAATCCCGCTTCAAATTAACTTTTTGGCTTTCCCATCTTCATGGTGGATCACTGATTAAAATTTGATTATGATTGAGTTTGGTTTAGAACGTTTTTGGGTTTGTACAGTTCGAAGTAGACATTTTGAAATGGTTGCTCATGTGTTTGAAGTGTTGACGTGAAAATGGTGAGCAAAGCTTTATTTGTTCTGTCTCCTTCAGGCTTCTGGACGCCTATGATGAACACCAAGCCCTTCTGAAGGAGCAGGATTCGTTAAAGAGGAGGGCAGAGAACGGGTAGGAAGTCTGCTCACCTGGGCAGATAAACGAACTCAGTAGAGGACGCGGCGTGGGGTAGCCGGAACATGTGCTGCACTGAGCTAGACCTGAGACAAAGTGCTTTGGAAAGGCTTTAAAAATAGTTCCGAGAACAACCTCAGGGACTATTTTTTTTTCTTTAGTTTTTGAATATTTATATATACATTTTTCAGCTTTAAACCTGCTGCTTGCAAGAACATCACTGTTGTCTTAATCACTTAAAGTGTGTATTAACTAGGGCTATACTGTTGGCTTAAATATTTGGAAACAGATTTATTGGAAAGTAAACGTTTTAATTACGTTCCACAGAAAAGCTAAACAGTCCTGGTAAAAATAACTCAATCTCTAAGCAGAAACATGCCTTAGCGCTCTCAGTTTGAGCACCAGAACACTTTAAACACCAGACTGCTGTTCTGAAGCCCAACAGGGCACCAAGATGAAAATATTACTTACCCTGGTCTGTTACAACACTTCTCACAGGAAGACATGCTTAGAATTTGATCTAAAGTACTGTTTACAAGCAAATATTCCCTTCACAGATCAGAGGAGCCAGATGAAAAGAAAATGCTCACAGACGACCCAACTTTGGCATCAGCACAGATGATGGACGGAGACATGCAAGTCAACCAGGCCGCCTATAACTACAACGCCTGGTACCAGGTGGGTGTTGCTTTGGTTCTTCCTTGAGCGCGCGCAGGCGGACTGTACGCACGCTGGGGTTTTCCCGGTGGATTTATCTGTCTATGGCCCAGCATCAGTTGGTGAGGAAAGCTTGGAGTAAAAATTTAGCTCCTGTTTTTGTTGATTCCTCTTTGGTCTGCTATGCCAGTGTATAAAATACTGCTCTCGTGGGGGAAGATGAGCGGTGCGGCGGCTGGCTCTTCGAGTGAAGGGCTGTGGGGCGGCACTGAAGGGCACTGCTGGGTGAGGGCGATAGACCCGTTGTGTGCTGAAGTGTTTTGCCCAGGAGACTTGCCTTGGCATGCCGGTTTACTTTCCCCGGCTAGTCGTTCCTGTAACATCGGGCTGTGGGTTCTGTGAGTTGAACAGCGTCCAACTGGAACTTTGGCTGAAGCAGTTAATTTGGGGCTGTGCCGTAACGGTGGATGTGGAGCCAGGACACAGACAGTTCAGGTGTCCGTTACCTTCTGCTCCCTCCCTTCTTCCTCCCACCGATGACAGCCTGTTGGAAGGGGGAGTGAGGTGGAGCCATAGAGCAGGAACCAGAGGGGATCTGAGGGTTAGTGAACCTCGGACCTGTCCTGCGTTTTCAGACCTGCCACACGTGTTTATTAAGGCACAAAACCACTCTGGGCACCAGTGCCAGCCTCTGCACTGACCCCGGGTACAAACCTGACCCTGGACTCAAACTGAACCCCACTTGAGCTTTCTCTCCGGGGCAAAGCTGACTCCCAGCGGAGCTTTCAGATGGTTGGGAATTCAGGGGCTGCTGAGGAACTCCTGGCTTGTTCCCAGCACGAGGCGCGGGCTGTGGGCAGGGCCTCGCTACAGCGGGGCTGACGCCCCAGCATTCTGGGGGTGGCGTGGGCATGGTGACGCTGGCCCGGCAGCGCTGGCCACTCTCCAGAGCCACTGCAGTGGGGAGCTCAGCCGTGCGGCGGGTTACCAGCGCTCTTCCTGCAGCCGGGCAGTCCCACTCACGGTGTTGTGTTTGGTTTCTAGTACAATTACCAGAACGCCTGGAATTACGGACAGTATTATCACCCAACTTGATCCGAAGAGTGAGGGAAGTTCACTGTGCTGCAGTTTCAACAAAGATGGAATAAAAAAAATTATATTTTTCTAATTTAGGGATGTGAAAGAACTGTTGTAATACCTGCTTTTTGGTCTTTTGCATGTGAAACGAGCTGATGTTCACAGGGTATGTGTGAAGCAAGACTTGTGTGCTGGTAACTGATAAATGGTATTTCTCTACAATTCTAGTTTACCATAAATGCATTTTATTATTTTTTTTTATTTCCTGCACTAATTTATGGAGATATCTGAAGAATTTTTTTCAGCCCCGTAATGATTCCATAGAGTTAATCAGTACAGCTGCAGCTTTTTGGGTTGTTTATTCCGAAGCCGTTGTGCCGAGCAGCGCTGGGTGCCGGTGTTGGGTGCTGGGGAACGGGAGCAGGTCTGGGGTGCCGGCAGGAGCAGGGCTGTTCCCTCCCGCTGTGCGCTCCAGCCCTGTCACGCTATCCCATTCCTAGCCCCAGCCAGCAGCTCCCAGACTGCTGCTTTATCTCGTTACGATTGAAACTCGTTAGAGTACGATGCAGCCTTTGCAAGCTGCGCTGTGTATTTTCTATTCTATGTGGGGGTCAAAAATTAAAACGCAGTGAAAAATGATGTTGCATTCTTTTTTAAAAAGCACAAACTGTGTTTGGGATGATTTTTGTATTTAGAGTTTTTCATGTACACAGTGTGAGCAAACTTTTTTCATTTTGATCAAAGTGATCATTCCCATTTTTGTAATAAAAGCAAGGAATTCAGCCATTTTCTCTGAGCTTTCTTGAGTTGCGTCATTCAAGCCTGAGTCTCGGTTCAGCCCCTGCCCTGGTCAGACAGACTGCTGGGGCTGAGGTGCAGGAGTACGTGTGGTTCCCTTCTAGGGCATTACGACTGATGGTCCTATAAAACACCTTGAAATGAGAAAGGGAGTGCCTAGAGAATAAATGTACATTTTTTTCCTCTTCCCCTCTCCTGCTGTTCTAGGTTATCTAGAACTATTGGGTGAGCGCTGCTGCAGGACACGGCAGCCGCGCCGCAGGGCCAGGCCTTGCTGAGGACTGGCGCATCGCAGTAAATGCTCAGCGCAGCCAGGGACAACAGGCGGGGCCCCTCCAGATGGGCCTAGTTCTCTCGCTTTGCTGGAGATCTGTGCAATCTTCCCCCCCCAGTAAGAGAAAGAAGTCCTAAGGTGATCAGACACACAAAGAAGTGCAGTCACTTGCATGTATAAACTATGTTTTCTTTAGTGGTGTGTTACTGTACAGCAGTTGGGGACGGGGAAAACAAACTTGATTTCAGTACAAGGCCACAGTTGTAACTATATCCTGAAGTTACAAGAGCAAAACTGCATTGTCAGAAGCTTTCTTGATCAGAAATGGATTCCCAGCAGCCAAGGAAACTTCATTTCATTCAATATCCACCAATTCCACTTCAAAGAAAAGTTTTGCATTTGGTGGAATCCTGTTGGCACACGTTAAGGAAGCTTAAAAAAAACCCCAGTTATCCCATCCATCCGTGTTCGGTGCGTTACCACCTGTCCTGTTCCTCATGTCTCAGTTTAGTGTTTCACTGCCCCGCTCTAGCGCCCTGGGTTCCCTGCGGAGCCGCGGCTGGTGTCTAACCCCAGCTGTCATGAGACGCTCGGTCCCAGTTCCGCAGATAGCCCTTTATAGAGACCTGTGCCTTAATAAAGCGCGTGGAAGCAGCGAGAATAAAAACAGCAGCGGCAGCCACCAGCGGGTCCTCCCCCACCGTGCTCCCTACAGCTTGTCTTCAAAACAAACGGGCAGTTGCATTCACCCAGTTGTTTCTGTGGTGCCAAGTGAATGCTCCCCCATTACGGCCCTATCCGTAAAGCGCTTGATTCCACCAAGCATTTCCAAGTTGCTTAATGAGTAATTAGCTGTGGAAGGATACTTGGCATCGGGCTGCCCTTTCTTGCCGTATGCCCACTCAGGTTCAATCTCCAGTTGAGCCTTCTCTCCTTTACTCATTGTTAAGAGCGCTTCATCCCACTGAAACACCAAACCAGAACAAAAACAATCCTCAAAGGAACACGGCCGTCTTTGAGAGCTAAAGGGAAAGCGCCTTCCACGTGCGTCTCCCACTTGCTGCTGTGCCCGTGCGATGCCCGTCACTCTCCAGCACGCCCACCCACCCGTGCGCTGTGAGCCACCGTCACCTTCAGAGTGGTGGGAAGCAGCACCCCCCTGGGCGGGCGTTCCCTGCTCCCGCGCTGCCCTGCACTGTACGCGCCAGCGCAGAGTCCTGCTTTCGCCTTGTGATGGTACTCGTGAGCCAGTGCAGCACCACGCGTGTTTCTAAGGAAGCCTCCTCAGGTTCCGAAAGCGTTTCCCAGCAGACCCCCAGACACAGCACCAAGGGGCTCTCTCTGCCTCACGTTCCCCTGCCGTTGGGCAGTATCAATGGATTAGCCTTTATTTGAGGCTGATCCTTAAGGACTAACTTTATTTCGGTGCTTGTCGCTCCTCAAGAGTCACCTGCAGTGCCCAAGGCTGGTGTTCGTTTAGCACCGAATCCACACTTCGCACTGGGCAGCTCTCACACCTTCTAACTGTGCGAGGAGGGTACCTGGCAGCCACACAAACGGGAGCCAAGAGGCTACAGAAAACCTGGGTGACTGCTGCTGCTGCTGCAGCACTGGCCACAAGCCCAGGGGCCATTTCACAGAATTTCACATTTCCCCGCCCAGTGCTAATCCCGTCACCCATAAAGGCCTTTTTGCCGCACAGCAGCAGCACGGAAGATTGGGTTGGGGGGGTTTGTTAGAGTCAGGTAAGCATTCCTGCCTCCCGCAGACAGACACCCGTTTCACCACTGGCTCAGCCGCAGCCTGACAGAGTTAAGCACCTCCTTTGCTTTGCACACCAGCTGGTACCTCCCAGACAGGCCAGGTTCACACCAGCGTCTGTGCAACACCGTGTCCCACGCACGCCTTAGCGAGAGGAACCACGCTGCAGATGGAGGAACGCATCCACAAAGAGCAAACACTACACCCTGCGGATGTAAACCCTTTCAACCCCCCTTTTTAGCTCCACCAGAAACAAGAACAGCAGGTCAGAATTTGCACCCCGGTCATAAATCCTGCGGAATGAAAACTTTTTGGATTCTGAGGGAGTCATTAATGGTTTACTTACACCTCTGATTACTTTTCCTACGCCAACTTTGAAACTTAAAGGTTTGGCTGCTTTTTTCTTCTTTGAACCTGAAAGACAGTTTTATGTACATTTGCTTTAACATCACATCAGCACATTCCATACTTCCATCTAAAGTTACTATTAAATCATGCTTTGTATAAATATCAATTCTTACCATATTATTTTCAGCCCATTATCAGATTTCCAGAATAAAAGTGCACTAAAACTGTGCGCTGAAAATCTTACTAAACGTTCAAGTTGCACCAAGAGCTAAAGCTGCTGAGCATCTTTCAGATACTGATCCAGTGAACCTCCAGGGCTCATTTCTGAATTACTACAGTTGACGGTACAACTCATAAACACGATAGTGAACCAAAAAAAGGCAAAACTGAGCATAGAACAAGTACGATGACTCACAGACAGTATTCCGGTGACAGCCCTGCTGTTTCTCTCAATGTTGGACACGGCAGACTGCAGAATTTCATAAACCTAACTCCCCTGATTTGAGAAACCGTCACAAAAATACCAGCAGACTTCTCTGCGGTGGGTATGGAACACCAGACTGCTTCAAACCACTCTCATTCCAGTGCCTCCACACGTCAGGGTTTATACAGAGGCACGTCTTGTGCTTCTAGAGAAGCTAACTGTGCTCTTGGTGCTCAAGTTCCATGGATAAAGGGAGCTCCCGGAGCAGAAACCATCTTTCCTCCCAAGTAGTTTCAGCCCTGCAGTTAAATCCCTGCATTTCACATTAGGTATGGCTGGAGAATGCCAGACGTGAGGTCTGGCAAGATGCAGCACTGTCACTTGACACCAGCCAGTCCCAAAATACTGCTCTGCGCTCCCTAACGGAAAATCAGGCCCCAGGAGCAGGCTGCAGGGACAGCCCCGATCAGCTCAACACGACGGTAAAAGCAGTTTGTCAGGACTCCCACACGCATGCCTTCCAGAAGGGAGTGCCTGCCCACGGCTGCTTAACGAGTCCAGCTGATTTCCTCTACCTGCATTTGCAACAAAAGCCAAACACATACATGTATGTGTGTGTCACATATATATGTGACCTTACTTGTTTGAATATTGGTATCGAAGACTGTTCCATCCTGTAGTTTTCCTGTGTACCAGCAGTGAACAGTGTCCCCTTTCTTCGGAAAGTTGGTTTTATCACCCTTCTTTAAAATTGATTTTGTATACTTTGGCGGCCCCTAAGTTTACAAAAACAAGAGTTATGACTGCTGCATTAACCAGTCTCAGACCAACTACATTCAAGATGGAACAACCAGTTAGTTCAAGGCACCGAATGAAGAGATGCAGTGTTACTGAATGGCACGCTCACGTGGTACCGCAGGGCTGTAGTATTTGGGGAAAACGTAACAGCGTAGGCGCAGTTTCCAGCAAAGACTGAAGCTCTGGGAGGGAGGCACCAGTGCCCGTTGCTAATTACGTTAGAAGCTGCGTAAGCTTAAGGCAGGGTACCAGACTTCTTGCAGTAATCAAGTTTTTGAAGACCTGGATAATTTGGCCCCATAATGTGGGGTTGGAAGGGCCCTCTGGAGACCATCCAGTCCCACCCCCTGCCAGAGCAGGGCCACCCAGAGCAGGGGGCACAGGAATGCACCCACGGTGGGTTTTGAACATCTCCGAAGAAGGAGACTCCACAGCCCCTCTGGGCGGCCTGTTCCAGCGCTCTGCCACCCTCAAGCTACAGAAGTTTCTCCTCGTTTTGAGATGGAATTTCCCGTGTTGCAGTTTGTGCCCATCACCCCCCTGTCCTGTCAGCGGGCCACCACCCACCAAACGGCCCAAACGGTGCGAGCTGAGGGTGCTGCACCCACCTCCTCCACGGCCTCCTCGGCCTTCGCCGCCTTCCCCTTGGCCTCCTCCGCCTTGGCGGGCTTCGCCTTCTCCGCCGCCTTCTCCGCGCCGTCCGTGCCCTTGAAGCGCTGAGGGGAGGCAGAGGGGCGGCAGCCATCATCAGCCCCCGCCCGGCCCCCGGCCCCCACC
>VXBO01008330.1:111964-175484 GCA_013400135.1 Rhinoptilus africanus
GCGGCGGCCGGGGCGGCCGACCCGAGCCCGGTGGGGGGTTTCTGCGCGGCGGCGGGGTCCATTTGGATCTACCCCACCAACTACCCGGTGCGCGGCTACCAGTTGCGGATGGCCGGGGCCGCTTTGCTGGCCAACACGCTGGTCTGCTTGCCCACCGGGCTGGGTAAGACCTTCGTGGCCGCCGTCGTCATGTACAACTTCTACCGCTGGTTCCCCTCCGGCAAAGTGCTCTTCCTCGCCCCAACCAAGCCGCTGGTGGCCCAGCAGATGGAGGCCTGTGCCCGCGTTATGGGCATCCCGGCCCGGCACATGGCTGAGATGACGGGTAAGGGACGGGGGGGAGTCGTGCTCGAGGGTCGCCTCAGATGCTCGCCATGGAGGCTGCTTAGGTTAAAGGCAAGGGCAAGCAGTGTGAAAAGCCACAGTGCAAGAAAAAAAAAAAAAAAAGAGTCTTTTTTTTAGGGGGAGAAGCTTAAAAGGGGTTAACCTTAGGGTTTTTTGTAATAGTTAAAACCCCAGGTCACTAATGTCATGGTGATGGAGCACTGGGAGATGTTTTCTGGAGGTCTGGGGTGCAGCCCTGTGGGCCATACAGCCTTAGGGCTTCTGCGTGGGGCTGTAAATGTTTGCGCGGAAAATATGCTTCGTATGGAACTTAAGGCAAAGAATAATGGCTTTTTTCACCCTTTTTTTCTAATGTCATGTACTGCAGCTTATTGCTGACTGAAGTAACAGCCTTAATGATCGAATCTGTTACCTGTTCTTAAACGCAGCCCTCCGTTAGAGGAGGGGTAGGTTAGGCGTGGGGCTGGGAGCGGGTAGGGCCCGTCTTGAGCTTTGTAGTCTTGTTCTCCATGGCTCTGCATTGAGTGTTTTAATGCAAAAAAAGCTTCCTAGTCATTGTATTCACCCTTTTTTTCCCCTGTGAAAATGTGAATAGCATCAAGGTGTATGCTATTTTAAACGGCACTTGTTTCCCAAAGCCAGCATGTGTCTGCCAGCCCTGTCGGCCTTCGACTGTCGCTCTCAGGTCACAGTGTGCTCTCAGCAGAACAGTTCGCTGATGTTATTTCTTTAATTTTCAGGGGGAACCCAAGCCCTCAATCGGAGGGAACTGTGGACTACCAAGAGAGTCTTTTTCCTTACGCCTCAAATAATGGTGAATGATCTTTCTCGTGGGACGTGTCCTGCTGTGGAAATTAAATGTTTAGTTATTGATGAAGCCCACAAAGCCCTTGGAAATCACGCCTACTGTCAGGTAATGCTGGAGTCACCCCACTCTTGTCTCACATTTACAAAAAAACTCCCCCCAAGTCATTTACAGGATCTCCATAAAGTGTCACTGTCATCATTTAGGTCCTTAGCTTTGTTTGAAAGAGATTAAACAGTTCTGTGTGTCATCAGTGCCTTGTTTTTATGTAAAACCTCTAGTAAAACTTGTTAAGGCAAGGTGGGAATTTTCTTAATGTCTGAATAAAATTGTAACTTTTATTTCAACTTATTTTCTTTACTATTTTAAAAAAAAGTCACTATGATGTTTTTTTCGGATGTATTTGTGTTTGCAGGTGTACTCTGGTGTATTTGCTATGTTGGAATACCTCTTAAAAAGGGGAGGTATTTTTTCCATAAAAAAGTGCAGCTTTTTTTGGTAAAGTTCTTAGTAAAATGAATTCAAGGTTTCTTTTTAAAATTGGGGTTTTTATTGATTAGGAAAGAGTTTGTTGTGTTATCGTGGCTTAATCTCACAGCAATATGTGACCTAAAAGAAAGTTAGTTTTATATACTGGAGAAATTGACTGAATACATGTGGAGTTGTGTATAGTTCCTGGTTCCCATTTGAATGTGATATACTCTTTTTAGAATATTTTGTTAGGCTCTTTCTACTTAGTGGATATTTTCATCAATATAGTTTGTGTCAGCAAATAATCTCGTTTAAGGATATTAATGGAATCTTTCCTGTTCTTAGGTTGTAAGGGAACTAAGCAAATATACAAATCAATTTCGGATCTTGGCCCTAAGTGCCACACCAGGCAGCGATACAAAGGTGAGTCAAATCGGCTTGCATGGTTGGAATAATAAAATTTCAGTATAAGCTATGTTTACTACGTACAGTTTTAACACTGTGCAGGATACTGAAGTCTGTTAGAATTCCACATAAAAACTTAATCGATCCATTACTTAGTGAGCATTTGTCTTTTTCATGCTATGGACTTTGTATTATCTATTTCTTGACCTTTCCAAAAGAAAATAATAGCTGCTGGTTTTTGAGAGTACAAACCCCCTTGAACCAAAAAGAATATACTCTCAGTGCAAAATGGCTTTCATGCTCTGTTCTGTGTACTATATTGGGTAAATATAAGTAAGGCTGATGTTTTCAGTCTAAGGCGGATGGACAGCCAAATTCAGTTTAAGCTCCTAGCTCTAGGTTACTTCTCAGCGGGTATTTCATGAGGCACCCAAAGCCAAAGGGAGAGTTCTGTCACTCCAGCCCTCATGCAGTAGCATGCTTTTTGCATTCAGGAACTTACCAGATTGCCTCTTTATATGCTACTTGAGAGCTTTCACTGGAGAGTCTTTAATTTTTCGTATATAGTTAGTAGGTACCTTTTCCTTACAATTATATTCAAGGCCTGCTAAAATACGGAAATAGTTACTTTCACGTGATATTGACTTGTGTTGTTGGAGTGTTAACGAGCAAATACGGTCTTTTTTTGTGGCTTCTCAAACAGGCTGTGCAGCAAGTTATTTCCAACTTACTCATTGCTCAGATAGAACTATGTGCTGAAGATTCTCCAGAAATTCAGCCTTATTCTCATGAGCGACAAGTGGAGAAAATTGTTGTTCCACTTGGTGAAGAATTGGTAGAAATTCAGAATGCTTACATCCAGGTGAGTTGTTGCATTTCTTTGTTGTTAAACAGACAGTGTCACTAAATGTATAATCTCCCTATTTTAACACCTCTGTCTAGACTAGCAGTAATTTACAAAGGTAACACTTTCCTAGTCAATTAACTTGGCCTTTGAGTATAAGGCAAAGAAAGATACATTGTTTCAACTTTAGCAGCTGTGGTTTCACTTTCCACCGCTGCTAGCTATTGCCTTTCAATAACTTAAAGAGCTCTGATGGAAAAGTTAAAATTGAATTAGTTTTCTCATCCTCTTTCAGGAGTCCTTGCAAAATTGCCATGAGACCTAAACTGAGGGCTTCTTAATTTGGCTGAATTTAGTAGTATTTAGACGTTGAGAATGACCACGCTTAGTTGTCTGGGTTATTGCCAGCCTTATAAAAACTGTATATTGACTGAAGCATTTCCTCTGATTAAGAATATACTGTAGAGCTTTAAATCATCTATAAGTGTACTTAGTTCTCCTTGATTTTTTTTTTTTGTTTGGTTGTTTTGGGGGGTTTGGGTTTTTTTTCTTTTTTACCAGTAGTTTTTGTCCAAATATAGGACAGTTCAGTAGGGACCAGCACTGTTGGCAAGTCAAAGACAACTTAATGGTCTGCGTCTTCTCAGCGAGGTACTGGTAGACAAATGGCATTATATAAAATACTGCTTTGAAATGTTCAAAATGTACATTCTAAAATAGGATTACTTTAGTATCAAGCTGTTGGCCTTAGAGTATGTTTTTGATTAAAGCTAATGATTTTTGGTATTTATGTGAAGACCACTGGCAAACTTGTTTGTTGGTTTTCTAGATTGAATTAGTTCACCTGTTTTCAATCCAGTAACCTGAGAGTGTATTTAAATGAGGAAGTTCCACTGATAACTAGCAAGAACTTTAAAGGTGGTTTTGCATCACTACAGGTGCCTCTGAAAGCTCATATTGAGTGCAGGGATTTAATTTGAGGTGTTTTACTTGAGATTTAAGCTGAAATAAGCAGGCAGGTTTGGCTAATCTGGTGTAGTTGAGCAGTATAGACAAACCTGGACTAAACTGTCACTGCGGCTTCAGTGGTTTCTGTTTCCTCTCTTTGATCTGGTATTTGCATTTGTATTGCTACTGCTTTACTTAAAAAATACAACTTGTAAGAATACAGAGGGTGTGAAAGGATGGTGCCCAGGCCTTTTCCAGCATTCGGGGGTGGGGGGCAAGCCAAGCCTTAGTCTTAGAGACTCCAGCACTTTCAGAAGTGCCTCCTGTGCCTCAGTTTCTGCTGAGGCGTTTCTGTGGTTGTGCAGTTTTCTACAGCCCAGCAATGGACCTCGGCCATGCCCTGAAGTTAAGTTACACTGTTTGCTGTGCTCCTGTGTTTTGGCTTCTGAGCGGTTTGAGATGAGGATAAAGATGCGAGTGCAGCCACAGGAGTAACACGTAGATGTTGCATTATCCTTGTCCCCTGACAAAAGAATCAGTCATAGAGTATGTTCTGAATGGCATTGGGATTTAGGAGAAAGCTCCAATACATATGTCACTCTTTGTTAAGAACTGCTTCTTTCCAGCTTGGTTCTGAAACCAGTCCTACCCCGGTCTGTGCTGCAGTAAGAGTTGTGGGGGGACCGAGCTGGGCACTTGACATAAAAGTGGTTGCAGATGGTTTCTGCACTCAGGAGCAGTGAGTTTGCTAGCAGGCCTGCTGGCTGCAGCACGTAGACATGTAGCTCCAAATGTACACATTTATTTGAAAGAACGTGTGTCTTTTGAAAGTTATTTAAGTTTTGTGGGGCTTAAATGGCTTTTGTAAAATCAGAATAGAAACTCGTGACTTCTGCTGTTCCCATTCAAAGGAAAGATAGCAAAAAGACTCGTTTGTCCATTACAAAAATGAAAGCCAGGTGTACTCTGCACAATAAAATCATTATCTTTAATTTTGATAAACAGTAACAGTAAACAAGACGACATTTCAGTGAAAATGAAGGACAGTGTAAAACAGCACAAGCAACAATGCCGGAAAAATGATGTTTATATTTGTATACATACAATAAGCAAGGCCCTGAGTATCACAATAGCTGGAATAAACTTTTAGGCACTAATGCTTGTTCGAAAAATACACAGTATGCAGGACAACATTTATCTGTTAAGGCTACATCATTTTATCTTCCAAAAATATGGGTGAATTCTGTTTTATTATCTCCTTTGAATAGATGAAATCAAATAACTTCAAATGAAAAATGAAAAGCCATTAATTAATGGCTTACGAAGTAGAGCCACAGATGGATAATAATATAGCTATTCTGGTAACAGGTAGTGAAGCTTGACATAGTGTTTTCAAGCTTTCTCAAGTGATGTATCTGAGTAATAGTAACATTTCCTTGTCATTAACTGGTGTAACTGCGAAGTAAACTTTATTGTGTGTCAGTGAAAAAACGTAATTCTTTGTGCCCCTGCTTGTGAGGGCCTGTTACAGAAGCTGGTACAATGTTCCATAGCCATAAAGTGTATCTTCAAACTCGAGATTAATTGGTTCTTTCTCAGCAGCAGAAGCTGTCTAACGTAAGTCAAAATAAATACTATCTTGGAATTCACAGTTTTACATAAAACAACACTGAACACTTTGCTGCGGTTAGGATATCAGCACATTCAGATAAACACCTTATTTTTATATTTCAGTAACAAGAATGTTTCTATAACATACCCACAAGTAGCTGAGTCACAGAAGTGTTTAGGTGAAGATTGCCTATGGAAAGAGACATAAGATACAGCAAATGCTTTTTGTGATAGATGTTTAAAATGCAAAGTATGTACAAACTGGTACTTTATGGTGAGGGGATTTAACTGCTTCCAATAGCTATTTGACATTTGTCACGCTAAAGCCTTAAAATAATTTCCGTGGCTGGCAAAAGCAATCAAATTGCAGAAACTTCTTTAATTTGCCATAAAACCATGTCAAAGGTGAAAACTGTTTTTATTTGCTCTTATAAAAATCTTGTGGGGGATGAGGGCAAAACAGAACCTGTTATTTAATGCCTCCCTGGGCTCTCTACTCAACTCAGTTTTTAAAAACTAATGGTTTTCCATTAAATTGTTAGCTTTCATTTTAATACTGGCTGGCATTTCCAACAATCTGAAGAAATGTTAAAAATAAATAAGAAGCAACATAAATAAAAATCAAACAAGAAACAATTCAACATACTGAAAAGGAAGTCTGAATTTTTTTCCCTGGCTATGATCCTGTATCTTGAACAAACGGAGAAGAATAGAAGACGTGATCAGTACCTTCATCGTCTCGTTCTGTTCAATAAGAAATACTTCGATGTGCATCTAAATTGGCACATCAGACAAAGTCATTCCTACTTGTGGCCACAACTGGCACAAGCATTTCTGCTGCCACCTGGCAAACCAGATTTGGTAGCTTTCTCGTTGGAATAAGAAAGCACCCAATCCCACAGTCTTTTCTGAGAGTGCCCCCCATCAGTTTAACATCCCATTAATTTGTGGCAATACCAAGGTCTGTGCCAGACTGGCGTGGGATAGCTGAACAGCTAGGGATAACGGGCATCCAGAAGAAGAAAGTGAGGACTGCTTTTTCTGGTTGGTTTTCTCCCCACAAAGACTATCAGTTTGTTTGCATTTAAACGAAACCACCTCTCTCTCTCTCTTTTTTTTTTTATGTTTATTTTTTTCTTTTCCCCTTTTTACTGCCTCCCCAAGGAGTCTCTGAGGGCAGCCACCACCAGAGAGCGCCTTGGGCACACTTAAACAGGGCCAGGCAGGGCCAGCCGGTCCCCCCTGATCCTGCTGCTCCACAAGGGGTTTGAGGTTAAGCATAAAGTCAGTTTTGTGCAGCAGAGAGCCTTGTGGAACCAGGAGGCTTTAAAGTTCTTGGGACCTGTATGTTTATTCAGTCAGAAGTACTGCACAAATCCATTGTTTGCCAACTAACACTACTGTAAGCTAGCAGACACTGGCTCTGCGTGCTGTCTTGTATGTTGTAACTGAGTCACACAAAAGCACTATTTAAAACCTAAATCATATAATCAATAAATAACGCTGGTGGTGTAATTAATTAAATTTTATATAAAAATACATTTACTTCTATTAAGGTTAAACTCTACCATCATATCTGTGAGGGGAGATATTAAGAAGGGATTTTTGAGAGCAAAACTGTTTGCTACCCTGACTCTAAAGTGCAGTAGGTGCTCTGTAGCTGTAGAACACAGCAAAGCGCGAGTGCTGCTTTTGGACCTCCTGATGCATGGAGAATGATGTGGGCTTGTCATTTGATCACAGTGTGCTAGACTAGCAGTTGTCTACCTCAAGAATTATCATATGGATAAGGGTAAAAGAAACAAGCTGCAACAGGGAACATTAAGGTATTAGGAAGAAAAATTCTCACAGTGAGGGTGGTCAGATACTGGAATGGGGCCCAGAGGTGTTATGGGCTCACAGTCCCTGGAGACGCTCAAAATCCAGCGGTGTGAGGCCCTGAGCAGCCCGCTCTGCCAGCAGCACAGCAGAGCTGCACCAGGCGGCTGCCAGAGGTCACTTCCAGCTGAATTTTTTTTTTCTGTGAAATATTTGTATCATTTATAACATTAATAGTGTGGTACTGCCAGATGAGTGTAAAAAGTACTGAATGAATTACTTCAGCTGTAGTGTTTTAACATTCAGCAAAGTTATAAGATGAAAGCGTTCGGGAAGCTGAAGAGGTAAGAATAACCACTTTCTATTTAGAAATGCCAAACATAGTCATGGGATTACTATGAGTGTGTGATTAAGGTAACCTGTAACTTTTGCTATCAAAACTTCAACGAGCACTAGGACTGTTCTGCTTTCTTGGTCTCTTCTCAAGGTTAGAAGTACTTTGGTTGCATGCTTTTTGAGGTAAGCATTAAGAATCTCTGCTCCACAGATGATGACATTAAAAGCAGTCAGCATTGGTCTAGTTTTACACCTTGGTTTCATCCCAGTGGTCTCTATCTGGTAGTTCTCTTCAAAGATTAAGACCTCAACATCCTTTCTCTGCAGCGTAGCCTGCGTGTGTGAAGTGGTTCTAACACATCCCACTGCCAGCCCCAAGAGGGTCTTTGTGTAGCTGGTGCAGCACTGGGTGCCCAGGGCAGGGGCTCCAGGATCTCCCCTAGGACCGTCCCAGGCCACAAGTAGTCTAGAGCTGCTAATAAGTGGACAAGGAGAGAGGTCTTTGTCTGCCTTATCTTGTAAAGATAAGGTGTACTAACTTTTAAAGTGCTAAAAATCTCCATAAATATTGTGTAAAAACTATAAAAGTTGACGTAGGAAACCGTATGTTTCAGGTGTTACCTCTGTTGGATTATTAAGTTGGAGTGATTGCCTTGCTAAACTGGCCAAAAGCCACATTTCTAAAATCTTTGAGGGTTTGATGTGTAGCCTTACATGATTCACCTGTAAATCAGCACTGATTCTTGTGAGTGACAAGCAGTGGAAAGGGGAGGCTATGGTCTCTGAAGGAACCATATCTCATTGTGTCGGTTGGCAGCAGCTGGATTTGTATATCCTGCAATGATGAATGTATCCTGCAAACATAACTCGGGACTCTCCAGAATTTCCGCCAACAGGTTTATTTCTCTCATTATAGAGTCTTCATTGGTGATTCCTCTGAAGCTCCTGTAACAATCAACTTCATATCAAGTTCTTTTTAAAATCCACAGTTTTTTCCAGAGACTAGAAATGCTTCCTCCTAAATTATTTATTTGTGTTTCGTAAATGACTCCCTGATTGATCTCATACACATAATAGTTTTTTCTGAACATTTTCAGTGACACGTCAGATACTTTGTTCCTAGCTACACAGAATAGTCTGTGTTTTGAGTTTGTATCTCACATTTACAGCTGCATTGTTTTCCCAAGTAAGCTGGTAACCCTTATTTCCTGAATATCCCAGTCTCATAAAGCAGGCAACTTTTAACAGTTACTAAAAATCAAGTTTTCCTGTTTGTTAGCCTTTAGACTTTGATTTAAAAGATGTAACATTCCCAGATTGCAAACTTGCAGATTTTACTAGAACAGAGTTGAAATGTTTCTTACCTACTATAAACAATAGTAGAAGGCCATTCTTCAATGATTATGTCGGAGTCAAAAGGATGAGGTGGCTCGTCCTGCAGCACTTCAGGCAGGTAGTACGCTACTGTCACTGCCTGTGTCATCTCCGACTGAGATTCATTCGTATGGACTATGGTCACAATGGGTATTGTTATCCCCAAGTACAGTCCTGAGGAGACATACGGGACTTTTTAGAAAATGTAAAAGGATGTCTACATAGTGTGCTTGACTGACTGAACTCAAGCTGAATAATATAAACTGAGTACCGTGGAGCAACAAGAACATCATTAGTAAAAGGAATTCAGTAGGATATTTTAGAAAATGCAGTTGTACGTTCTAAGTGTAAACAGCATTTTATTATGCCTTGTAGTTTGTGTGTGTGTACATAACTAAAACCTACATGTGCAAATATTGTGCATGTGTGTCTGAAGTGTGGTATTTGGTGAGCTCTCTTATTTTCATGTAGGGCAAGGAGTTTGACTTAACTTCTTTGCCCATGTTTATCTTGTAAACTGACCTTGTGTCACATTTTAAATATTTGTGAACAAAGAATGTAGGCGAGATAAGGGGGCTGCATTGTGAATTAATTTAGGATTTGCTGTTATCAAACATGTTGCTATATTTTTGCAGTGTTCTAGGAAAAGGTTGACTGTTTTGACTGTGCAGGTAGCAGTGATGTCTAGGAGTGGGCACATTGCTTCTGTACACAGTTTGAAAACAAAACTGCGCTGTTCTGGAGCCAAAATTACTTTTAAACTATGCTGAAGTGTTAAAAGAACAGGGAGAGTGGGGAAAATACCTGATTAAGGAAAAGTTTTCATAATCAATGTTTTCAGTTTCTTGGAAAGAAAAATAAGGGTTGACTTGATTACAACACACGTACTATTACAGAACAAAACACTGGGCATTGCAATACTTTTTAATCAACTGGAGAATTAAAAAAAAAAAGAGAACGGATGGCTGGAAGTTGAAACCAGATTAAACTGGATTGGAAACCAGGTGCACATTTTTCATGCAGGCACAAGCTATCAAGGACATGGTGGACTTGCCATTATTTTAAAGTACTTGAGTTAAAACTGGATTATCTTTCTGGAAAATATGCTTCAGACAGGAATTTTTGGTGTCCATTCAGACACGCACCAGCTGAGTATCATGAACTCAAACCAGAGACAAAACATGATGGTCTCTCTTGGCATTACACTCTGAATAAGTTCTTAGAACGGGCGATTTCAGTACTGCTGTGGAAAATAAACCACTAAAATTGTGTAGCAAAAGCCTAATTTATAGCTGACAGCCTACAAAACCAGCCAGTGTCAGTTCCCAGACAGCTGTAACGGTCACAGCGCCCTTGGAAGCAGTGATTGCTTCCCGCAGATGTTCTCCTCTAGCATGTGTGCAGAGGGAGCTGCACTTTGGCTCAGACTCTGCTGGAAAGGCTGCATTGCAGGAAAAATGTCCCTATAGACCGGGTGGGGGATTTGGGAAAAGCTAATAAAACAGTCTCCACAGTTAGGACGAGCTAGTGCATAAATATAACATTTTAACTTTAATGTAGAATTGTATCAATTACCTGAGGAATTCTGCTCACAAATGTACCTCATAAGCTTCATGAATCCAAGGCATATGCTCTGTTCATACTGTTTTTCTTTCATTTTTATACAGGCCCATTTGGCTTTTCCATACTGACGTTTTTCATAAAGCAGATCTCCAAGCTGCAAACGCAGTAAGAGAATAATTTTGTATTTTAAGTTAATCACCTAAAAAACCCAAGCAAACAAATAAAAGTCAAACAATATTTGTTGTATACAAATACGAAACTGTACATAGATACATTGTATTTGTATACAACAAATACATGTGCTACAATATTACTTGTAGAATAAGGAAATAAGCTTCTTTAGGTGTATGACCAGGAGAACAGCAAGCATTAGGAATGATTTTAAGTCTCAATATCAGCTGTACTTTAGGCTCATTCTGTTCGATACTTGGTTCACATGTGCTTCATTTCAAGGTCCAAGCAAACATTCAATAAGTAGATATCCAAACCCAATGCGGTGTGTGCATCTTACTTGAGTACAGGAATAATTGCGTCTTTTTTTCATCTGTCAGTGAAGTGATCTTGAAAGGAACCAGTGAATTTTAATCCTTCCTAGCATAAATCAAGAAGGGATATGCTGCTGATCTTGGACCAAAATTTGTTTCAGCAGACTTCTAGGTAGTTCTTCTTTAACATGAGGAAGTGTCATCTCTTGGACTTGCAGTATTAAACATTTAATTGCAATTAATACTGAATAACCTTGGGTTTTTATCTGCAGTTATTACAGTAGCACTGAGAAATTGCTTTCAAGCATTTAATCACAACATAAATAGTCAGGAGTCCCAAACTATTTGGATTAAATACTCATTCAAATTGTGATATTTATAAATTGGAATTATGTAGGTCTATTTAAAAGAAATGTAGCAAGAGTTCTTCATACATGGTTCATAAAGATTTCTCATGTATTTAAGGTTAGACACTTGTTTGCGCATTTCCTGAGCTGTAAGCAATTTGCTGGACGTCAATTTCAGTTTTCCATTAGAGGCTAAGATGGGTTTGATAAGATGCAAATTGCTGCTTTGTTTGATAATGACCCATGATATGAAAGTATGTGTTTCATTTTAATTTCAAATATTATCTCTTTCAAGTATTCTTTGCTAAGATTTTATTAATGTGATTGTGTAAAGAAGCAAGTGCATTGATTTAAACAAAGAAAATAGGCATTTTATTTCAAATGTCAAAATATAAGGAGTTTTTGTTAAATCAATTCTAAAAGGTCACAAAGTCTGTAATTCCTGGCCATCTTCTGACTTTCCTGATAGTTTCTACCTTACAAAAAAGAAAAATTCACACATGTAAAAATGGTGAGATATTAAAAATGTACTGTAGTTATCCAGTTATAATGCTTTGCACTTATGATGTTAAAAATCCTAAACTGTTAATTTTATAAAGAAACATATTTTTGTGAGCTAGGTATGAGTACTGAAAGCGCTGTTCCAAGGTCAGCTGGGGAGGGAAACGGTACCTTTTCTTTGCGCTGGATGAGAGTGAAGGGGATGGTCTGTCTCTCCTGGGGGCTGTTGTTCCGAGTCAGCTGCTGAATTGGCTCTGCCATGTCTGCAACAAAATTACACGTTTCTGGTGTTAGAGGTGAAGCTGTAGAAATAAGAAGGATGTGTGTCTCATTCTCCTTTCTCTTCGTTAAACTTCAGGTGACTGTTTTTAACGAGTTCAGTTTGCGCTTCAATATTAATAGGAAAGGTTAATGGACTTTTGTCTCTGTGCAGATGACACGGCTGATTCTAGCAACTCTTCTAACTCCTTTTGTGTTGGATTAACGTGTGTCCACGTGAAGAAGTAAATTGAGTTGGCTGCTCTTGTTCAAGGAAATGTTACTGTGGAAACTTTGTCACTTCCAAATAGTGTTTTATGTCTAATATTCTACTTTAGCACTTGATATTACACACATTTCAGTGCTACTCAGTAGTCAGGACATGTGTTTGGTGTAAGGCACCTGTTGGCGCTCGGAGGCTGCAGTGCCCGAGCTGCTGGTGCTGTACTAGCCATGCTGCCCCACTGTCACACTGCTCTTCTCTGCCTTTCACTCCTAGCTGCAGTCTCTGGGAGCGTTACAGCTGAAACTGATGGAGAGTGTGTTCCAGCTGTGGTGATCCAGCTCCCCTGTATGCAAAGTGGAGTTCTGGGTCTTAAGTGAATTGCATAATATTTATTGTTTTTTAATGCATGACTTCCTAGCAAGACCTTACAGGAGGGCAGGATTTCAAAACCAAAGGTGAACAAATACCTTCATTAAGAAGTGGAAGAGAATATGAACTTTTGTTTGTAGCTTCAGAAGGAGACATCACAGAACAGGGCACGCATGGGGCTGTGTCAGGAAGACTGCAGCCAGCTGCTCAAAGGTGTGACTGTTCTGTCCAGTGCTCATGAAGCTGCGTTTCCCCTGCTGTGCCTGGTTTTGGGGCTTCGTGGTACAGCAGTGGCATTGATGAGCTCACGATAATTTGCTGGAGGGTCGCCTGCCTGCTTAGGGCAAGGTAAAGCACAGGAGGGGCTGGAGAGCCCGATGTGCTCAGGGTGGAGGGGAGAAAGCGAAGGTGGGGTGTGGAGGGGGGATGGAAGAAAGTATAGGTAAGGGAGGAGAAAAGTGTCCCATTAAGCTGAAGAAATATAAGATGAGAAAACTTAAAATTCCTCAGTGTATACTTCACTGAAGAACTGTGTCTTAAGAAGACATGATTATTTAAAAAAGAAATTAGAACATAGATTTGTGATAACACAATTGCTTTTTGTTGCATATTGGTTTTATACATACGTGCTGTCCAATTAGATACCAAGTATATTAGATGAAAGGTTTTATTTCAGTTTGGAAGGGACAGAAAACTATTAGAGTGAATATTAACATTTATCAAAACTGAAACGTTTTGGTGTTCTGTTTCCGTTACATCTGGCAGAAAGAAATAGAGTGGTTCAATATTCTCAAATATTCGTAGTTACCATAAAGCCCTAGTAAAGCTTAAGTGGAACATACCAACTTGATGTGACTAATAGGGACACCGTGAGTTTTGCATGTTGATTATGTTTGCTGTTGGCTGTTGTCTTGCCCTGTGGCAGAAGGAGGGCTCGGAGCACAGTCTAATGTGTCATCACTTCAGATCTGAGCTCTCGCGTTTTGGTGGCGGATCATTATGTGAAGGAGAGTGTTAATGCTTGACTGTTGTTGAAGAACTCTAAGCACCTACACGCTCGCTTAACAAAACTGAGATAGAACTGTAATGTGCATTTGAGTGATTCACACATTTTGTAAGAAATTAAATAAAGAACTTATTCTGTGTTTCTAGATGTAGTGACCCTAGCAATCGTCCAGCCGGTATTAATTGTTACACTTCCCAGCCAAGCTCAAATGGATAGAAGGAGCAAATATATTATACTTGCGTATATAATACTAGTATATTCTAGTATTTCTATTCTGCTTCAGTTTTGTCATTTAAATATGGTTGAATTAGGTGTATTTGCAACTGTGGTTGCCTTGACGTCAATTCCAGCTGCAGTACATAAATAAATTCTGCTCAGAAGTTGATCCCTAACAGACAGTCTTGGAAACTCTGGATATAAGGTTAGTCTTAGGAATGAAAAGCATCTCTTCCAAAAGAGTTAGTCCCTTGCCTTTCAAGCTGAAGTAATAGAAGCACTTGTGTATTTTGATAGAGGCTGAGAAACTTGATTCTTATATACAGTGTTTGAAAGTCTGGATGTGAATTTCTGCCATAATACCTCATGGTATGTGTCAGACATGCATGAAAAGGACTAGCGGTTCAACTGAAGTAAGAGCCCTTCTTTTGGGTGTTTTAAGTGCCTGGGTATCTTTAGTGGAAAAGGCAGGATGATGGCAGAAGAGAATCTTATCCATGTTTCAGAGAAGAAGAGAATTAAGATGCAGGAGAATTAACTTGGCCTAGGTCACTCAGTAAATCTGTAGCTGAGCTGGAAATCAAGCCTGCATCTCCTGGCATCCAGTGCAGGGGTTTTAGTTTTAAGACTATTTGGAATAGTAAAGATCACTTTAATAAAGGGGAGAAAGCTATACTTAGTTAAACATTTTTTATTTTTTTTTAAATGTCATTGGGAAACATTTAAAATGTAAGTAATAACTGACATGTAGAACTGATCTCTTTGTAGGCTGAGAAAAACATAAGTAGATTAGACTTCAGCACTGAATTTTCTACAAAGTATTCAAGAATTACGAAACATTTTAGGACTCTAGAAAAGTTAACTCTGTTTTTAAATTCGTTTATTGATAAATGTGGGGGATTTATATTTTTTCTTTTTTAATTTATTCCATATTAATGCACAGGATAGAAATTAAAACTAATTAAAGTCCTTTGGGGAGTTTTATTCTTCAGTTCATTACTCCATGCTTGTCAGGCATGACAGTATAACATTTGGATTATAAATATTTTAACGTGCACAATACTATATTATATATAAACTATATCATACTGCCTAAAAGCCAAGTGAGTTGTTTGATTTGCATGTCATCTGTTAGTCCAAGCTTGCAAACCTGAATACTGGTGCGACAAAAGGCAAGACAAGTTGTAGCAGTGTAAAGGCTTGGTTAATTACATTTCAAAACTGTGATTGCAGTTGCTACTATAGGTAAGTATTATGCAAGAAGCAAATTTTTACAAATTTTATATAGATGAGGCACCTTCGACAAGCCTTTGCATAGCAGCAAGACTGAACAGTATTTAAACTGTTGTATGTCTTAATTTGTGTCTGATCAGACCTGTTGGAGTGTCACTGAAGTGGAATGCACTTGTCATCTGTGCACTTAAGTAATGTACATGCACACACAACTTTGTCATTCTAGAGCAGAGGAGACAGCCTTCGTAATGCTGGCAACCAAAACCTTCATGCTGAACAGGACCACTAGCCGTGCAGCTCAGTGAGAGCAATGGGGGAGCAGCTCTGGGAGGTGCGGGCAGGGTCAGGGCTGGGCTGGGCTGTGGCGCGAGGCTGCAGTCTGGGGACGACCCAGCAACGGGGCTCTGCAGTCCTTCCCTGCCTTCCTTCAGCCAAGAGGTTATGGCTGCCCAGCAGCCCCCAGGCCACTCACTGAGGGTCACCTCAGCAGGGGACGTACATTGGAATGGATGCAAAACCTCCTCCAATTCCACGTCTGAAGTTTCATCTGGAGCCTGAGTACTTGAGCTTAGTGCATGCTGCTTTGTATGCTGAGTCTCTTTTGACAACTTTATGCTTTAGCAAGTAGATGGTTTTGGTGGCTAGAAACTTTCCTGAGCTTGCTTGCTAATGACTGTGCTTGTATGGAAATTAGAATTGAGAAATCTAAGGTAACTGCTGTAGCATGTTTTCTGCTTCTACTGGGAGTAGAGATACAATGGAGTTTTCAAGCCAAGAAAGTTAGCTTATACCCTCCTGCACCTTTCATTTTCTTTTACCTTTTTGTTGCAAGGTTTGGCATAGGCCAGTCAGTCTATAGGATTAAGATCTTGTTAACAGTGATAAAACAAAATGCCAGCCATGTAAATATCTGTTGTTCACATCTCACAAAATATAAGATTTTTCTAGAATGCTTACAGTGTTCCTGTAACCCTTAAAAGGTGCTAAGCAAAATCTACAAAGCAAGTCATCTTTTTGAAAAGTATGTTATCACCATAGAACCAAACAGGTGTCAGAGCTTGTGGCAGTCTGGAACTGTTGATGAGAGGCTCAATAATGTTCTTATTTTGCAGATTTTACCACTAGACTACAGGGAATACACATTCTGTTGTTAAGGTCTGCGCAGTTACCAGGCTGGCAGTCAATAGCTGGTCAGGTAAAGTTCTTGTATTTTCTTTAATCATGGCTTGGGCAGGGACAGCAGCTGCTTGCATGGGACACAGCAGTCAGGAGAGTGGTGTGCTCCCTGCTGACAGGGAGGATTTCTCCTCCCAGAAAGTCATCTCTGTTTCCTCTCTGTGTTCCCTGAGGCTCGAGTACTCTTTAGCTGGCTGGGTACTAGCATGGATGCTGACAGTTAGCTTGAGCTTTGAATGGGCCACGTAAACTGATCTGGCAAACTCTCCTAGGCTGTTCTAGTTGAGATGCAGTCACTCTTGACCTATAGCCCTGGACAATATCTGAAGAAAATCTTCCATTTAGATTTTTGTAAGACTGTGTAGCATTACAGAGTAAACCTTTTATAATACAGTAGCTAAAATGTGGTAAAATACTACTTTTGATGTATTTCCTGGACTTGATACCCTGCCTCATAAATCTCAGTGAAACAGGGCATTGAAATTCCCGTGTATCAGAATACTAGATAATGTCATGGGAAGGAATCTTTTTTGCTCCTATACAAAGCTACTCTTAAGGAGCAACTTAGTGTCCCTGTGTTCATGCTTCAAGCCTTAAGTAGGGAGCCCCTCTTCCCTCCCTCTGTGCCCCTGTAGACTCCGAAGCCATCCGATGCGGTGCACTGATTACAGACGCAAACCTGCGGCTGCCGGAGTGCCAGCTGAAGGGACGGGATGGCACAAGGACCCCTCCTGCAGGCAGAGAACAAGGCAAGCCAGGGAGCTCCGTTTGGACTGAGCTTGCCCTTCTCTTGGTACCTGACAGAGCATTGATTTGCACTGTTAAAACATTAGAAAGATTAGAGGAGACTTCTAGGCATGACTTGAAAAGTAGGTTGTACCCCCCTTGCTGTGCTGGAATCTAGAAAAAATTTTCCAATAACAGTTGTTTCATTTTGGTAGGGTCTAGTGCAGACCCTTGTTCAAGATTTTGCTGCTTCCCGTCCTCTTAAAAGGTGATTTATCTGACAGTAGAGATGCTAAAGAGCTCTCTGTACTTCTTGGATCAGTCAGAGTCTCTGGAAGAGCTAAGTTTGTAGTTACCCTCTGCTGCTTGTTACGAGTTATCTGACTTGTTACAATCTTTCAGATTCTCCATTCTTCCTTAAAATTGGAAATAAACAGTTTCTTAATAAGATAAGCCTGGGAGGCTTACTGTCAAAAAGCTGAGCTGATCCTTTTGCTTGTTTATGCTGTGCTATCTTTCAATTCATCCATCTTTCTTTAAAGAACTGACCTCTTGGATAGGTACAGTGAGGGGAGATTCTTAAGACGAATGCTTTTGCAGGTAGCCAAATTTAATTTTTAATTAAGACTGAAAACTCAGATCAGTCCTCTTTCGTATAAACAGGTGAACCCGCCACTACTGCAGCTGGTCCTCTGTTAGAAAAATCTTTTGAATCTCCCTGAGCAGAGCTTTAGCTCAGACGGCCTGTATCAGAGGCTTGTGGAACTGCGATGGGTGCTGATGGCAGCACCCTCTGCTGTACCCCCGCCCCACCAGCCCCTTCCCTGGCCTGGCTGGGGTGAAAGGGGGGGCCGATGGGCCGCGCTCCCGCCGTCCCTGCCCCGCGCCTCCCTCTGGGGACAGAGACGGGGGAGGTTTGCGGGGCTCCCGTTCCCCGCTGGGGGTGCCGTCACCGGCGCGGCCGAAGCGCGGGGGGCTGCCGAGAGGGACGCCCTGCAGCTGAAGGTCAGAAGTACCCGGGAAGGTTACGGTACCGGCCGGTAAACCCCGAAACGCCGCTCCCTAATCCCCCAAAGCCCAGCGGGCTGCCGTGGGCGTAAGCGGCTTAGCGCTGCCCGAGCGCTGCCCGCCGNGCAGCGTAGATCTTAAAAAAGTTCCTGTTTCATATGTTCTTTCACTTTAACTCATGCCGTTTTCCTAGCCATTCCCTTCATCATCTTTTTCCCCCACTGCTCTTCATGTCCTGTTAGTCCTTCATCATTATGATTTTCTTTTAATATTCTCAAACCATGCTTGAAAGACAGATCTTTCATTTTAGTCAGGAGCGCCTGCGAGGTCATTCCAACCTGGTTGCAGTTAGGAGCGTAAAAGCCATGGCTTATTTTGTTATTGAAAGTCCATCTTTGGAAATCGACAGCTGCCCAATTTTGCCATTGCTGGGGCAAGCCTTTAGGAGAAAGAGGTAGAGGAGCAGACCTGCTGTGGGGGTGGCTATGGCAAACAGGATCTGAATTTGAATCAGGGATTTGTGTGGAGCACCTGGTTCTAGTTGTAGTTCTCTTCCCTTCCAACTTTAATGTGAAATAAGTGTTGTGGTCTTTTGGTTTTTNTGCCAGTAGCTCAGCAGCCGCTCCTGCTCCTCGTCCTCCATCCGCTCGGCCTCCTCCTCCAGGCTGCTGCCGTTGCTGTGGTACGCCGAGTCGGGGCTCTCCTCCGCCATCCCGTCCAGGTCCTCCAGCGTGATGACGGCCGGGCCGCCCGGCTCCGCGCCGCCCATGCGGCACCCGCCCGTCTCCATCGCGCCGGGCCGGGGAGCGGGCTGGGCGCCGCCGCCGCCGNAAGGTGAACCTCTGGGCCTGTAGAATTTTAGAATAGTAGGAAAATAGTCCTCTCCTGTACACTGTTGAGATGCTTGCGGGAGGAAACCAGAGGTTAGGGATGTAACTGTTGACTCTGTGATGTGATGCTTAATTCCCCCCCCCCCCCCCCCTTTTATTTTTTTCTGATCAGGATCAAGTTTAGTTACCTAGTCCCAGGGGCTGATCTTGGTGTGACGATGAAGCAGTAAATCCTACTGTTCCTACAGAGCGTTCCTTCTCTCAGCCAAAGCTGACCAGCCAAGGACTGTTGTTTCTTGGAGAATTTGCAAACAGATGAACAACTGCCAGTGGGGATGTCCTGAGAGAACAGTTCTTTCCTAGTGAATTTAGCATGTGGGTTGGTTGGTTGGGTTTTTTTTACGGAAAAGTGGAATGCACTGGTTGCAGTGAGGCAGATAGTTCCACTGGGAGGACGTTTGGCCTCTTATTTGTGGGCAGCATCACAGACTCTGATCTGAAATTCACTGAGAAGGCAATTTCTTGACAAATGTTGGAAATGATGCTTGCTTTAATGTTTGGTTGTCTTATGATTTGATTTCATGGCCAACTACCTAGTGTACAGAATCACAAGATTCATTGAAAATGTGCTGGAGTGGACTGTATTTTTTTGGCAGTTATCAGATTTTCCTCGCAAAGGTACTGCTGAACTTTATTAATGGAGCAGCTACGTTTCTGTGGGGTAGGTACCTTGAAGTTAGGCACAACGTGAATCAATCGACGACAGAGGTAGTGTCTTATGTTTTAGTGCAGTGCGAACACTGACTGCAGTTTTGTGGGTAAGGAATTTTCCACATAATTTTGGAAGCTGGATTATTGCTAGCAAGTGAGGGCATCCTGGCTCTTGGAGATTTCTTCCAGGAAGCCATTATTCTTGAGAAGAGCTGACTCTTTGAGGCAATGCTAGAGGCTCTTCCTCTGCCTATCCTGCACAAATAATTCTGACTCTTTCTCACAGAAAATTATCCCAACTCTTTTGTTCAAGCCTTAATTATAAGAATAAATAATTGCTTAAATGAAATTATTTCTGTGTAGAGCCAAATTTCTTTATTTGTGAGAAATGCCACAGAGTATTGACTGGCTACCTGTGAGAAGAGACTGGTAGGAGTTTAAGATCCTGGTTTAACTATTCACCTGCACAGATGTGCATGTGCATTTGGTTTGGTTTTGGTTTGTGATGCCCTTAGTAATTACATACAAAGGGCTACATTTGATGGAGTACTGCAGATGTATTGTGGTCTGTGTCTAGACGCTGCTATCAGCAGAGTACCTGATTGTTACTGGAGTTGAACAAAGCTGATTTTTGCTGTATTTGTGGCTTTTTTTCCACCCCCCAACTCATTAATTTTGTGTGCGACTGCTGGCTAATAAATAGTCACTCTTGAAAGAAAGTAGTTGTGGTAGTGCTGCATTCTTGGTGCTTTCCTGCCAGGTTATATCTCTAAATATAAAAGAAAAATATTCAGCCTTGTAAATTGAGGATGTGAAACATCCTCCATAGGATGCTTCTTTCTGTCTCGTGGCACAGTGCTGAAGTTTACTGGATGGCAGACTGATACAGAAAAGGCACTTCTATATGACTTACTGAATAAGAGTAAAAATGTTCTCAGTGAAATTAATTGAGAAGTAAAAACTGTAGGCCATCTTTTTTTGTAACTTTTAAGAAATGAAAAATGCTGTACTGTGAGAAAATCAAGATGTTGGAAGAGGACAAACTATCGTATCTTTCCGGTGAATACCAGTTTCCAGGGAAGAGCGGCGTATGTTCAATGGGTAACAGAGAGTGGGAAGACTAGGAAGTGTCTGAATGAGTTAATATAAACCTGGCAACAAAACTTTCAGAGGCGCCAAGATCATTACTAGGTTGATCAGTATTGGTTTTGGAGAATTATAAGGTCAGCTTAAAAACACTGTACCCTGCTGTGTCCCTGTTGCTTTATTTTCATTATTGGGAAGGTAAGAAAATGTCAGTGCTTACACAAAATAGCACTTTCCTCCCTCATGTTTAGAGTTTGTTTGTCTTTGTCATGACTCCAGAGCTTTACAGGGAGAATAACTCAAACTGAGCACTAGTTGTAGCTCCAAATGCCTCTCTCAGTTGCCTTCTCTGTCATAAACCCACATATTTTAAATTTTAATAATTGTCCTCTTTCCCTTCTTTGATGTAGTATACTGTGATTTGAGAGGCTTCATCAAACGTTACAATAAACTGTTCTCACTCTATACATAAACTTTATGTATTCTATGTGCCCAAAAAATTTCTTTGCAGTTGGTGAAAGGGTATGAGTAAGCTGCCCAAGCTGATCCATGAGACGTGCTCCTACGGCTGCGGGCCTGGCTGTTCTCTGGTCACTGCTGGGCTCTGCGACCACGGGTACTTTCCTCTTTGATACTCTCAAGACTCTCACTCACCCTGGGGTTATGGTTGGCAGAGACTAAACATGGTCTGCTCCTGGGGCTTCCTCCTGGAAGTTACTTTCTGGCATATTAGGTTATCACACTGACGCCTCTCGAGGCAGCACACTGTGAAACCCAGACCCTTCAGTTTCAGTGCTACAACAAGGCAATGAATGCTCTAGAACTAGGCCTTGGTTGATTTCATGGCTTACTGCAAAATTTCCCCCAGGACAGTACGATCACAACTATATTGTGAAGACTTGGGATAAATACACCTTCTGAGCTGCCTTTCCAGCTATGGGTGGTGGGGCTAGAGCCTGGAAGAAGTCTCTTCTTTCCCCTTTTTGTCTTACTTCACTTCCTTTGTTGAAAGTTTGAACATCTGAAGCAGGAGTAGCGTGATGTCCATGTGATGCACAGCTACAACCGAAACCTGGATTTATGTTCTGGAGCTGCCTGCGTTACTGCCCTACTCCTGGTTTTAGTGGTCCCTGGTGAAGGCAGACCAGTGGGGCACATTGACGTTCCCCACAGCTGTAGGTGAGATGTTACCTCACCAACACAACCTAGTCTCATTTTATTGCACACTGATTCTGTGTCTGCCCTAGCATATTTGGAAGGGGTCTGTGGCTTATTGTGCATCGAAGATGCTGGAGCCAGGAGAGTTGTGAGGGCAGGGGAAGGAGGTGAAGGGAAGGGGCAGCTCCATTGAAGTGCAGTGTGAGTGTATAAAGCTGGTGAGTGGAGGCTGGGAGTGCTGTGGAGAGCTTCTGCAGTTTGCCTTTTCTGTGGGTAGAAGTGGGCTTGCAGCCTTTGTTTTGTGAAGGTACGGTCTGCTTAGTGGCTGCTTTCTCTCAACCCCCTCCTTCTCTGCTCTGACAGAAATGCAATACAAACCGTTATTTATGTGTGGGAGATTGCTTGGTTTTCTTTGGTAAAGAATGCTTGCAAATCTGCAGAAAAATAATTAGGCCAGGTCATTTGTTTAGAGCCTTTGTTTGCTATCATGCCAAGAGAAAACAGATTAACAGCAGGTTTTAGTGAGGTGTAGCTGAAAGCGTAACAGTTCTTTGCCTTGCCAGTTCTGCCTGTACCACACATGGTAGTTCTCAGCTAACGCTGTAGCTCCAAACAGCAGGTCCTACACTAGCCTCGGGTACAAGCTTCAAAAAATCAGCGTGATTTTGCTGGGGAAAATACTTTGTTCAGCAAAACCTTATGTTCTTGGCAAGTTTAGTGCTGTATGGGATAACTTTACTAGTTGTCTTTTATATATTGGTAATAAATCTGTCAGCTTTTTGAATTTAATTTAGTGAGCTAGAAAAAGCCACAAGTCCTAGTAAGCAATTAATTTAAATTAATTCTACAGTTCTGTTTTTAAACGGGTAACGTAAGACTTAAATGTTTTGAAAAGATTGAGGAGATTTTCGAGAAGTATTATCCTTTTAATTAAAAATAAAGGTATGGAGGCAAGATAAATGTAATCACTCTGAGCAGTGCTTGTTTCTGTATCTCTTCTAAGTAGGTTATGTTTACTGTTCCTTATTAGTTTTGAAGCTCCAGGTGACTGGATCCCGCTGTCTTTCATAATCGTCTTCCTTGGCTTGTTTTGCAGAAGATGATTAAATCAGACAGGGGTGTACATTGAGCAAAGAGTGACAATACAATTTTCTTACATGCTATAAACTAGGTCAAGGGATGAAACATAAAAGTACATTTAATGGTAATTTCTTTTCTAAAAAAGCTATGCAACAAGTATAGGAAATAATAAACCAGTGCTGAAATATAATACATATGTGGGCATTACTTTTTAATTAAAACACTAATTTCATTTCTGGAGAATCATATTTGTGTTCAGAGGCTGACTCCATTTCCACTACTAGAGAGATAGCTTAAGAGCTTGATCTTCAGCATTCCAGGTGTCCTCATGTCCAGCTGTTTGATGGGAGGGTAAAATGCTGTTTCAGTGATATCCCATTAAAATAAAAAGCACTGAGTTACCCTTGCATGGTCAGTTTTTTCTTTTTCTTTTTTTTTAAATACCTTTATTTTATACGCTGGCACAGACACTCCTGTCTCTGTCCTTGTAGAGTGCCTTGTCAGATGCAGGCCAGATTTAAAAACACATAACAATAACAAACTGTTTGGTAAAAGACAGAGTTTTGAATTTTAAATTCTTAAAACTAAACCAAATATGAGAAATTAATTTCTTGTGCATTTAGACTTCTAAGTGGCTTGGTGAATGTTTTGCGTTTTAAGAAAAAGATAACTTGATTTACTTCCCCCCCACCTTTTCTCTGGAAATTCCTAGCAATATTATATTTTCCAATTGGTGTTTGCTTGTTGTTAGTGGTTTATTTGATCTGATTAGTGCATTAGTCTTAATTAGCAGGCACGCTCCGGGAAGGCATCTCTGGACGGCACTGTGCTTTGCCATGGCCCAGGCTCCCTGTAGAAATGGGCGAAGCTGTAGATGGGGCTCAGGGGTGCAGGTGGGCATTGGGTCTGATGGCAAATCTCCCACGAGGTGTGGAGCGGAGTGGGCAGTGCTCCTCCGCACCATCCTGCCTTTGGAGCTGTGCCCAGAGCCCCCCAGTGCTCCTGCGGGCATTGCCTGATTCCCTCTGGTCGCCAGCTGCTGGGCTGAGTTGGGCTCTGCTGAGCAAAAGTGACAAGCCGCCCGAGACCTGCTGTCCCAGCCTGAAGCCCAGAGTGGCGGAGAGAAGCAGCCCAAGATGCACCAGAGCATTCAGAATTTAGGCTTTGTTTCTATTTCTCGGCAGCCTTTATCTGTTATAATCTGCTTAGCCTGCTGACTCCAGCTCGCTGTTTTTGAAAGACCTGCAGGCACGGAGCGGGCAATGTGTGGAAATTCCCCAGCACATTGTTTCCTCAGTTTGGCTGGTGCTTTCACAAGTGCTCATTCACCCTTCCAAAGTTCTCTTTGCATGTTTGATTCTTTGGCAGATTAATGCCGCTGTAGTTGATGATGGCAATTATTCCCACCCCTTTTCTCAGGATTTGCCACTTGGTGCCATGTTGGCACTGTACACAGAGTAAGAAGCTAAAGGAGTACCAAACTATAAAAATAATCAAAGCAGCAGAGAGGAGTTAAACTAGGCTGCCGCTGCATTGACAGAGTACGAGGAGAGTGTGGTTGTTAGTAATATTTGTGCATCCGAACAGGCTCTAAAAACCCAGCATATGCTAAATGTGTGAAGGAGACAAAGGGGTGCTGTTACTCAGTGTATAAACATGCATTGCACTTTATGCTTGACTTTCTTTTCCTGATTTTGTCTTCACAAGCGGAAGACAGATCAGTATTGTTTGAGGCCTGAAAGTTAGACCTGTTTTTATTGGTTCTGTTGGACTTGCTTTTCAGTGGGCTGAAAGACGAGCAGCAAGGGCTTTGGCGTTTGTTATGCTCTAGCCTTCTCTAGCGCAGCCCAGCTCAACTGGTGGGGAAAACACCCAGAAGACTTGGGAAATGCGGTGTGCATGTAAGCAGCCATCAGTAACCAGCTACTGTCAAACTAAGTCGAGACTGCCTTTGGAGAATTTTGTTATTGTGCACTAGAGATGTTTTTGGCTCTACTAGCCAAGCGGGCCAGGAGATTGTAAGTAATTTTTGTAGAACAAATCTGATTACTCCAATTATTACAGAGTTAGCGCTCATGCAAAACTAAGTCTATGAAAAAAATCCTGACCACCTAAGGCTAAGAAACAAAGAGGAAAAACAAGATTAAGATGAATTAGTGCAGGTCAGTTCCCTCGTTTCACCAGTGTGGAAAGCAGGTACATGTGATGTATAAAAACAAGTTGTCTTTTGGCATGGCTACCAAAGCAAATGGGGCATGCTGCTGTGCCGGGCCCATCCGCTGGGTGCTCATTCCTCTCTGCTCACGTCTGCCGACTCTCTCCCTTCCGCACACAACCTCCTCACCTGTTGGCTGGCCTCCGCCTGCCGTAATTTAACTTCTCAGAGGTGAATGCAGGATTTCCTGAGACTGAAACGCCGTTGAAGTCAGGGTTACCAGTAAGAGGGAGCTGCAGCATGAGTTCAGTACCTGGTTACCCGTCCCGTTTCACATCCTCTCTGCTCTGTTTGTACTTGTGCCATTACAAAAGCACAGCGTGTGTTTCCACTCCTCAGTTATTTGATGGATATGGGATTATCTTGGGGGCAGAAGGATGGAGGGCACAAATCCTCAGGAAACCAAGTTGTAAAAATTCTGCTCATCTTAGAAAAAATTTTGAAAATAGCCTAGAAACATCCTGATAGTGGAGAACCTTACACTGAAGCAGAGCACCGGGTTATCATCTGGCACAGTAACAAATTATTTAGGAATCAAAACAGTCCATTTTGAAAAATTCTATGTTTCAAATAAAATAAGCAAGCTTCTTGTGTTGTTGTGTAATTTTTATAAAAATAAAACTACTTTAAAGGGCTAAATAGACATACCTTCACATCTCTTGTATACTTCTGTGTTTTGTTGCAGGTTCTAGAAACATTTGCTGGACGCCTGATTAAAATAGGAGTTTTAGCAAGGCGGGATATTCCCAGCCTTACAAAGTACCAGATAATTCTAGCAAGAGATCAATACAGAAAAAACCCATCTTCACAATGTGTGGTAAATGTCTTTATTTCATGTTATTAAAGTAGTGAATAAATATTAATACTCCATAGTGTACAAAGTCTCCTGATACGTTTTAAGTTAAATTTCCTTTGTAACATTCTGGTTTTAGGCCTGGAATAAAATATGCCCACTTGCTCCATGTTTCTTAATGCTAGTATAGGAAAATTAAGGAAAAGATGAAGAACTCTGTTTCCAAACTGAAATTATTTAAAGAACTTAAGATTGTAATTGCTGACTGCCAAATTTACACTTTCCCCTCAAAACTACATCACTGCTCCTATTTTTCTGTAAATTGTCATGGAGTGTTCCAATTTTGCAAACTTAAAGAAAAATATTACCTAACAAAACAAAATCCAAACAAATAAAAGAGATGTGTACCCTGAAGACCACTGGGCAATACACTTCCCAGCAGGCAAGCCAACTTTCCTGCCTTAAATTTTGTAGCCTGGGTAGATGTGCCAGACGCTTTGTCAGATTTTGAGGGTTGCTGCATCAGAAAGTAATAAGTGAATCTTGGAAGATAATACAGCTGTTTTGGAGATCTTTTTGAAGGTGGAAAAACATTGTCTTCATTGATCATTAAGAACTGTGTAACCTGTTTCCTGACGGTTTTGATAGACAGACAGCTGGTCGTGCATTATCTGTGCTTTCGCTTTGTTTCTTGGGTGTCATCTTACTTTTGTCATAAGAATTGCTGTATGATTCTTACTGCTTATCAACTTCCTAATTTAATGATGACTCTGTTTTGGTTTACAGGGAATGCATCAAGGCATAATTGAAGGAGATTTTGCAATTTGTATCAGTTTATACCATGGTTATGAGCTGCTGGTGCAAATGGGAGTACGATCTTTATTTATCTACCTTTTTGGAATTATGGATGGATCCAAAGGTGAAATGTCTTCAGAAACACCCTTCCTTTTGTCTCCACTCCTCATTTAATTTACCTCATCTGTATGGCTAGTTTTGCACAAACAGCTTATATAACGGATGAGTTGCAAATGCAGTTGGTATTTTGTTCCCCTTCATCCCTATTGGAAATACATTGGCACGATGTTAAAGTATATTTGGGAAAGCAAACATGTTTATATGGCAGCAGTTCTAAAAAGAATGAGGCACAAACAGAACTCTGAGTAAGTGGCAGTAATATCTCTGAAGAGATGGCGAATAACCATTAAACAGCTTAAACTAAGAAATTGTTTGGTCTTGTAAAGGAATTCCTCCCTCTAAAGCGATCCTCCTGTATGCATAAATTTGAACAAAATTGTTTTCAATATTGATATAAAATCATTCAAGAAACTTGCTAATTCTAGGCTCCTTTCTCTGTGAGTAACGGTCAGCACTTATAGAATCATGGAATGGTTTGGGTTGGAAGGGACCTTAAAGATCATCTCGTTCCACCCCCCTGCCCTGGGCAGGGACACCTCCCACCAGCCCAGGCTGCTCCAAGCCCCGTCCAACCTGGCCTTGAACCCCTCCAGGGATGGGGCAGCCACAGCTTCTCTGGGCAACCTGGGCCAGGGGCTCATGACAGTGTTTCTGGATTGGATGCCTTTTCTAGTGCTAAATGGTTGATGTTTAGTTTACCCACAGGACCAGGCTTCTGTTTATACATATGTTTTTCAAGTTTAAATTCATGTTTTCATGTTTAAATTCTATAATGGCATCTTTCCTGGAAAATATCGATGCCAATGTTTATTACATTTTCTAAAGCAAACATTTATCTTTCAGCTCTTGAAAGGAGCTTGCTACTTCTAAGAAAGCTTGTCATTTGGATGGCAAATATTATATTCACTCCAGAGATTAAATACTAAGATATTTCAACTTTTTACAAAGGGTTAACCCGTACGAAGAATGAACTTGGTCGTAATGAGGACTTCATGAAGCTATATCAGCAGCTGAGAGATATGTTTTCAGACACATTGCTGCCTTCAGCGAATGGAAACGTTTACAAGAGTAAAACAGGTCAGTATTTCCCTTTTAAAGACAGAATATTTACATTCTGTTTATATGAAACAGTAGATAGCTCTACATAGTTTGTAGATGCCAGAAACTATTTGTTGTGATACACTCGGCTAGTATTCTTTATTCCAGATTGTTTTCCTCAGACTCTTATCTGTTTATTTATCTATCTGTCTTTCTGTATTCTCTCAGTTATTTTTAGCTACTTTCAAACAAGGTTTCTAAGTTTGAAGGTTTTGGTTGGAAAAAAAAAGCTTAAAACATTACTGTTTGAATTTATATATTTTGCAGTGTGAAAGTAACAACAGTTTCTCAAAAACTGGGTTTAACAAATGTGCTTTGCGAAGTAGTTTCCTAGTTTATTTAGGTGAACGCAATTAGAACTAGTGCCAGGAATGTGTATGTCAGACTTAAAGAATTCTAACGAGAGGAAATGAAGTTCACTAAGCCTTCCTACTTGTTGCAGATTTGCTTACATCTTTAAGTGCTTTATTTCCTTTTCAGTGTTTGAAAATAAAAAGGAATTTATCTACAGCCATCCAAAATTAAGGAAATTGGAGGAAATTGTAATAGGACACTTCAAATCCTGGAAAAAGGGATCTTCTGGTAAGTACCAACAACTCAAAGAAAAAGTATCTGAACAGTGGAACCTGTGGATGAAAACAAGTAATTTCCTACCGATTTATTTCCTAATTCATTCAAGTTCGTTATTGTTTTGTATGTTTCGATATCTTCTGTGTGTAAAAGTCCTCTTTAGAAGAACTATACCATAATGTTTCTTTAAGAAGAAACACTCTATAAGTTATCACTATTAATTTGATACAAACTGTTCTAGCAGCTTAGAATAATAGTGATAGTAAACTAATTTCAGTGCTTCTATGTCTCGTGATTTTCATAGGCACAGGATTTGTTCTGGAAACCATTTCTCAGTGCAGTGCTGCCATTACCTCCTGCAAAATTAGATATTTATGGCGCTTAAGGATAAAAGTTGTGATATCCAGCCTGTTGGCCAAGAATGACAAACTCTGAGGCATCGAATTGAAGTTTAAGACCTTCAGTTACACTCATTTGTCTCTCATTCTCTTTTGTCTTGACCGAAAGGGAGAACAAAAATCTGTCATACAGTAGCATGAGATTATGAAGCAAAGTATTCGCAATCATTCTGATGTCTCTGGTTTTTGGAAGTTTCAGCTTCTTGATCCAGTTGTTGCTTTGGAATGATGACATGAGCAACAATAAATTTTTTGTATTTCTTTTTTCAGCTTCTTTGCTTTTTTCCTTGTCTGTTTGGATCTTTGTGCTTTGTGAAGTTCTGATAATTTCTGACCTGCCCTTCTGTTTTGTTTTGGATTGTTTTTTGTTTGGTTGGTTTTGATGGTTTTTTTATTTTCCTGTCTTAGGTGTTTGATTCTCAGAATACACTTAAATTGCTTACTAGAAAGTAGCACTCACTTAAAGCTTCCTCATTTCTGTTTTTGTTAGTGTATAATATGTCCAAATACATTTAATCAAATTACTTTCTTCCTTTTTTTTCCCTTTATTTTTTCCCCTTTCCTTTCATACTTCTTTCTGTCCTCCCTGCCTCTGTCTTGTTTCCTGTAACGACATCTTTCTAAGCTGTTGCGTTTTGCTTTCAAATTCTGTATTCTGTACTGGAGTTACTGTAACTAGGTTTCATGTTTAATACTCTTCCATCTTCTTTTGATAGCCTGGATTTTGCTGTCATATGAATCCCATCAGATATGTTTTTCTTTGCAATGTTGGTCAGACATGTCTCTTTAATATAACTAACAGGTAATTAATATACAGATGTTTCGATTTTGTGGTTTGTGTCTGTGTGCATGAACCGTAAGTCTTTTACTGTTACAAATACAAAATTACAGTAACTGCGGGAAGAAATACATACTCTTTTATAGCAATTGGTGAGCTGTGGTAGCATATCCAGTCATATCTTGAGCTAGGTATGTTAGGTTTTCTTGCTGTCTTTCCTTGCTCCCCATACCTGTAACCTCCTTTATCCTGGCAAAGCAAGGCCACGGGGAATGTAAAGCAGTGTCCTGAACACACTTCTCTAGGTGCATGTAGTTAACTTTAATGAAAGTACAAACAACCAGTCCTGAAATCTTCGTGTATAACACAAGGACAGAAAGCACTTTACAATTCATGGTCTGATCACAAAGTTGGAGGCATTCTAGTAACTTAGGAAATGTAGGAAGCTCCTGCTGGTGTCTCCTAAGGTTGTGCATCTCCACCCCAACAGCACTGGGCAGTTGACACAACCAGTGAGACACTGTGCATTTATTTATTTGCCTTATTATTCACTGTGCCTTAGCGTCTTGGATGATACCTTTTAAGCAATAACCCAAAACCTGTATTTCTACCCTTCCTCCCTGTTTCTTGCAAGTAAACTCTAAATTCACATGCACACAAGTAGCTACACCCTACATTCTGGTTTTGGACTCTGAATGGAGTGCACACCTGTGTCTTCATTTCTCCCTCCTCCAGACAAGAATTTGTCATGAGTCTGTCAACAAAAACTTGAGTACTTATTGAGATTCCAAATATAATCACATGTATCTTTGCTCCATCAAAAGGCTCTGAAATAAAAGCCTAAATCATTATTTCCCCTGTATCTCTAGGAAAAAAACCCAACAAACAAACAAACCTAAACTAGAAGCAAACAAACCCCCTGAGCTTACCCCTGCTTTGTTCCAATTATGCATTGCTGAACTACTCTGAATCGTAATTTACTGTGTTCATGCCTGGGTAGTTTTTAAAATGGATAACTACTTCTGCAAAGTATTTTCCTTGAAAAGCCCTACATTTGACAGGAGAGGAGAGCGTTGATAACCTGAGTCATTAGCCATATCAGAACAAGACTAGCTCTTGTTCCCCTGCTTGAAGTGAAACCTCAAATGAGAATTGTGGGAGTGGTGCCAAGTGTCCTGTGCGAACTCAGAACCATTTCTAGCTAGGGATCAAGCAGGTTAAGTTTGAGTTTCCTGGCCATGTAGCTGTTGCTCTGCTTTGCACGAAGCACTTACCGTGCACTTATCTGAATTGCTGGTAACATTCTGGGCAGCCCATAAGAAATGTTGGCTGAGCATAATGAGCTTCTCCCAGCTAATCTTCCATACCTGGATTACTCACCAGGTTGATTATGGGCTGCTAATGTACTGAATTTTCTAAGTCTGGTTTTGGAGAAGGTGAAGGAGGTGATGGCAGCAATAGAACATTTTTTTACAATACAGGGAGACATGCTACTGAGCATTATTGCTATTCAAGTCATGAGAATATGCTGAAAATAGATACAGAATAATGTTGTTCAGAATAAAACTAGTGGAGGAGAATAATATGAACTCATGTAAGTAAGATATATCCAGCCTGCACTTATTCTGAACTATATAGCTTGTCATTCTGATCAGGGTGGCAAATTATGCAGAACAGTGTTATTATATCAGTGTTGTAATTATCTGGTTTCTACCTAAAAATTCTGAATCATATTCACCACTTCATTTCTACTTCTTCCCTGGGGACTGGTTTCTGTGCTTGACAGGTGACCCCCATATCACCTGCAACTTACTGAAACCGTGCAGTAGAGTATCACAGAATAATTTAGACTATTTGGAAGGGACCTCTGGAGATCCTCGTGTCTAAACACCTTGGCTGTCAGCCTCAAGAGTCACACTTGTTTTGACTGGCGGTAGCCATCTTCATGTTCTAGCTGTGCATTCAAGGCTCATCTGGAAAGGGGAGAATGCTTAGCTTCAGCTTTTTGCCTTTAGCTGCTGAAAGCATTTCAACATGTTGATATGCACAACTGCAAGCTAAATTGGCATTTCTGACAGCTGATCAGAAAGATGTAAGTACTTCTCTGTTGCACTTAATGCTTTAACTTCAAGAAGCAGCTTGGTACTGGAATTACAGGCAGAGCATGAAACTTGTCAAGCACCAGGTGACTTCATATGTTCAGGGAAACACCTTTTTACACATTCCATCTTGGTATTTTTAATTCCTTCCCTAACTTTCCTTTTAATGAGATAAAGGTGTTTTGTGGAGAATAGTGTAAAAGAGATCTTTATCCCTGGAAATGCATTTGATTTCATCTGAGGGCTATGTCTAGGTAATGCATGCAAGCTGGGCCAGTTTCGGTTACTCATTCTATCCTTTCAGAGATTCTCTTTTTTAACATACTAGGTTTGTACTCTGTAGCATGCAGTAACAGGCACGTTGGTTTATTATTTGGATGGGATAAACAGAAGCTGACTGTTCAAGACTCGCGTCTGGCTTAGATAGCTTTGCTTGGGCTCATGAAGCTCATGCTTTAAAAAAGAAGGAAAAAAAAAAAAGAAGTTGAGTACCCAGAAGACAAAACCATGATGGTATAACATAAGAAACGTGGGTTTGGTCAAAAGCAATTATTTTTCCTTTTTCTTTGAAAAAGGCAATGTTGTCTTTGCTATTGAAATGAGAGCTGTAACCAGTTGTGATGGTAGATCATTCAGAAGCAACAGATGATGGTATTAAGGGAAGTTTTTGCACATTTCTGCTGTCATGAGGATCCTAAGCTGTAGAGGTAAACACAACTTACTGTAGCAAATTGCAGGAAGTTGGTGTACGTCTCTTTTATTCCACCATGCTGTGTCCTAGACTAATGGTGACAGTGGTTTTTATTGCTATGTATTGCTAACCTCATCTGACCCTGGGCATTTAAGTAGCAGATGTAAAAGTCCCATTGTAGGCGCTTTGGAAGAAAGCATCTTAAACTTAAAAGTTTTAAAGACACTTGCCATCAAACCTGAGCTTTTCAAAGTAACATTAGGAAGGGTACCGCGACTATAAGACATTCTCACCGTAGTTATTGTCATTTCTTCAAAATTAGAATACTGCTTTGATTCCAGAGAGGAATTGTTTGAGCAGATGTATCTCAGAGCGTTTTCTGGGAGGTTGGTCTAAATAGGCTGTTGGGCTCCTAATTGTCAGTTTTTTCTACTCTTTGTTTGTTTATTTATTTCCTTAAACCTTTTCTTTTCTTTAAATGAAATTTCTTTTAAAGAAAATTTCTTTAGAAAAAATCATAATGCAGTATACTTGGACAAAATCTTCCCATTAAGTGAGATGAGAGCTGCGAATATGTAGCTTATGGGTGACCTGTCCTTACTTTTTTATTGGTAATTATTTTTAAATCCTGCATAAAAATGTTTTCTGGTTTTTTAAAATCAAACAGATCAAGTCACGACTGAAAGCACATCCGTGGAGAGTGTGGATACCAGAGTGATGATCTTCTCATCGTTTCGAGACAGCGTGCAAGAAATTGCAGACATGCTTTCCCGGCTCAGTCCGGTTGTTAGAGTGATGACCTTTGTCGGCCATTCCACAGGAAAGAGCACAAAAGGCTTCACGCAAAAGGAACAACTTGAGGTAAAGAAAAGATGAGAGATGTATTAGGAAATAGTGACAAAGAGTATGAATTGTATAACTAACTACTTGAGTACTGATAGAGATTGTGTGGCGGTGACCGAACTTTAAAGTGTCATTAGTAAATTCTGATGTAGTTCAATTACTTTCAGAGTAACCAAAATTATACCTACTGAACAGAAGGTGAAGTAGAAATATTTTATACATTTACATTATATTAACAAATTATAACTTTTATATATTTTAAATGCTGGGGAAATACTCAAATACTTCCTTAGGGGATTTTTTTTTTCTTGTAGGTAGAAAAACTAAGATATATCCTTAAACTTTGATCTAGCACAGTTTAAAAAAAAAAAAAAAAATTAATTGCAATGTTGGGAAGATAACTTTTAGAAGAATGCCTTGGTGGAGTCAGAATAAGGTCTGCTTTTTTTCCTTTATTTTATAATTGAAGAGTTGATATGATGATGGGGATAACATTAGTGCATGCTATTTGATCACAACGAATTAGTTGACAGATTCAGAACAACTGAGTTTTGTAGCTTTAAAATATAAATTAATTATTTCAACTTCTGTCTGAGCCTCGGAAACACTGCAAAGTGTGTATAAGGGGCTTTCTGGCTAACCTGTTAAATCTAATTTTAATTGCTTATTCAGGTGGTAAAACGCTTTCGTGAAGGTGGGTATAACACTCTGGTCTCTACCTGTGTTGGGGAAGAAGGCTTAGACATTGGAGAAGTTGATCTCATCATCTGCTTTGACGCTCAGAAAAGCCCGGTTCGCCTTGTGCAGAGGATGGGCCGAACGGGGCGCAGGCGTCAGGGCAGGATCGTCGTCATCCTCGCCGAAGGGAGGGAGGAACGGGTGAGTGTGTGGCTTTCTTCTCGCGGGGAAAACAGAATTGTTTTGTCTGTTCCTGGAAACTGTACGCTGTGCATTAAAGCTCACAGCAGTCCTGAGCGTTCCTGGCAACATCTACCTGTCCCTACAGGAAAGTATAGTAACCTACAGTATTCTGAAAATATGTGCGCTTTCTCAGTGTGAAGGGCTTCAAGCCTTTGTTCTTAATAACACTTACTTTGTAAAGGATAAACTGAAATTCAGAAACTGCAGGGTTTTTGCCAAGGGTCCAGAGCAACGTGTGGAAGAGGAGACAGGGATGGAGCTCTGCGAGTCGGAGGACTGGCAGCATCTCGCTCTGAACTGCTGATGACACTGCGCTTTCAGACAATAGCTTACTGGTAGCGGACTTGCGTCTGAGGTCTGAAGAGATCAGCTTAAGTGGAAATCTACTTTTGCTAAATTCCTGAACCTCAGCACTCAACTCGGAGTATAATTAATCGTCTCTGAGTGCAGGCTGCCCCTTGGGAAACTAATGTGCCGGTGGAAAACTAAGCCAGGAGTTGTGAGCCGGGAGAAGCCATCTTCAGCTGTACTGCAGCTGCATCTGCTGGGTGCGATCCAAGGGAGCTGGCGGGGCGAGGGTTAGGGAGGAGGAGGCACAGCAGTCCCTCTTGACATTGCTCCATGGTGAGAGCGGTTGCGGAGTACCATCAGCCTGCAGCTTTACATTTTCATTGTGCAACCCCTGTTGGAACATGAGGCGTTTTTAGGGTGCACCTCACTGCTCTGCCTGAAAACTGATTTTCTTCCTTGATTTTGTTCACTTGTGATGTTGGTTCTGAGTTAAGTCAGGTTTCATGACTGAGAAGCCTGAGATTTGTGCAAGCTAACTGTAATGCCAAAATTTCAGAGTCTTGCTGTTATTTAATTTATTCCAGTCGATGTTGTGCCTCTGTTTTAAATTTGTAGGTAGCAGGGATTTAATTCTAAATGAGGGTCCAAAGAATCCTGCCTGAGGAAAAAAAGCTGCTTTGAAGGGAATAGAGTTAAAAATGATAGAAGTGAATGGTATTTGTAAATAGATATCTTCTCATGCTGATTAGGAAGACTGATTGCTACTGAAAGTTTGCTCTGTAATGCGATATTAAAATGGTCCCTTAAATTCCTTAGAGTTTCACCTAAATGGTTGGATTTATTGGGTTCTTCAGATTTTCTCAGAAATCTTTGAAGCAGAACTTTCCCACAGGTAGCAGAGTAATTTTATATAATTTTGGGGTTTTAGATCATGAAATAAATTTAATCACTGAACAATATTGGCTTTGTTTGGTTGGTTTTGATGACGGATTTTTTTGTTGTTGTTGCTTAGGGGTTTTTTTAATTGAATCTCCTTCCAGATGTGTTAATGTGGAGATTCTTGCCCATCACATAACTTGAAGCTAAGTAATTAATGGTCTCTTATTAATTTGTGTAATTTGTGTGTGGTTGGGTTTTTTGTTGTGTGTATTGGTTTTGGGTTTATTTAAATCAAATGACTTCAAGTCAATTATAAAGCTGTGGAAGAAATTCTGTTTGGAAGAACTGGAGAATGCAGGTCTTCAAGTTTGAAGCTGGAGAGGAATTTCTGTTGCAGCAGTGTCTATTACTCTTTTCCGATTCTCTCCTCCCCGCGTGTCCCCTGCCCGGTTCAGCTGTCCCACGTGGAAGCGCACTGTGTCTCAGCCCTGCGGCGCACGTCACGCCGTTGCTAATGCCCTGGGTTCCCCGAGAGTTCAGCCTCCCAATCTTCTACCTTTCTAGTTCGGCCATATTCCGAGATGTCCAGTGTTGTGATTCGGGTTTTTTAACGTCTTGTGACAGCTCCGCTGCGTGTGCGTCAGCCGGCACAGGGGCCATTACCTGCAGATTTGAACTGGTGCAAAGAGACAGGCATGGGGAGCTCACAGCCTCTCGGGCTCCCGTCAGGCCAAGCTGACACTGTGAAACAAGGGGAAAGGAAACATACTGTCTCAGTAACAGTAAAGTAACAGTTCTGTTAAGCAATGGCTTTCGTGATACACTTTTTTTTTTTTCCATAAAAACACATTTTTGCCTGTTCTAGGCTTAAAATATACTTAGTGAAATGCCTGCGGGACAGTATCATAGAGCTATCCGTTAACCTCTTCCAGGTTTATTCAGAGAGCATCTTTTTGTGCCCGTCTCCTCTAATCCTGGCTTCCAGAGACCGTCTCTCTCAAAAGGACAGAGCTGTCGTGCTGTCACACACAGAGCACGCAGGCTGCCTGACGGGGCACGCTGTCTGCGCCGGTGCCCTGCCACAGAGACTCAGAAGAGTATTCGGGCAAGAAGTGTTCAGAGGGGGCACCACTTTCTTTCCTTAGTTTTTCCGTCTTTGGCTTGGTTTCTCTATTGCACAATAAAAAATGGAGTGTAATTAAAAGGACTTGGAGCATGTATGACATTATCAAATATTCTTACGCCTTTTTTTGCTTGACCTCCTTTCTTTGTTTCTGATGTAATCTAATTTACATCATCCCTGTACCTATTGCAGATTGTAAATTCCCCCAGGCAAGGGCTGTGTTTCTTTTCCTCTCAAGTGCTGTGCCTACTTCTCATCTCCTTACAGAGTGTAAAAAAGCCATACATTATTGTATATTTTGTATTGTTTTGCAACTGAAAGAACAATCACTGTTCTGTAGTACTTCCTTCAAGGTACTTCCTTGCTCTTTGTTACAGTTGCTTTGAATGTTTTACTTAGGCACAAAAGGAAGATAATTCAATTTTAATTTGACTTAGAAATTTTAGTATAGAAGCTCTTGGGGAAAAAAAAAATCAAAAAAGAAAAAAACCCAAAACTTAGTAGCTGTGTTTTAATGTATTGATTAACAGGTTTCCAATACAACCTTATTGCTTGTTGTTTTCATCTGTGTCCTTCTGTTCCTTTCCCCTCCCTGCTTTGGTTACCATAATGTGGAGGCACACGGCAAGTCTTGAACTTGCAGTTCAAGAACTTGAACAAGCAGCTGTGTTGACCTACCTGACAGTATTCACAGAAGAGGGTGCTGGTTCTCAGGGCTTTGTATCATATTTTGTTTCAGTTGTGTTTGGGGAAGAAAAGCAAAAAAAAACAAACCCAAAAATTTGATGACAGAATAGAATATAATGAGAAGGCCCACAGTCACTCAGGTGTTCTTTTACTTGTGATCGAAAAAACAATCCAACAACATATGATTTATCTTCTCTTTTACAGACTTACAATCAAAGCCAGTCTAACAAAAGGAGCATCCACAAAGCTATTTCAGGAAACAAAATGCTTCATTTCTACCAGCATAGCCCACGTATGATTCCAGAAGGCATAAATCCAAAGTTGCATAAAATGTTTATTACTGCTGAAAAATATGAGCCAAGCAATTCAAGAATGCTTTCCAAAGACAGTAGATCTACTTCCCTCCAGCATAAATCTGCTCTCTTTTCCTGTGTCACTGGTAAGAGGATTATGGTGTTTTTCTAAGCACTGCGTAAGCTGCTATCTCGTGTTGTTACATTACAGCATATCAAACCTGTGTGCTCACATGAGTTCTGGGTCTCTAGCAAAAATGTAATTTCTGCCAGCTGCAGCTGTGGTACTGTGCTGACTGCTGCTTTGGTTCCTCATCCTTTAACATCCTCAAATCACAGCTCTGTCCTTAAATATCTGTACTTCAAATCAGACGTTTATTTCATCTTTCTGCATAGAGCTTCCCAAGGAGTCAATGACTGAAGGTCAGAAACTCCGGCTGCAAACAGAAGAGGCAAACATTCACTATGTCTTCTGAAGACTTCTAATATACCAATGTCAGGTGGCATAATTGTCACTTAAATGTTTAGTGATAATTCTATACCAAATCTGGTTTTGAGCTTTAACAGTTAGGCTTAATGTTTTTATTAATACAAGAAAAGTATGTCTTACACCTTTGTAAATGACAATAGAACAGAAATGCTTGAAAACGACAGGATTTTGAGGAGAAGGAGAAATCAAGGGTAGGATATTTACAAATTGCATGCACCCTTGGAGGAAAATGAATCTAAAAGGAGAAATGGCTCTTTAGTTGATGCAGTTACATGGCACTGAAATGCTCAGTAAACTGAACAAAATTATGAGATAGGAAGAAAGAGCTAAGTTTTGTAAATACTTGAAACGGTTGTACTTGATCTCTTTGGTTAAGTGCTTTCTGTAAAGACCAGTTGCACCTTCTTGAAAGAAGAATCTCCTAAAAGCCTTGGGAAACTTCATATTTCAGTATCTGAGTAGCTGGACTTCAGCGTTTTCTAAATGCTTCTGATCACCTACGTCTGACCTCTTGTCAAACTCCGTCCAGGGCAAACCAAAGGGTGAACATAGAAATGGGAAGCAAGCTACAAAATCATGCAGGAAAACATTAGCTTCCCCTTTGGCCTCCAAACCACTTCATGCTATCTCACGTTTTGCAGGGTAGAAAAGTAATGGAGAAGAATTAGTATTGATAACTCCATGTGGACATGCCATCCTCAGCCCAAACTCTTTGTAAGTATGGGTGTGCTGCAGACACAGCTGTGGCACGGCCGTGGTGATGCTCCTAATGGCGACATCCCCCGTTACACCTCTGGAGCCTGCTGAAAGGTGTGCTCATCTGGGGCTTGTGCACAGCCCAGAGGGTGTCCAGGATGGCCACCAGCGAGGATAGGATAAACAGACACAACTTGCAAGAAAATAAGCAGAGCAAAACATGGAATTAAAACAATAATTTTAGAATGTAAGTCTGTCCTAGAAAATAGAAAAGAGAGGCAATAAGTGCATAAAGAAGGTAATATGCCGAACATGCTTCCTGCTGAGGGAATGGCACTTCAAAGGCTGTAATTACAAGTTCCTTTTGTGTGAAATAGGTTAGCAGCGGCCACAATTGCAGTGCCTAGTGTGCGGGGAGGTCTGTCAGCTGCTGAAGATGAACATGATTGACTGCCCGTCTTACAAACAAGTCTTACATGAGTGCAAGTTATTGAGCACCAGCTTTGTGTTGAAGTTGCCTTCGTTACTGTATGCAGCGTGTGTTTCTGATTTTAATGATATTCAAGATAAATCTCCAAAAGAAGAGAAAGAAAGGTCTTTATTTCTTGCATTTTCTCCTCTCCTTATTTCAGTGCCCCCTTCCACATTAGGAAATTGAAAAAGCTAGCAGTAATAAGCCGTGTGTTGTCTTGTTTATGCTCTCTTACTTGTCATTTGTTCTTGAGGTTCTTCAGGTTTGTCCATGGAAGAATAGATGTGCATAGAAATTGAAGTGTCGTAATAATTTCAAGCATTCTCCTTCATTTCTAGTCAAAATTAAATATTTCCTGATCTTCCTAATTTGATCCAATTTCTATTAATTTTACACTATCCTTTCACTTCAAAACCTATTTCATAAATTTTATGTTTCTCAGTACCCGAAGGACACAGTATTCTTGTCTTGTCCCATCACTAACCAGTATGTTCCCCAGGTGTATGAGCTTTTCTTCCAAAAGTACAGCAACAAGATCAAAAATCCCATTCTAATTTGAGATTCTTTTCTCTGGCTTTTTTTTGTTGTTGTTGTTTATAGAGTCAGGGTGTTTTTTTCTGTGGTTCGGTTTTTTTAAAAAGTTTACTAAAACTGATTTGCATATTACTAAGTCCAGTACAATAAAAAAGCATTTAAGAAAGAATAGATTTGTGCTTAAAATGGCTTGATCTCATTGGAGGAAAAATCTCTGAACAGGTATCTTTGGAGACAGTTCATGTTTTTATGCTCATCTTTTTTTACTTTATAAAATGAGAATAACTATCCCACAAGATAAATGAAAAGGTGAAAGTGCTGAAAGATCTAGATAATGATCTCTAAACTTATTATCTTTGCAAGTTCTCTGTCAAACTCCCTGCTCTGTGAGAGTTAGGAAACCACAATGGGCATGGCAAAAAATAGCTAATATGCATTAAAATATGCTCTTCCCATAGCCTGTTGTTCTGGTAGCTGAATGTCATTTTAAGCTATCGATGATTTCTTTTGGTTTTCTTTTGCATTGCATTTGTCTAGATGAAATTTCATTTTACGACTTATTCTTCTGGTTCTTCACAATTACTCTGCTCCTCCCTTTTCAGACTCTCAACACTTCCATTCCCCTCGCTAGGGAGACCTGTTGTGCTTGCTCATGTACAGAGTTTGTTTTCTGGATAGCCAAAAATACTTTCTCTGCTCAGAAAGAGAAAGCCCAGAGCTTTGGAAGTATCTGTTACTGAATTTTGCCGAATTTCACTGGTGCCCACTTTTTCCTGTCTTAACTTGCTGTTTGAAAAAGCATTCTTGCTTCCTTGGTAGGCCATCTTTTTGCTTCTTGGTTATGAAGGTAAATCTTAAGTGAGGCAGTGGAAGTCACTTTGGACTGACCAAGGGCATTAGGTTTTGTTTACAACTGAGGACTCTTTCTGGCCTTTCCTTTCTACCTCAGCCAGGCAAAGTGGTCCAGAATTTTCTTTGCCTTCAGAACTCTCTTTTTTCCCCTCCTCTACTTGAACTGTGTGTTAGCTGTAAAGGAGTGTAATGTCTCCTAGACTTGAGTCAAAAATATTTCAGTAGCAATATTGATCTTCTGGTTTGTTGTGGTTTTGGGTTGTTTTTAATGATGGCCTTGAAGAATTTCAGTGTTGGTTATTTTTTTCCAACTGTGAAAGACTTTTTCTGAACAGGACTTTAACCTAGTACTCTGAACTCTCCGGGATGTGTTTTTGAGTCTCTAATAAACATTGTCACACCATCCTATGAAGACACAGTCTCTGGCAATTGTAATTTGAGAGGATTGAGAGATACGGGCTGATTCCTCATACATGGCATTAATTCAGAATAGAGTATCGGCTGCAGATTCATCCCAAATCCTGTCTGCAGAGTGATTGTCAAATTAACTTCATTATTTTTCTCCAAGCTTCATACATCTGGGCTGAAAGTATTCACATTCTTAACACACTCTTAACACGGATTCTTTGCATGCTCCTTTGCCATTCACACGGTTGGCTGTTTTGGGGGATTTGGCATTTGTTTGGATAGTGTTGGTATTGAGGCTTGCTGTCAGCCTGCCAAAAATGACTCCCTTTCCTCGTCGGCACTGGAGCGTACTTGCTCAGAGCCAAGCAGCACCAGGCCCTCGTCTTCAGTGAGCTGCCATATAAGCGCTTACTTTGTTTCTTTCTAGCACTGGTGCTCTCAGGGGCCGTATACTTGTCACTTGCAGTTATGAGTTGAAATAAAACTCATGAGCCTCTTTTTTTCTTTCCTTGCTTCTGGGGAGTTTTCACAGTGCTTTAGTTTCTGTCCTTTTATTCATCTGTATGTCCTTAATAGAAAGGATCAATTCAAAAAATGACTAATGAATATTTTGTCATAACAAATTAATGTTGCTTTCCAGTATTTAAAGAGTAGCTTAAAAAGGGAAAGGAAAAGTTAAAAAAATTTTAAAAAGCTTTTACTTATTTGCAGTTTGTTTCCCCAAGATCTCCGAGACTCAAGTTTAGAAATGCAAGCCATATATTTTCCCTGTTTGCTAAACTGTCTTCAGGGTCTGTAGGCATTTGATATACATATATATCCCTCTATTTATATCTGTCTGTCTATCTATAGCTTTGTTTATATGATGCCTTCCCCTCAAAAAAATTGTTTACTAGATAGATTTATCCATAATTATAACACATACAATACTACTTTGATACTTGTTTCAGACATCACATTCTCTATATCTGGTTATGCTTGTGGCACAGAGAAGGTACTTTTTCTTTTGACTGGCATCATACCAAGTTCTTTTTATTCTGCATATCCTTTTTCTTCAAGTAGATAACATTTTCCTGTTACTGTTTTTTTTCCCCATAGGCCAAAAGCAAAAACACTGTCATGAGAACTGGTCTCTGTCACCTGAGGAATTTGAAATATGGGACAGACTTTATAGGATTAAGGAAAGCGATGGAGTAAAGGAACCGATATTGCCTCAAACTCGGTTTGAAACCTTGGAAAACCTGGAAGAAGTACCAGTGAGTATAACCTAAATGTAGTATTTCCTTTGACATGAGGCCTAAAGGATACCCTGAGTAACAGAGTTAACTATGAATTTGAAGGAGGTCTGTATTAAAAATGCAATTTTGAGAATTATATGTAGGTTTTTGAGGTTAAGAATTTAGGAGTTAGGTGTTTGAAATGGGTCTTGGAGATTAGCTCTGTAAATTAAAAATACATTTAAAAGCCTCTCAGTATCCGTTAAGTTCTGTTCCTGTTTCTGAGAATTCCATGCAAGATGCTGTATTCATGATGGTACTGTATCCACACATATTCATTCCCTTGTTTATAGAACTATAAAAGTGTTACTGAAAGAAAAGTTCAAGTTTTACAAGCTCTTTTCTGATTCAGAGAAAAAATGTGGAACTCTTGTGTCATTTCACCACTTAAAACAAAGTGTCTTCCTTGAAAAGATGTGACAACACAGATTTGTTTTTATTTAAACTAGACTTAAACATTTGTGATAATGTTTAAATACCTTCCTGCATTCGGAGTATTTATGGTCCCTGCCAGAGAAGTAGGCATTAATGTTGCTAAAAAATTTCTTGATGAAAATCTCCTTCCCAATCTTAATTTCAAACTGCAGAAACATAAAGAGGAGGCAATTCATGAACTTTCCTTATCTGAATGGAGAATTTGGCAGAACCGTCCTTTTCCTACATCCATGGTCAATCACTCGGATCGTTGCTACCACTTTATCGGCATTATGGAAATGATAGAGCTAATGAGACATGAACAGGTAAGGTGGTTACATTTGGCTGGCTGTAAACATGCAACAAGTATTTAATGCACAGTCAGACTAATTAAAACATGGTAAGTGCTCTAGTTGTTAGTGTTTCCCTAAACAGAAAAAAGTCCCACCCATAAATCATATCTTTTTTTTTTTTAATGGATCCAAGTGTCAGTTTTTTACAAAAAGACATTAAATACAAGAATTGTATATGTCAAGGAACAAGGTCACCAAGAATGATATTAGAACTATTCCAGAGTGTAATAATTTTGTACAATAAACGCATCCCATAAAAATAATGGCAGAATGTAATGCATGTTTTAAGGTGGTTGTGTAAGGCTTTTTGGTTTGTTTTCTGTGGAAGCTGTAATTAAAAACCTAATTGCTTCTAAGAATTAAAGGATAAGGGGAGGGCAGTCAAACAAATGGGGATGAAAACCATTTGGGAGATAATTTTTTTTGCTATCGGTTATGGATAGCAGATATGCCTTTACAACGAAAAGCAAGTACAAGAGGATGTTTGTAGAGGTGGATCTGTTGAAGTACCTGAAGACTTCAGTTGTTCACCACACTATTTTTTTCCTCCATTTTATCTCTTTTATGTTCCACACGTATTGCTTTTTAGTGTGTTGAAGTTTTCTAGGTCATCAGAATCTGTTGCTAAGCTGCCAGTTTTCTGAATAACTAGACTAATCAAGGAAGAGAATAGAGACATTGTAGTTGTACTCCTTGCTAGGAAAGTGCATTGATGGAAAGTTGTAAATAGACTTTCAGAGCTAAGATAAGCTTCTCCACTTCATCACAGAACAATGGCATTCTTGACTTCTTTGAGAGTCTGTGTTCCCAAGCTAGGGCCAGGAGCCTACTGACAGAGAGGACTTTGGGGAGAGTTCAGGTATAGAGAGCTGAAGGAAGTCAAAGGGCAAAGAAATGGTTAAAAAGTTTGTAATTTCTCTTTCAATCGAGGACCCTCCACCAGCTCAGGCACTTGACGTATTTGTGACTTCAGTTCCTTTTGTGAAAGTGTATTGATGCCAGAAGTCTGTTCGGGTTCCCAAGTACCTTCAAAGCTGTAGATGCTAAACCAACGTTTGGCACCCTTAAAATAATTTACGGAGCAAATTTTTTTAGTCACCAAGTGAGTATTCAGTCTTCGCCCACAAACTCTGCCAAAGTAGGTGCCAAAAATTATAAGCAAGGTGGAGCGTCCAATACTGGCTTTCACAAGCAAGCGTTTACAGAACGTTTACAGAGATAGGTCTGCCTGGTGTCCCCCACGGGAATGAGACAGCCCAGCTCACCTGCCTCTGCTCTCCACTGTGAATGCTCCAGGAAGCCTGGCTCTGCCTTCCCTCTGCCATCTTCATCTAGTGTAAGAGCAAGGAGATCCCCCTCTTCTTAAGACTGAACAGAATTTCCTTGTCTGTCCTTGTACCTCCTTGCGCTCCAGCCCTGGGGCAGTTTTGGCTGCCTCTGCTGGGCTTGATCCAGTCCAAGATATTCCTTCTACTGGGGCCCCAAAACTAGCCAAAGCACTCCAGATCCGGCCTCACAGAGGATGAACAGAGGAGAATAACCGCTTCCCTTGCCCTGCTGGCCACGGTCTTGCTAATGGAGCCCGGGTGCGATCGTCTTTGTTGCCACAAGGGCACACTGCTGTCTCATTTTTCTGTCGTGAGGTTTCTGTCATCTTGTTGAGGACCCTCTGGACAGCAGCCCTGCCCTCAAGCCTGCCACCTGCTTCCCCTCCCCTGCTGTCATCTGCAAACTTACTGAACATGCTCTCTGTGCTGTAGTTGAGGTCAGTAATAAAAATGTTAAAGGCTAAAAACCTCTGAGAAACACTCCTAGCAGCTGGGCACTGCCAGGATTTCATACCAGTCCTCAAAATGATTTAATCGTGGTGGTCCAGCATCTCACAAGCTTAGCTATGAGAATGTGCCAGAACCCTGGTAAAGTCAAGGTAAAGAACACCCACTGCCCCTTTCTTGCCCCCAAAGCTGGTTACATCTTCACAAAAGGCGGTCTTGAGGTCTTCATCCCCATGCCTTCTGTGTGCTTCTTGCCACGTTTGTTTGAAAGCTTGGATGTCTTCTTACTAGTTTGAAGAGTTGAAGTTTGTACTGTAAATTTAAAATTTGAATAAATATAACATTCATGTAGCATTGTAATTTCACACATTTAGATTTTCCTTATGATATAGTATTCCTAACACTATGCATATAAAATTGTTCGCATCAGGATCTTTCAGAAATCAAGCAAGCTTTGTCAAAAACTGATTATGCTACGTTTCCTGTAGCCCGACCTGTGGGGAGGCACGGATGGTTTACTTTGGCGGTAACTACTACACTGTTTGGGGTTTTTTTGTATTGTAGAGTGCTTGATCTTAGAAAAAAAATCAATTAAAAAATGCATTAGGAGACCAAAACTAAAGAAACTTAGAGGTTTGTAGGCAATGCTTTGAATTTCTGCACACCTACTGAGGCATGTGTGTACAGGTGGTTGTGTCTTGGCTGTATTCCTGACTGATGCTGTGCAGGCAAAATTTCACCCACCGAAAGAGCTGCCTGTGTTTGCGAGTGCGGGGCTGCACAGCGCCTGTGTTTGCGAGTGCGGGGCTGCACAGCGCCAGCCCTATGTGTTTCTGTGCCACTGTATTTTCATGAGCAGTTCAGTTCAGCAAACGATTGGGAAAACCGTGAGGTTTAGAATCACGCTTTTCTACCAGATGTGGATTGAACCCTGTTCAGTGTCTTGCTCCATTTTGCAGCGAGACCCCCAGACGTGTTTGGTTGTTCCAGGGCCGAGACTGCCGCTGCCTCTGAGTGAGCTCTGTGCTTCTGCTGGGCCTGGAGTAACGTACTCCCGGGCGTGCTGTGGGTGATGAATATACAGCACTCAGGTTGGCATGGTCTTAATTCATACTTGCTGTTTTACACACCCCTTTGGCCAAGGCATTCTAGGATGTTTCTGTAGCAAGTTTAAACTTTCAGAAGCTTGGCTTTCCTGTAGTGTTTAGATGTGGTTTGGAATTGTAGGAAGTGCTGTTACTAAGCAGTGGGACAGCATAAAGGACTATTACTCCAGCCTCCGGGAAATTTACCTTTAGCAGAAGTTAAGCCTGTAAAAATCTACCTAAAATGTTAGTCTTATATGAAAATAAGTGGATGGAAACAATAATTGTTTTAGTAGTGAGTCAAAGGGTTTTGCATGTGTGTACTGTGCATCCAAGTTCCTACTATAAATACTCTATTGACAAATATACCGCTGCTAATCTGCCTGATGTTAATTTACAGTTCTTAATAGCAGAGGTATTTAAGACAAGCACGAGTCAAAGCTATTTCCTTAAATAACTAAGATATTGAACTTCAAACCACAGTTGTATTGATTATTTTTTTTACTGAGGGATAAAAGATAAAAAAAGGCAAATCATTATTTTACTGTGAATAACGAAATGATCTAGAAGCTTCTGATGAAACTAATTATTTCTTGGGAAGAATCCCATTCAGAGATTAGCAATAACTTAATACGAGCCAGCTTAGGAGGTACTTGTGTGTTCTTTACGAGTGTTTTGTTTACTATTACAGAAGAAAGCTCAGGAATTCACTGATACCTAGCTTTCTTTTCCTTGTACTCATTCTATGATTCCAAGAAACTTCCCATGTAATTGTCTTTTGCATAATAAATTTTTAAAAGTCAGTGAAAAGGCTTAGATATTTTTAAATAGATGAAGTGAAAATGTTTGGAAAAAAAAATATATATTGTATTTATATGCTCTTAAAAACTTAGAGAAGAAGCTGGCACAATCAAAAGGAAAAAATAAAAGTCAAAGAAATCCCAAATACGAAGCCTGCGACAGGCACATCCACTGCAGAAAAGCCCTTAATGCCCGTGTGGCTTTATTACTACAGCAACGAGAGCGGGGCAGATGGGATTGGATTTTCTACTAGCTACGAGCAGGGATTTTTTGTGTAACATGGTAACAAATCAAGTTTTTCTTATGCAAAATAATTCAATAGCTTTTATAAGCATTTTTGAAAATTAAACTGTACTGTTTGGAAACAAGGTCAGGGCAAAGTAATCATTTTTATTGAAACGCTATTTGTCCAAGTTTCTGAGGATAAGTAACAGGAAATATTGAAGTGCAAATGCATTGGTTTTTATTCCCTGGGAGGCAGGCAATTCTTAGGGACTTTGTAAAAGTCAGAATGTTGTCAAATGCGGGAGGATGACTCTGTGTGTCCATTTCCCCCTTCAGAGTTGGCAGTGTGAAGTTGCAGTCAGGGTAATTACTCTCCCTAGAAAGACAAAAGAAAGCCCAAAGAGTCCCACTCAAAAGATTCCCTCTCTTTTTCACCCAGGTAATCTCTGGTACCACACACCTTGGGAGACTGGGTTCAGAAGATGAACCCACAACTGCCACTAAGATCATCTGTCATTTATCCTCTGTCTTAGGTTGCCTTGAAGGATTCACGGGGTTAAATACCTGGCAGCAGGGAGAGTGTGCCCAGGATACCCTAAAATTCCAAAGAAATGGCTTTCCATGATTTTGGAGTTTTAAATCAGACATGTTCTAGGGGGAAAACACAGTGTTCCCAGCCAGCTGTGGCTTTTTGTCCAGGAGACACTGAATGCAAAGTTAAAAATGGTTCAAGTGAGGACAATGCTTTTTTTTTTTTTTTTGACCTTCATTGCCAGTGGTACATCTGCCAGTGGTTAAAATCCTGATCTGAGATGCGGCGAGACTTCTTCCCAGCCAGTAACAAATCATTTCAGACGGTAAATGATGTTCAGTTACAGTCTTTATGACAGGCAGACTAACGCATCTGTGGAACTGCTGGTTTGAACTGTGGGTGCTATTTATTGTCTGGGCACTGAATCTGGCTTGAACAACAGAGAACAGATAAGCAAAGCAAATGCGCTGTCTTGGGATCCCCAAAAGAAAGCTCTGCGGAGGTGGCCCGGCTTGTTCTTTACCGCAGAAAACCCTTGGGGAGCGCGCGTCCCCGCGGGAGGGCGGCAGGACGTTTGTTCTGTTCTCAGCCGGTAAGGCTGCCAGGGCGAGCCCGCGAGACCAAAAATCTCAGCTCTCCAATTAAAATAGTTTCTTTGTGCCATTTTGATTCTTCTGATCTTGTTGCCAAATGATTTGAGCCTGAATGCTAATTGAGACCCGGTTAAGATTGTTCAGACCTTTAATTGCAGGTGCTTTCTGTTTTTAATGATCCTGTGGCGGTGAGAAGTAAGAGTGATTAGGCAAAGGATTCTGGGGCGTCAGCCATGTGCAAGGGCCAAGGGATTGAGCAGATTGTGTGGCACCTGTAAGGGTTTAGCCGTGTTAATTTGGGGTAGCATTTCTACCCTGTTTAGGGGTGACTCGGTGTTCCTCTGCAGCGCTGCGTGAAAGCCTCCCGCAGCCCTTGGGTTCAGGCAGAGCAGCCAAAAATAGTCTTCCCATCTAAGTTAAATGATCTCAGTTCTCTGCAAAGCAAGCCGTAATATAACATCTTGTGGAAACCAAATAAAATAGCAAGCATGGGATATAGGGTTGCCGACTTAAATCTACAGCCAAGAGAGACTTGATGTGCACCCTGTGGTATGGTGTGTCACTGCCTGCCTTCTGGGGGTGTTCATGGGGTAACGGCTGTGCTCCTGAGCTCCTGCCCTGCTGGCAGTAGAATTGTAGAGCACGTACCTGTTCTGGCTAGTGTTGGCGTTTGTTGGGTTCGTTCTGTTGTTATTTTATTTGTCTAGGGGTGCATGTGTGTGTACAGTAATTTTGCATTTAGGTTTCTGCATATAAAACAGGTGTATGATGTATTTCACAAATTGTCAAAATATTTGTGTCTGTGAAGAATCGGCTGGTTGTTCCTGAAGCTCTTACAGGAGACTGATTTGTCAGAGCCCTTTGGCAGTTGGTGTGCCAAGTGTGAACTGGCAGTGCATTCCCGGAGTCCTGGGACTCAGGTAGGAGCTACTACACACCAAAGCTCCTTGAAGATACTATTTATGTTTTGAGAGGGGATGTTATTTTAACATTTTTTTTAATATCGTAATAATGCACTGGTGACAAAGTTTGGTGGAATATAATCACATTTATTTAGAACAATGAACTGCTTCTGTAGTTGAAAAATTGCTCTTAGATGCAACAGTCCTGCTATCCGCTTGGATAGAACTGTTGCTGCTTGTATTTTTAATGTTGGCGTGGAGGTGCAGTAAGCTTAGGAAATGACCATGGTCAGTGGGGTTCAGGAGTGTTTTGCTATCCATATTTTCATGGAAGTGACACACCAGTATCCAGGTCGTTGCTGTGTATCTCCCTGTAGGGTGGTGGGTTTCCCCCCTCCCCTGTACATTTCCACAGTTCTTAGCAGGGGACACCCCAGGCTAAGGAAGTCACACAGCGACTGTCAGCGGTGACCTCTCTGTGATGCCAGATAACAGAACCATCCGTGGCTGCCAGGTCCCACGCCTCCAATACTAACCAGCGGTCACTTCTGCCCAGAGAGTCTTCTAAAATAAACAGTTACTAAACCACAGATTAATTTATTTGCTGACACTTCAGATGTTCTTGAACATTCACTCTTGCCTCTGTAGCCTCTGTAATGATACCTCTTCCCAGGATTGCTAGGGTACTTATCCTGTATTTTGCTAATGAATCTTCCTTTTTAGGGATCTTTTGAGTGTTTTTATTGCGTAGCTGTGTTTGCTGTATGGACAGATGCTCTCTCAAATTAGAGTATCAGCAAAATAAGTAGAAGCAGATAAATGAGAAGTAGCCGGTTGCTCTAAGCAGGAGCAGATGGTAACCCTTCACGGATTTCCAGCGCTCGGCTCAGCCCGGGGTCGCAGGAGGTGTCAGGCACTGCCTGGGGTTTTGAAAAGGGTGTTGGGTGGCTGCATGGGAGAGTTTGTGACTCATTCCAGGCGAGCTGCCCAAAAGCAAAACAGCAATAGAATTAGTAGATACATCTATGACCTGATGCTGTTAGGAAGAGAAATTTGTAGGGGGAAATTGTGGTTCTGTGTCCCTTAGGCTTCTTTTGTGAATCAACTAAATACATTTTTAAGGGTCATCTGAGGGAATATACTTCCAAGCAAAGTTTTTGATGGTGTTCCTTCCCTTAGAGAGTCTCTTCTGGAAACTAAGCAATCATGGAAAAGGAGGGATTGATTATTCTGTTCATTAACCAGTTCCTGAAAGGTATAAATAATGGCCTGTACTCAGATGGCAGGGAGGTTAGCAGCTAAGCAGCAAAATTGTTTAACCTGTTTGCTAAATGCTCTAGAAAAGGGATAATTTTTACATCAGTAAAATATTCTTTTTGGTGATAAAAATAAAAGATGGTAATAAATTTCAAAAAGAATCACCATGTGAGCAAGTTCTAAAAAGCTGGAGAGTTAAATTCTGTACCAGTAAGTTCAAAATTGAGTGAAGGAGAAAGCTGCCTTGGCCAGGAAAGAGATGTTTTGGATACTTCTGTGTAAACATTAGTTTAATGATCGCTGTTACTCAGAAAAGGGATTGGAATTTCAGAAATCAGTAGGAAAAGTAGTATAAAATGAAGCAGAAAAAATTCTGTCACGGTAAAAATATGTCCTATGCCCTGACCTGGTATACAGTGAAAGTTCATCCACTGCCCTTTCAGGTCATTGGTGCAGACATAATTTTGAGCCAGTGTAAGCTCACATCAAGTAGCCTGGGCAGGCAGATGGACACGTTTTGGGGAAAGAGCATTCCATAATTTCATTTCTACACTTTCTCAGTTCTTGGTCACATACAACACACTGGGTTAAAGCAGCCTTTGTCTGACAGCTGTGGCTGTTTGTGCTCTTGCAGTCTTGTGCTTCAGTCTCATTACTGGGCACTAGTAAGTGCTGTATAGTGCGTACGTTTATGTCAAACCATTTCAGCAGAAGGTAGTATTTTACTGCCTACCGCCCAGTCTGCCGGGCAGGTGAGCAGGACTCCTGAGAGGCAGATGCTCATTCTGGAGGAGCTCGAGGAGGACTGCGTGCTTCCATTTCTCTGCCCTCCAGACATCTTCCATTGCAACTGAAGGGCAGTTTGGCTTCCTCGGTGGGTGTGTGCTAATGTATCCTATATATTAAACACAGTAATTATAGCCTAGAAGACACTTGTAAACTTGAGAAACGTGTTTGTGGAGAGTGGGGGAGAATGAGCATGGCTTGAGAGCATTTGAGGCACAGCGTTTTGTTTCCAGAATCCGCAAAAGGGGTTCTTTCCGTGTGTTGAGGATCCTGCGTGAGGGCAGACACAAGGGTTTTCCCTTCAGTAGTTAAGGGATCAACTGATCATCTACGAGGAAAAAAATTGTAACTGCTTGTTATTCAAATAGATTGGAATATGCTGCTTTGATACCTTCTCTACCTACTCAAAATACTGCGTGAAAATCACCAGCCGTACTGTTGTATTTTTTGCTAATAGTCATGCTAAAACATAAGTTAACCAGAAAATATACCCATGTGACTGACTATATTGGCAGCGTCGGCTCCATGGGATTTAACAATTGGTATGAAAGCTGAAAATCCAAAAGCCTTTCTTCCCTAGATCTAACAAAAAACCAATTCTGAAGACAGGTTCTGGTTTGTGTCAGAAACCACTTAAATACTGGTTGTTCGTGCTGCGTTTCCCTCAGTTTCAATCAGGCTTTTGATTAAAGAAGTTTTAATTGTTACAATCTGTATTGTATCTGTTTGTGGATGTATCTTTTCATTTTTAAATTGCAAAATCACCAGGCTTTTGGCAGACATCTGAGTCTCGTTAGAAAATGTACATCACAGCACCTTATGAGGAGAGGTTAATTTTAATTTTGATATTAGAGGCCTTAAATTTAAGTGTGTGAATTAAACAGAGTATGTGTGTATATATGCATATCTTTATATATTAGAAATGAACATTTTAATATCCTAAGTTTACTTTTTATTTTCTATATTAAAAAACCTATTGCTTTTTAAACTGAATCAGTAATTATAAGCAAGGTCATTAATTGAGTACAATATTATAAGAGAGATGCCTGGCTTTTGACTCCTGCATGACCTATTTGCTGAGCAGCTGGTACACACTGGAGCTTACGAGGCTATAGAGGAGCTGGTCAGGTACCTTAAGATTCTATGACTTGTACACATTCAGGCTAAAATGTGATAATTATAATTCTGTCCTTTCATTCCATCAGAATTAACTAGGCTCACTGGGAGAAAGTATTTTGTTTGGGAGAAAGTATTTTGAGTGACCAAGTTGAACTGGAGCAGTTATATAACTCCACGTAAGCCTGAAATTAGGTTACTCCAGTTTGTCCTAGATGCTAAATTTGTCTCTGGACTGTTGTCCTGGCACACAGCAGCTCTCTAGACTTTGGTTTTTTCTGTTTTTTGTTTTTCATTTTTCTTTTCCCAAATTAAAACATAATGATGGGTATATGTGGTAGCCTAATGATGTTCTTTGCTGTAACAGCTCCTCACTCCTCCTGTTTCTGTGTTGTACCCAATCACTTATCCATGCAAGAAATCTCCCTGTTTTGCACTCTCTGTTTAAGTTAAGGACACGGATAAATTCAAGTTAAGGATAAGGGAAGAGCAACTAACGTCATCTACCTGAACTTGTGCAAAGCATTTGTCACTCTGCTGCACAACATCCATGTCTCCAAATCGGAGAGATGTGAATTTGATGGATGGATCACTCGGTGGATAAGGGACGGGACTGGCTAGATGGTGGTGGTCAACGGCTCCATGTCCAAGTGGCGACCTGTGATGAGTGGCGTTCCTCAGGGGTCAGTACTGGGATTAGTGCAGTTTAACATCTTTGTGGGCAACATGAACAGTGGGATCGAGTGCACCCTCAGCTGGTTTGCCGATGACACCAAGCTGTGTGGTGCGGTCGTACCACTGGAGGGAAGGGCTGCCATCTTTGACAGGCTTGAGGTGGGCCTGTGTGAACCTCATGATGTTCAACAAGGGCAGGTGCAGGGTCCTGCGTATGGGGCAGGGCAATCCCAGGCACTAATCCAAGCTGGGTGGAGAATGGACAGAGAGCAGCCCTGAGGAGAAGGACCCGTCCAACCTAAACCGTTCTATGCAGTGTCTTTAAGAATTTTGGCAGGGACTTTTTGAAAGCCTTTCAGAAAGCTGGGAAGATGATATGCATGAGAGCATCTCAGTGGTTTTGTTTGCTGGTCTTTTCAAAGAAATCTAATGGGTTTGTTACATTGGATTTTTTATTTTCCAAAGCAAGATTGATACTTCTGAAGAAGACTCATCCAATTACTACATTATCTGCTATAGCTTATACTGATACATTCAGTATGGATATATGATTAGCAACCTATTAGCTTCCTCCTTGACCATTAAAAAATGGCATCCCGTTTGCCACCTCCTGGTTCCTGAGGTATGTAAGCAAGAGATTATGTGCCGCTGTTACCAATTTGGGAACTTCATTCTTGAGTTTCTTTAGGTGCTTTGGATGACATGATACAGTTCTCTTACCTCTTACTGTCCTAAACATGCAACTTCGTGTTTGGCCATATGAAAACATAAATGATTTGTTCTTATGTGCCCTACCTCTGGTCTAGTTGCGATTTGAATTATCCTTTTATGTATTCACAACCCTCACCTTTTCCTGCAGGTTTGAATAGTTTTGCTTTACTTTGTGTTACTTAAAAAAATGCAGAAGAATATAGGGCCAAGAATGATCTGCACTGCACCTCTTAGAAGCATATTGGGTGGGAAGAGCATCACCTACTTCTGTTTCAATAAGCTTAGTGGTTTGGCAGCTAATCAATCTTTAATCCATTTAATATGAGTTAGGTTCTTATAATGCTTTGATACTTCGATTGAAATATTATGCAATATTTAGTGATTACTTACATAAATCTAAACATATTATCAACACCGTTATCTTGTCAACCAAACGTGTAATCTCCTCAGATGACATTTGTGAAGTTATTTGGACCAGGTTATGTTGGTCATTGTTTGTTTCTCCTCTTTGATTTCATACAAAGACTTCCATATCTTGATTCTGTGTTTTGACTGAGTTTGAAGGAAACTAATTATTTAGAACTCACATGTACCAAAATAATCCTTTAACGCTTTCATAATAATTGTTTTCTTCATCATTTTGGTATTAAGACTTCTTTTAAGGCAGCCTATATAGTCTGGGGATCTCCTTGGAGATCTCTTTTTAAAAAATCATAACTCTTACTTTTTTTGAATATGTTTATAAATGGGTAGCCTAAGCACAGTAATAAGTGTGTAGCAGCTGAGTAACATCTTCTGTAGTGACAAATGGAGTAGGGGTTTCACAGCCCTTTGGAGATGAATCTCTAGGAGCTGAACTCGCTCCCCCGCGCGGAGCACACGCAGTCGCATGCGTTGCCGCTGAGACACGGGTGTCAGCGCTGGCAACAGGGTTAGAAACCAGCTGCACCCCGGCCCCAGGGCAGCCTGTACACACGTCCTGCCTTACTTGTTCTGCGTATGATCCTTTCTGTGAAGTGAAGTGAAGTGAGGGATAAAATCTAAATGTTAACTTCATTATTATTATTATTTATTATTGAGAGAGAAAAGATGCTGTTAATACTGGATATAGTATGCTTCATCCACTGCAACCAGAGAGGATGCTAAACTGGAGGTCAGCCTTCAAATCACGGAAGACAGCTTTGAATCCTGTTTTCAAGAATACATTTAGGCAAGCCAGGCAGCAGCAATTTTAGATATGGTTATTTCTGCTTTGTGTAATGGGATAAAATGAATTTCCAGAGTATTTTTCAAACCTTGTTTTCCATGATTGACTCCTCTGGCTCCGGTAAAGAGTGTAGCAGTAAAAGGTTGTTTAACAGCAGCTCCAGGTCTGTCATCTGTGGAAACCCCAACTGTTTAATTTCTTCACAGTCTCTTTTGGAGGAGATGTCCCAGGGGTCCCAGTTGTATCAAGATGTTGGTGTCACAGTGTCATTGGTTAGAACTGCTCTGGAAACTTTCTTAGGAACTCAATTACAGAGAGGCCAAGTGTCGAAGAAATGAGAAGAAGTCCTGTTTTCTCTGAATGAAGACGAGGGATTATGCCCACAGGAGAAGGGTCTGCACGTTGGTTGGGTACCTGTGGTGGGCAGTGACGGGTCTGGCCTGTGAAGAGCTAGAGCAGGATGGGAGGTTCCTGTATGCTACTGGGAGATGCAGATGTGGAGTTTGAATAGTGACTATCAGGATGGCTAGCACAAGCTGAAATAAAACTGCTCTGATAATATTCTCATGGGACAGTGAGGAGGGTTCAGGAGGTTATGATGATGAGGACCTTATTTTTTTCCTATTTATAGATGGTAAGACTTTTGGAGAATGTTACTCATATAGAAAGCAGGTAACCTCTTATTGTAGAAGTCAGTTTTATCACCCACTATTCTATAAAGATACCTTGTTTTATTTCAGGGACTAATGAGTCTAGGGATTCATCTGACTGAGCTGCTAAAAAATAATTGTACCATCTTTTTAGATCTTACATCTTCATTTTTATTTTTCATTAGTGAAACAGGTTTGAACTTTGAAGGAGTATTTCAAGCCATTGCTTTCAGAGCCTCATTTGACCCCTACTCTTCCTTTTGGAGATCTCATGCATTAATTTTGAAATCTTAATTTAAAAGAGAGAGTGAGAAAGACAGTAAATGAGTAGCTTTTCAATCCAGGCAGTCTCTGGGAGTGATGGCAAAGTCTATTGTGCTTTTTTCAAGTGTATTTGTAAAAGAGTTGGTTGCCTAGGTCAGTGCCTTTTTGAACAGAAGATTAATAACCATTAGTGAAAAAAAAAATAAGTTCAGAGTATGTAAGTGAGAAGTTCTTAATGTGCCGTCAATGGCAATAGCCGAATTACGACGATAGTACAAAGAGAGCGGAGAACTCTAGACTCACTTGTGCTGGAATAAGGGTTTCTTTTGCTTGCAGCACCTTTGGCAATTTGCTGGTCCTCCACAGCTACAGCCTGTACGCAGTAGCCCGTCTGAGGACATCGGACCTTGCACATTGTATTAGCTCAGTGACATTGCTCGCTGTTAATGTTCTGAGAACTGCATCTTCACTGCACAACAGTGCAGAATATTGTGCCTTGGTGCTCTGGTAAATGCCATCTTTATTTACGCATGGTATCTTTCAGTCTTTCTAAAATATTCAGATTTGATGGTTTGACTACCCAAGCATGGATTTGCAGTTGCTGCCAGTAAATGTTTTGTTTGAAAGTTGTGACCTTAAATGCAAAGCAGTTTTCTCCTTTTTATTTTCCTCTTTCTAATAACTTTTAGGAGTATGAAAACATTTGTCACTTGTTTTAAATATCCTTATGACAAGTCTTGTAAGCCTGTATATATTTACAGTAAACATTGCACTGTGTTTGTCACCAGGGAGACTGCAGCTATGAACTGGAGATTCAGCCTCACTTACATCTTGAAGATGTTAATGTTCAAAGGAATAAAAGGCGTCTTTCCATGACCAGCTCCACATTTGATCAGAAAGCACGCTCATCCAGAAAAGACATGGCACACAGATCAAAAGTAAAACCATTTTTACCTGATACAAATGATAGCAGGAGTGAAATTTTTACCACATTTAAAATAACAAAACCAAAGAGTCCTACAAGAACTTCTGGACTGAATTTAGAAGTACCTGTGTTGCCCACAGATAGTAATACTTCAGCTTCTTGCTCAGCAAAAAGGCTGGCTCTGGGTGAAAATACTGACCAGGGCAGTCAAAAGGATGAGGAACTAGAGGTGACATTCGACTTCAATGAATTTATTGACTTATGTGACAACAGTGAAAGTACTATAATTCATGAAAATGCAGCAACAAAGGAATACAAAACTGGAGATAAAGCTTGTAGGTCATCGGAGACATTGGAGACAAACCATGCAGATTTGGGTTATAGTAGCTTCACAGCTGAGAAATCACCCGTGTCGTCTGACTTATTTCATCTTCCTGAATCATACATGGATTCATTCACGCTTGTGAGACCATCTGAGGAGCCCTCTTGGTTAGAGCAAGCGTATTCCCATGTGAAAAGGTTTTTATCACAGTCTCCTCCTCCTTTGAATAAACTTTATGATATTGAAAACACAATGAGAAATGAAGAAACACTATGTCCTTTTCAAAAAGTTATTTCTGGTAGTTATTCAGAGAAACTGCGGGACAGAGTCTTTCCTGCATTCTCAGAAGCTGATCGTTCACTGCTGCTCTCTGAAAATCCTGAACTGAAAGTCACCAGTGAATTGCGGGCTTCTGCAAGTACCTGCTTTTCAAAAACTGCATTATCTTCTGAGACTGCTGCTCTTAAAGCCAAAGAGGAACCTCACTTCAGTGACAGCTTTGACAGTCTGTTTGACAATGAAGAATTCACTGAAATTCAAAAGAAAACTCCAACAATAAATCACACCCTGACAAATAACCCTTCAAATAAATATTTTGTTCAAAAAGATAAAGAACATCTTGAAGCAAACAAGAAAAATATGATTATTGATGAAAAGAAGAGTATACATTTGTTTGAAGATGAACACCTCAATGACACAAATAACGTGAGTTTTTCCATGAGCGACAACAAGCGCTTGGTCAGGCCAGGCTCCGGTGGGAGTGGTGCTGGGCCAGCCCCAGAGCGCGGCCCCACGTGGCTTCCTGCGGAGACGTGCTATGAGGACACTGACGGGACCCCCAAGGAGCAGCCAGGGAGCAGTCACACCACCAGCATGGAAGGGTCAGGAGATACCGGTGTGACCGACCAGGCTCTGGATAATGATGATCTTTATGACTGTTCTCAAGAACTGTTTTCTGTTACCTTTGATCTGGGGTTTTCCATCGAAGAGTGTGAGAGTGAAGTCTTTGAAGAAAATATAAATCTGAATAATACCAGAAACTTCAACAGTGCTTTGGGGAGTTGTGCAGAGGTTAAATCCACTGAAGATAAAAAATTACTGACCGATAGCTCCAGACTCGAAACATCGCCAAAATGGGATTGCAGAAGTCTAGAGAGAGGAGCCATTTCCACACCGCTGCCGTTCCAGAGCAGGAGCACAAGTGCCAGCGAGGGGGCTGAGGGTGCTGCCGCTGCAGGGCCTTTCTTGGAGGCAGGAGCCAGAAGAATGGGAAGTACATCGCCTGGAGCTTTGGCTTCTGCATTTCCCACCCCAGCAAGTAGAATGGTTATGAATATTCAAGCTGTCAAAAGAATTCCTGTGAATGTCTTCTCTAGTGCCAGGGAGGAAATTCCAGAGGTGCCTCTCGAAGATAAAGCAAATAAAAGCCCACATAGGCAGAACTTTGGGAGTTCAGCCATGGGTGCATTTGATTCCCCTTTAGGAAGAACTGAAACCCTGGAAGACACCACCCTTCGTAGTTCACGTGTGTCTCCTGCTGCAGGTAGGGATAATGATAGTTATGAAATGATATTTATTGGTATTTAAATATGTTATTTTAGAAGTGGAATGTTGGGGAATTTTGTTTTTCCTTAAAGAAATTAAAACATTTGAGCGATTTAGTCAGAACCAACTCTCCACCCCCCATCTCCTGCCATACCCCCACAGACACAGAGGGAAGCTCAGGCAGCGCCGCAAGGGCAGTTAGTGCCGAGCCTGCCGTGGGGCACGGTGGGCAGCACACCCAGTGCACCCAGTCCTGGGGCTCGGCCAGCACTGGGCCTTCGTCATACAGGATGTGAAGGAAGATCTTGTATTTCATAAAGGTAGCCCTTTGTAAAAACAAAAACTGCTGGCGTTGTTTGAAAAGGAGTTGGTGAGAGGATGTTTTAGTGAGTTCTGGGTTTGTTTCAGTGCACCCACAGGGACACGTGTTACGAAATGCTTCCAGAAGTGTAACTCTTACTCAGCTTCTAAGAACTTCTCTTGGTTTTGTTTCTCACCTCCTTTTTCTCTATCTGTACTGCTGGGGTAATCGCTTCTACTCAGAGGCTCTCCAGGGAAGTAGGATTTATTGTACATCTCAGCTGGAGATTATTTATTTTGATTAACAAGGCTAAAGAGAACAATATTTGCCACATAGATCGATAAGTAATCTCCTTTGTAGGTACTCTTCTAAAAGAGACAGATTTTGATAGCTCAGTTATAGCAATATTGTATTGTGAACAAGGCATTTTCTTGTGAATGTTGTTTACTGTTTTTGCTGTAGGAACCAGCAGTGAGAGTGAAGAAGAGATCGTTTTCCAGAGAAAAAATAGGAAAAAAAAGAATGTTTTGAAGTCTCCTGATGTGAGTCTTAGAAAAAGAAAAAAAAACAACCAAAAAAGATGAGAAGCAAAATGACAAGTCAAACACCAAAACAAAAATGCCCTTTGCAATTATACTTCTTTCTGTTTACATAGGGTATGAACGACAGTGATTTTGAATCGCCGATTCGTGCCATCAGAAAACGCCGACACCCACTTAACATGGTTAGTAAGTGCTTTGGTGAGACGGAAGAAAAATAATGCAAACTCATTTATGGAGTATATATTTAAACATTTACTCTTTCTCCAGTCAGTAGGCAAGTGTTCTTATTAAAAACATTTTATGCCATCTGACCTAAGGCATATTAGAATGTAATTGCTTTCCTTCCTTCAGTTCTTTCCTGAGGTCTTCGTGGATGACTGCGGAGTTGTTGTTTGGCAGTGAGATATTGTTATCAGCAGGAGAGCTGAGCCTCTCCCTTTGTGAAAGGCAGCAAAATAACCTTTCTTACACAAAGCTTTGAAACAACAAAAAAATAATCATGTTACATTTTACCTGATCTTTCTTCCAAAGAACGTGTTTTTTTCTGTTCCTTTTGTATTTAGTAAGATGGTTAGCATTATTGCATTATTTTGCCGTAGCAAATCAATCATGAAAAATCAGGTGTTGCTTAAAAAACCCCAGATGTTGGAGGATGACTGTGTAATTAAAATATTGGTTGCTTTAGTCTGTATTGAAGTGTTTGTGAAATGTTCCTGCAGTCAGACGTGTCCAGTGATGACAGCATGGATTTTCAGAAGGACTCAAGTAGGACCAGAAGTAGCAGCTCTGCAGCCTGTAACACAAACCAGCTGAGAAGTACCAAACGGCAAAAGGTGAAGAGCAAGTTTACGTACAAGGTATGTGACGTTACGTGTCTCCCTTAATACGCTGAAGGTTGTATTTGGAGCAGATGGCATTGAAGTCGCAGTGTAGAAAACCGCCGTGCTGTGTCGGGGGTGTGTGTAAGTGCACATTTGCAACGTTGCAAACCTGCCCCTGAAGGATGCGTGTTTGAACAGGAGCAGCACGTGCTGCCAAAGAAAACCTGTCACTGCACCAGGAATGGATGCAGGAGAAGATGCAGGGCTAGAATGATATATTCATAGTAAGTTAAAAAATCTTTTAAATATGTACGGATGGCTAGGCAGAAACTACTATAATCAGGGCTCCAGGGCACATTATGTTAGATATTTTTAATGTTTTAAAGATAATCTTCATTTTGGAGACTTCCCTATAGCATCAGTGATGAAAAATAATTTTTCAATTTTTATTTAAACACTTTCTTAATGTGAGACTAAAAGGTTCACGGAAAGAGAGTGTGTATGCTTATGAAATTCTACTCTGCCTTCGCCTATCATCTTACCTAAATATCCACGGTGATAAACATGCCAGAATTCCAGATCCACAGGAGATCCAAGACACGAAAATCACCCTGGTCAGTCCGCCGCCTGTTAGGGTGTTCTGCCAGACGGGCAGGCAATGGAGTTGCAAGTGCAGCAGAGATCCGCAATTAGATTAACAGAGATTGTGAGAAGTCCAAGGCGACCAAAACAGCCACCGGCTGAATTCAAAGATTCAATAATTAATTGAAGAACCTGGTAACTTGTTGTTTCCAAGTGTGACCAGACTCTTGACTGTTAGTTTCTGGTGTCTCAGTGCTTTTCACGCTGCAGGGCTTGTCCTCTCCCTAGTCCTTCACAAATTAGAAGGATTAAGACTAATTGGCAATAGCATTGAGAGTTCTTTCCTGTAAACAGGTGACCTCCACTGTGTTTCAAAATAATCAAAACTGTTCTAGAAAAGGAACTATTAATAGTGCCTGTCATTCAGGCTTACCGATTGGTGTAAGCAAATAATTAAAAGACTTAGAAAAATTTGAAAATCAGAGATGTCACTTATTTTAGCACAAGATGCCCTTGTCTTCCATGTACAGAACAACAATTTACAGCTTTGTACTTTTCATGCAAAGTATTTTGAAGGCAAATGAATCATTCTTTTGGAGTAATTGGGACACAATGTTTTTTGTTTTTTTCATGTTTTACTTTCGTACTTTATAGCTGAAATTATAAGAGAAAAATACCAAATATCTCTGACAAAACATCTTTCTGAATTCATTTATTTTGTTTTCGTGTACATTCTTGTGAATGCTTTGTTGTTTGTTTTTGATGGAACTTAGTACCAAGGTTTGTATCATGTCTCCTGGACCGCAGTTCACAGGTGAAGTGCCTCATCTTCCCCAAAGATGAGCATTTTCTCAGTAACGAGTTGCATTTTCTGATGAATTCATGAAATAACCCTAAGACCTAAACAGAAAAGGGCAAACCAGTGTGAAGTCTGTACCTGAAGTTTCTAGTGGGCTTGGGTTCAGAGTAATCCACCTTTTCAAAACAGATTTTTGAAAGCAAATAAAATGAATAAAACTAGATTTATAAGTTAAAAAATAACATAATATTTTTTGATAGTTTAGCTACAATGCGTTAGCAAACTCGTCCCATACTACTAACTGGTGTAGTGCAGAGCGCTGCACACTGCGGTTACCTCTGGCCAGCCCTGGAAATGGGCACCAGCTTCACCCTCCGTGCTGGTGGGCTGCACACTTGTGTGCTGACATGTGTTTCACCGACCTTTGTCGTCTTTACATCACCTTTCTCTGCGAGCGATTCTCTTTTCAAAGCCAGAAGCTTAATACCTGTGACCATGTAAGCAGCTGGTGTTCTGAAGTCATGAACTGATTTAATTGGAGGCCTCCTAGATAACATCAGTTAATTGGGGGCCAGCTTCTAACTACAATTTTGTCTGGATTTTTTTTCTCTTTTAGCATGCAGCAAGGCAGTTTTTAGATGAAGAAGCTGAGCTGTCCCAGCAAGATGCAGATGGTGTTTCGTCTGATGAGAGCGATGACACAGAGAAGGAGCTGAACTCCTCCCTTGCTCAGTTCCTGAATGATGATGTGGAGATCACACAAGTGTTAAACGGTGAATGAGGAGAGTTGTTTGTGGTTTTAAGATAAGGGGTGTTGCTTAGCAAATGGAGTACAAGAAGCAGGGCCATTCGGTCAGCTGATGTGTCAGCGTGTCAGCTGTGAAGCAGTAACCTCCTCAGCTGGGGTAGATCCATTGTCCAGTTTAATTCGCATGGTTTTCCTACGCAGTAAGTTCCTCACTGGAGTCTCTGCTGTGCCATGGCTTTGGGCGGGCTGGAGCCAGTTCTGCAAGGGTTGCCATGGCAGGAGATCGCCTCTCGCTAGGAGTCAACCTCCCCCTCTTACACCAGTATGACTGAACGGAAACACAATTTTCTATTTCACTTAGAAATTTCTGAATCTTTCAGGTCTTCTGTTATAGAGACATTTAAAATATGACGTGAAATAACAATTTGAATGTTAAAGATAAAATTAAAGTGTTGACACTGAGAGAGCTGAGAAGGTAGTGCTGGTTTTTGGCCAACAGGGTTTATTTACCCCTGTGCTTATGAACCTGGTCTTTCCCTGGGATATGTGCATGAGGCAATTGTCTTACTGCAATTTAAGATTCCCAGATTTTTCTCCTCCACTGAAATTGTGAGTTGTTCCCTGTAAGATCCTGTGTGGGCTTCAGTAAACCCACTCTGTTCTCATCCAGTCTCTGAAATCAGTTGTGTCTGCTTTGGGAGAGACTTGCAACACGGAAAACTGAGTGGTTTGGGTTTGCCATGGTTAACGTTGCCCTTCTCCCTGCTGCGGGCATCCGGAGCTCTGCCTGTGGAGAAAATAATCCACATGGCAGCCTCCGTGACGGCAAGCTGGGTACTCCTACTCCTTTGCTTTGGGATTTTCTGAGATGGCTGGAGAACTTCAAATTTTTGCTTTGTGTAACTATAAAGGAATTTCTTAATATGGAAAACACAAAGTAAAAATAATGAATTAAAAATTATATGCTTATTAATACTGTATTCTCTTTTAACTTCTTGTTTTATTCAGACTGTGAGATGAAAGGAATTTACCTGAAATCTGTGCGTAGTCCAGCTCTTGGCAATAGATACAAAATGGTTCACCGTGAATTCAACACCATGGAAATTTTCTCACAGGTATGAAACAAAATGACTGCTGTCCTTGTGAAACTCCAATTGTGTGTCACCGTATTTAGGTTCTGATCCTACTTTGAAGAGTAGTTTGCAGCCTATTGTTGATAAAGTTCTAAGAAAATACTTTTGACTTCATTTTGATTTTTAACTTAAAACTGTGCAGATTCTTAGGCTTTGATAAAAGCATACGCACTCACTTTTTTCTTTTTTTTTTTTTT
>VXBO01008330.1:175516-200862 GCA_013400135.1 Rhinoptilus africanus
TTTTTGGTAACACACAAAAATCCAAATTGTGCTTACTGATTATTTGCAAGCGGATAAGAAGAATGCACCGGATTCGATTTGCAGGCAGCCTCAGCTTATGTCGTCAGGTTTGCTGCTTTCAGCTGAGGCAGAGTGCTGCTGCAAATGCAAAGCCTGGAATTCCAGTTCATTTTACACATTGTAAAGGCATAAAGTGCTCCTGCCAGTAAGGCCTGTGCTGCGGTACGAGATGTGGAATCTGCCTTTCTTCAGGCAAAACCGCAGCTTGTCCTGCGTGTGCACGCGTGGCGGTTCAGAGTCCTTTCCCCTGCACAGAGACACGCAAAGGAGATTCCCGTCTGTTTGAGCGGTACCAGTGAGCGAGTCTCGCTTCTCCTGGGATACAATCACTGTTCCCATTAAAAGCTTTCTGCTGACGCATCAGGGGCCTGACTGAAATCTGCGTGCAGACGTGCTGCAGGCACAGCTGGGAGCGTGTCGGACCCGCCATGGAAGTAGCTGCAGAACTGCCAAGCACGTTCGGCAGGGGAGGTCTGAGAGGTGTGAGGAGCCCCTGGGCCCCGCAGTATCACACACAGGATGCGCTGGATAAGCCAAGTGCCTTTATGGAGAGAAGGAGCAAGATCATTACAGTGTTTCAAAACTTACTGGGTTTGGTTTTTTTCTCCCTTGACAGATTCCTGAGCAAGACCAGACTTACGCAGAAGACAGTTTCTGTGTTGGAGAGGAGGAAGAGGAAACTTGCAAAAAAAGTGAATCTAGTGAGGAGGAAATGTGCGTGAATTTTGATCTCCTAAATAATGAGAGTTTTGTTAGTGGAAAAAAACAATACCTCACTCGCCGCAGAAAAAAATTAAACCAGGCCAGGATGGAAGAGAACTACTCTATCCCAACGCAGAAGAGGAAACCATCCCGAATTATTGTTCTCAGTGATTCCAGTGGGGAAGAAACAAGTGTCAGCAATGAGAAGCCCATGAAAGCGGACTGTTCCAGGGCAGAACAGGAAAAAGCTGAGCTACCCAAGTCGTTGCCTTCAGTCTCCTCTGCACAGCACACAAAAACTGCTGGGGAAACCACTGTTCATCAGTCTGCGGAGACTAAGAGCGAGATGCTTCTCGGCTTGAAGGCATCAGTATCTGAACTGCTGGATTTCCACCCAGACCATCAAGTCAGAAGGACACGCTTTCCAGCAGCTGTCGCTAGCTCTGGTTCGGGGAAGGATCTCCAGGCTCCCACTGAGGTTGGTGTTAACTCAAAACAAGGACCTTCCTCCCGCCTCACGTTTTGCTAGAGAAGCCCAGGCGGTGGGAGCCTGTCCTCTTGCACTCCTGTTTTGAGGGCTGCCAGCGATACCGCAGCAAGAGCGAGGGTGCTGCTGGTGACAAAGGAGCAGGGTCTGTGGGTACTGCTTTACATCGGCTCCCTTCTCTTCGGTGTAGGAAGCTTCTGTACTCACAGGGTCACTTGGAGAGCATCTTAGCAGCCAACAAATAAAAGTTGTGGATTAGACACTGTCTTGAGTCTGACAACCATGGAGGAGTATGGATCTGTTTCAAACAGTAGAGAGCATCCACTAATTCTTTTGGGTTTGTAGTTATATTTGTTCACTCTCCTAAATTAAAACCCTTCATAGTCCGAGGTTGGATTCCTGATCTTTTACACTTCTCTGCCTGACTTGCAACGTTTACAGTAGTCAGTTTTTGTTGAACTTGTTACTGAAGGCTGCATGCTTTTGTCATTCCAGGTGCTAAATAATTAGATCAGCCAGTTTGGGAGATTGTTCATAGGGGATTAAAGTGTTAATCTGAAAGTGTTTGTGCTTTGCAATATCACCACCACCCTTTTTTAAAGACTTTATTAATTGGATTTTTGGAAAAAAAGGTGGAACAAAGTGCATCTGTTAAGCATCAGTATTTGGAAATCCCCTTTTTTTTTTTCTTGGCGTGCTTTTCTTTGGCCTTATGCTTCTCTGACCTCTCAGAAATACTGTGTGATTTTCTTCATTTACAGGTGGAAAGTTCTTTGAAGAACACCTGCAGGAGCACTTCAGTTCCACCTCATTCATCTGACACAAACCCCTCTCCCGCTACAGCTCTGTTTTCACGGGACCCTCTGGAGAAAAACTCTCCACTCGTTATTCTGGTCGACAGCCGGGAGATCTCCTCTGGTGCAGAGGTGATTTCTGCCTTGAAGGCCGTTCACGGGGTGAAGGTGCAGGTTTGCTCGCTGAGCAGCAGCGATTACATCGTCAGCAACCGCATGGCCGTGGAAAGGAAATTTCTGTCAGAATTGCTGAACTCTGTGAACAGGAATAAAGTCACGCAGCGGCTCCAGCGCCTGCAGAGCATGTTTGAGAGAATATGTGTGATTGTGGAGAAGGACAGGATTAAATCAGGTAGGTGTTCCCAGGCAGGGGTGGCATGGGGACGCTCTGCTCTGCTCAAGGCTCGCACTGGCCACACCAGCTTTGTGTATAATATGGGATGGAAAGTAGATTGAAAACCCGTATTTTAATCTCTGTAGGAACCTTACATTATTAAGGTCACCAGCTGAGCTTTACAATTTGTTGTGCTTTTGAGGGCCATTTACTATAGGCAGAAATACACACCTGGATCCAGAGGGATTCACTACTTAACTTGCTTTTCCCTGCTTCAGTAATTCAAACATTTATAACCGACCATATTAGGATGTGCAGAAACCCCCCAACTTCAAGACAGATTTCAACAATGTGAGAATAGTACGATAAAGGAACAAGCACAACCTGTTTGTGCTCAGCACTAGAGTAACAGTGGACTCAAGTGTTTTTTTCTAGCAGTGACCTAACGAGTGGCATCTGTCAAACTGGGAAACCTCTCGCGGGTTAGCGCCAGTGAGACTGGTAGCTCCTGTGCACACCCTCCCACCTCCTAAGTCCACCTCCGGAGTGTAGAGACCAAACCAGGTAATGGCTGCTGCTGGGACAAGCCAAAGAGAATTAGCTGAATTAAATCGGTTTTTAGAAAAAGACAAAAAGAGAGTTCCTCCAAAGAGCTACGTTGGGAAGCCTGCGTTTGAGCCGTTGCCTTGTGTCACAAAGCACAGAATAGAGCAGTCTCAAAGTCATCTCCTGAACTGACTAGACATTTGTGGAAAATTCAGGACTATTTCTTTATTCTACATAGTTTGGACAAGCCATTTGTTTTTATCCCAAGATCCAAACTGCACAATCAAATGACTTTATTGGTAGTGTCTATTCCCAGTGCCATCTAGAAAATAATGGAGAGGTCTTGCTTGCGCCTGCTTCACAGCAAATGGAACTGGAGCTCCCAGCTCCAATGAAATCACAGATATTCCAGGATATAAGCCTCCACTATTCAAATCAAATTGCTGTGGATGCAGCTTTGATTTTGTGACGTAAATCTAATTTATTGATGGTTTGGATATGGAAACAAGGTGATTGAATCGGTCACTGAAGATGTAGTTTCTCAGCAGGGGCTATAGATAAGTGGATTGTATTTGAATTGCCCTTTTACCTCGTTGCTGAAGGTGGCATTTGTTTTCAGCGTTTTGTCCAGTTTTTCTCATGATGCTGTTTCCAGAGTGCTGCTTGTTCCTCGTTTGACACAGACTTTGACCGCATTCTTACATTTCTAGCTTTGCAAAACCTCTTCTCATTTCTGTCATCTGTCCTGTTGTTCATCACTTATCACGTGTTCCTCCCAGTCCTCTCGCCTAATGATGTTTAATTTGAATTTTCATTGTAAATTCCTAAACTCTACCTCTCAAATAACTGAGTAGATCCTGCTTCCATGACCTCTCCTGCCTCCTTTCCGTGAGATGGTTTCCCTCATCTTGTTTTTGTTTGTGAGTTCTCAAAGCCCGGGATCTTTGAGCAGTTTGGCTTTGCAAACAATTAATGAGACTTTTCACAGTTATCTAGCACTTCTTAAAGTAAAATCTCACTGCGATTCTCCCTCTGCAGGAGAAACGACGCGCTTTTTCCAGAGGACGCAGTACTACGACGGTGTGCTCTCGGCCTTGGTCCAGGCCGGGGTCCGAATTCTTTTTAGCTCTTGCCAAGAGGAAACTGCGGGTTTGCTGAAAGACCTGGCTTTGGTGGAGCAAAGAAAAAATGCTGCCATTCGCGTGCCAACGGAGGTGGAGGGTCACAAGCGGGCAATGCTCAACTTCTACCTGAGCATTCCTAACATCAGCTATCTGGCTGCTCTCAACATGTGCCATCACTTTGACTCCATGAAGAAGATGGTCAACAGGTAACAGCAAATGCTTTGAGGCCTGACTTTCCTTCCGCTCCTCTGTCTCATCCACCGCCTCCCGTGGGGGTGGCTGCTCAGAGATACTTTCTGGCACTGCCAGAGCTCCCCGGGCGCTCTCCTGTCCTGCCCCAGTCCTATCCTACTCAGTCTCTTCCAGCAGGGTGGACCAGGGCACTGACATGGGCTCTGCTTCCACCATCCCACCTACTGGGGTACCTTTTCCTCTCCCCTTTCATGCCATTCCCTTTTCTCTGCAGTGCCCTTAGGCTGGCGCGCTCACAGAGGTGACGGCCAGCAGCTCAGGGCATTCCTGTTCCTCTCCTCACACTGCATGTTTCTGGCGGTTTCCCCTTTTGTCCCAGTATCACCTACTGGACTCCAAAAGGCTGGCAGTGAGGTGCCCTCCTGCTGGGTCTCTTTCAGCTCCCCGCGGGACATTGCTGTGGGTGGCCAGGTCAGCCAGCAGAAGGCGGAGGAGATCTACCGCTACCTCCACTACGGGTTTGAGGCAGGGATGCTGCCCCAGGCCCTCTGCCTGCAGGGGAGGATCAACGCCGCTGCCCAGAGCTGAGGGGAGCGAAGCTTGGTTTCTGGACTCCCATGCTGCTCTTTTAACTGCACTTTACTGAGTTTTGATGCACTGTAAAATATGTAAATAAATCTTGCAGAAACATCAGGGCTTTTGGTATGCTACAGCCACTTCTGGCGCTCTGCTGGGCATGTTCCCCCTCTGCCTCCACCAGGATCCCACACTTGACCACTGTGCCACACAGATCCATGCCTCCATGGCAAGTGAGGGCTGGGTATGATCGTTCCAAAATGCCTTTAGAAATGAGAATAATGGCTGAAGTGTTTTGCCAAAGTACAGCTTTCTGGCTTAGGCAGAAAGGTAGTGACAGAGGGGAAGACAGAGGGTTCCCCTCCGGCTGGTACCCTTGGTTCCCAGGAAAAGCGAACTGCTGTTCCTTACACTACTTGCCCGAACAGGGCAGGGCTTGCTGGGTTTGGAGACGGATGGGCCCAGGGCCAGTAGCTGCCCGTAGGTGGCCTCACGGCTCCCATCTCCCGCTCCCCTCCGGCTGCCGGCTCGCTGCGGCCGCCCTGCGGCTGCTCAGAAAAGGAGCTCTGCGGTTTTATTCCTTCCCAGCCCTTCCTGGAGCGGCCTCAGGAAGGGGGCTGTGCAGGAGCAAGGGCTGTGGGCAGAGATAAATAACCGTGCTGACACAGCCCAGACCAGCCCCATCCCGCTGAAAACAAGAGAGGATGAAGACACACAGGCCCGGGTAACTGAAACAAGGCCGAGGGATCGCTTGTCAATCCTGCTTCTCCTGCCCAAAGAGTCTGCTTCATACAGGAGTAAAATAAGCTTGTCCTTTTTTATTACATTAAGGAAATGTAAAAATCCAAACTCCCAAGAGAGAAAATTAAAAAGCAATTCACTTGAGTTACAGACTGTACCATTATAAGTTTATTGTACAGCCAAAAAGATATTTTATCTTATCTTAAAAGGAATCAGAACTTGCCCATAATTGGTACCTGAGTACGTTTCTCCCTCCCCCCGGGGAAAGAGGGCCATGGGAAGAGGAGCCTGGGCAAGGAAGTGCCACTTTGTACACATGGAAAATGACAAACATTGCTGGACAGGCAACAAGAGAACAGTGTTAAAACACATAAAAACACTGCAGGTCAAGGTTTCCAAACCAAGCTCTTAACACCACAGGACCCTCAGAGGGGTGGCCAAACCCCTGTGCTTCACACAAGAGACATGTAAGTGTTGAATTAATAAAATCCACAGAGTTCATTATATAGAAAAATAGGAATCATCCTGTTCTCCATCTGATGAATCTGCTGCCTTGGCCACAAAGAGCTTCCCTACAGCAGACTTCTGCTTCACTTCTGCAATAAGAAAACAGGGGGATTAGTGGCGTGTGCCCAAGCTGGACAAGCAGTTAGAGAAGGTCTGAAAAGCAAGGATCCTTATGAGAAACAACTGTGGAAACGCCCAGACTGTGGCCCCCCAACAAGCCGCAGTGACATGAGAGTAAGTGAAGGAGCCTGCAATGAAGGAGAAACAGAGTACTTACTGTTAGTGGCAGTGAAGTCGGTTCTGCGTGGAGCTGGCGTAGCGAGCACACCTTCCGCCTGACGAAAAGGAGAAAGAGGCCCTGCTCAGGCAGCTGCTGCAGCACCAGCACAGGAGCCTCAGAACAGCGGGGGGAACTGGCACAGCCTCCCTCCCACACTGGAGGCCAGTTGCCCTGTCACTACGCTACATCCTGATACAAATTTAAACTGTCCAACTACCACAAATGCTTTCGCTGAACTGGAGGCACAAGCCATTTTTTGCTTCTGGGATCTCAGCTTTTCATGGAATAGCCGGAAGAATTACAAAGTCTAGGATACTGAAGAAATAAATACATAAGTTCAGGGGCAATCTGACAGAAGGTGAGAAGCATTGTTTCCTTTCCCACTGAACCAAAGAACGTAGCAGGAACTTAACGTGCCTAGAGATCACAGAATTGAAGAGCAGTTACAAATCCTGCAAAAAAGCAGCATATTCAATCCTGACAATAAATAGCTCTTTTCTAACAAACAGAACTTTTCTCCAAGAGAAATAGATACAAAACCTAGAAGTCCAGGAGGAAGAAGGGGAGCCTTCCTGTTCTCTGTCTTGAATATACAAAACTGGTCTGTCATCCTGGGATTCTTTTGCTGCTGCTTAGCAAAGCTCTCCATCATTAAGGTGGAACTAGGCAACATGGAAGGAAACCAGCATTACCAGCTTCTTCTTGACCTTGTCCCAGGTGCCTCTGCTGCCCTGTGCATTCTTCTGCATCCGGAACACGTGCCTGTCGTAATCATTCCTGCAGGTGTAATCAAGCACATTAGCATCACTGCTGTGCCACCTACGGAATCCGCTGGATACCGGTAAAGGCATCATACACACAGCTCTCATTCAGAAAGAAAATCAGCACAGCCATTAAAAACAGTTGATCAATTAAGTGTACCAGCAGCTCTGGGAGTGTACCACCACAGAAGTGGTTAATTAGATCACGTGCTAGATCTCCTAGTGCAAGTATCAGATAAAGCTTCTTCACCTTCCCAGAAGATGTTTGTTTCTTGTCCTTTAGATAAAGTGCCAGTTACTCTGATAGCTTCAAGGTGACTCCAGTTTCAGTAAAGCCTGAAGCAACTTCGTTAACAGGTTTAAGACTCAAAATGAGCAGAGAAACCTCTGCTGAGGCTGAAGCAGAAATCACAGCCCCCTCAGAGAGTAAAAGACCTGCAATTGGCATTGTTTTTGTTGCCCGTGCTTAGTTGAGTAGCTCAACCAGCACGTGCTGTCAAAGGAAAGAGCTTTCTCTAAACACATTGGTAAAGCACTGTGGGATGCATGCTCCGAGTCTGGAGGTGAGCTGGTGTCCCAGTTCCACCAGTGATCCTTCTCAGATGACAGAAAACATTCTTGGGGAAAACGAGAAGGGCAAGGGTGAGTAGAGGGACAGCAGCAGGAGCTCCTACCTGTTGATGGGCACCAGCATACCGGGGCTGATATGCTCGCACTGAGGGGTTTTTGCCATAGGGAAGACAGCCGAGGAAGGCGTGATGGGGTTGTCCGTAAGCGCAAAGTCGTCATCATCATCCTGGCTTCCCCGGAACATTGGCAACTACAAAGCCACATCAGAGCAATCAGTGACCTGCCCTTTTTAACAAGTCTGCTGAAAAGGCTTCTGGTGGTGTCAGAGTGGTGACAGGACACAGCCTCTTCACGACTCTGAACCTTGATCATGTCCCTCCCCCTCCCCAAAGGGAGGAGTCCCAGACTATTCACTCCTCAACAGGCGGTCGCTCCCTTCCCTTCCTCACTTCAGCTGCATTCCTGACTCCGCTCTGTCCCCCGTGAGATGTGGAGGCCAGCAATGTGCAAGGTACACAGGGTGCAGGTACATGAGGGCTCAACACAGCAGCCAAATGATGCCTCCGTCTTGCTCTTAATACTCCTCCCCTTAGTGCCCAACGTTTCCCTTGCCTTTTTGGGCTGCTACTACACATTCAAAAAAATAATTTCTCATTAAAATTGCAAGCTCAAAGCTGACCGTTACTACTCAGGAGGAGGATTTCAGGATTAGAGTGGACTGGTCCTTCCACCTTGAAGGGAGAGGAGAACTGGAGAGGTTCAGAGAGGGCAAACACAGATGATCAAAAGCACAGCAGGCCCTGGGGGGGTGGAGCTATAACTAGAATCAGGGGTGAACAGGGACCGGACAGTTGTTCCCCGTCTCTTCCCCATGAGGGGAGAACAAAGTCAGCAGATGTAAGTTCCAGTCAAATAAAAGATTACGCTGCCTCACACAGCAAACAGTTCAGCTCTGGAGCTCAGCACAAGAAGTTGCAGATGTGAAGAGTCTGCACGGGCTCAAGGCAGGGCTGGACCCAATCATGGAAGGGGAATCAGCTCGTGACTCTGAAGTACACAGGATTTCTCTCTGGAGGTATGCCTCTCGCCACAAGCAACAGGAGATTAGTTGCTTTCACACAGCACAAGCTAGGCAAAATGAATTTGGAAAAAAAAAAAAGAAAAAGGAGAATCGTATTGAATCGCTGGCTGAAACTGTATTCTACCAAAGGAAGAGGCTCCTGGAGATTCCCTCTGCAAAACCAGGGTGTCTTGGCTGTGGACGCATCGATTCTTTCACAGCTCGCCTGCTCACACTGGTCATGGGGATTTCTCCGTAGCACACGGCAGTTATAGAAAGCAAGGAAGTTACCGCTGCTTAAACAGCTACTTCCCAGTGAGCCATGGCCTTACCCCACCCTGGACACGTGCCAGAGTAGGAACCGCACCGTTACCACAAAGAGAACCCACAAAAGAACAAACGTATCAAGAGACATCCAGATGCCCTTTGGAGTCCCTGCTGGAGCGGAGGCACTGGGTTTAAGAGGCAGACCTAGTTTGGTCAGAAAACAGCAAAAAGAAAGATGCATCGTGAAATATACTTCAAAAATTCTCTTCAGGGAAAAAAAAAAATATTCTCTTGATAAATGAGTAGCTTTCTCTTTAAAAATGAAAAGTCTCTTAACTAAGTACTCTAACACCTGGAGTGCATAGCTGTGCTCCATCGCAGCCAAGCTTTATCACAGGGAAGCACAACACTCGGCTCCGCTGCTGCGTGTCTGGGGCTGCCTGGGGGGCACTCCTCTCGCTAAAAGCAGCCCAGCCAGGGGAATGGGGCAGCTCTTCAGCCCAACCCGAGAGCGAGCAAAGGACAGGCAAGGGCCAGGGTGAGAGAACACAACTCCCAGAGAGACTCCCACCCCTGGGCAGCACTGAGAGAGAAGTGGGTTTAAGCGTGAGATGTGCTGGGAGGAGAGAATGACTTTTGAAAGGCAGCAGTTCCACAGCACAAGGATCCAACGGGCAGCCCCAGGACAGCGGTATCACTGCACAACCAGTGCTTCACAGCGTCACAAGTTCCTCCTGCAGAGGCAGCAAGGACACCCCACCAGAGATGGGTTTTACACATTGATTCAGTGGCAATCCTGGTCTGCAGAAGCCATGTTCCATGCGTTCTCGCTGCCAGTAGTCTAAGTATTGCAATAACAAATCAAGGAAATAAGCATCTTCCCCTACATCCACAAGGTTTTACTGATGGTGACTTGTAACACACCCTTGACACACCAAGCAGAAAAGCAAGCGCAGATATACACTGTTTGCCCAGATTTACCTTTACTCTTCTGTTCTGGAAGGGGGTTGCAGTGAAAATGTCGTCGTGGTCGTCCTTTGGCAAATGGTCCAGGAAATCTCTCATCTGCTGCTTTCTTTTTAAAGTTCCCACCTTGGCAGTTATCGCAACTGGCTCTTTCTTATCTATACGAATCAAAAGATTAATTGTTCTAAGACATCAGTTACGTAGCATGGTTTTCAAATTTGCTAACTGCAATCAATGCTAGTGATAGAGTCCAGTCTCTCCTGGGCAGAAATGTCGTATAGCTTCTTTGTGTTCTTACACAACATAGGCTTTCAAAAAGAATTTCACTACTACACCTTGTTCGGAAGCTTACTGTAGAGCCTTACATAGCCACTGAAAGTGTCGTACACACATCAGCTGTTTTATTACAATTTTAACAGAATTATCCCTGCATCTGCATTTCATAGACAAAAGACACCAAGATATCTCACCCACATCAAGAGGTATAGAGTGCTCAAAGGCTGTGCTGCACAGAGACTGATTTAGCATCCTTGACATGAGGTTTAGGGAATGCTTTTTGCAAAGACTTTTGCAAAGGATGTAACTGTACATGCTAACCTTAACCCAGTTACCACACCTAAACAACGAGCCATTAAACCTACTTAAAGGAAAGAAAGGGCTTTGCCACTTCCGCTGGTGTGTTTATTCCTACCCTCTGCTTTCCCTTGCAAGTGACTTTTGGGGCAAATTTAGAAGAACATCTTCCCAATATCCTCACCTTCAGACAAAAACTAAAATAGCTGCTTATGCAGTCAGTCGAGTGAAGAAGAAAATGAATCCGCAGTTCACAGACTATCAGAAGAACCAAGTATTTTTGTATCTGTGCTAAGATTCATCGTTAACAGGATTCACTCGCCTTCTGAGAGAAGGCCAACAAACAGCTCCTGACTGCCGAGGAAGATCCTTGCCAAGTATCACGCAGGACTGGATTTAGTCCTTTGCCTTGCTACAGTTATTTTAGTGTCTTAGCACTGAAAGGCCCAGGTGAATCCGAGAGGTTCCAAACATGGTTTTCCTCAAAGCAAAGTATCTGAAAGCCACTGTGGCAGACTGACCCTTTACGAATGCTCAGTAACCAGAACAGCTGTCTCTTCTTGATAGAGGAGTCTGCGGCCTGATAATGTCAGGGTGAAACAGGAAAAAATTCTCTGTAGGATATCAGCAGGGGAGAAATGAACAGTAACATTAGAAAGAGCTTGCATAATCACAAAGCGCAGGGAATTTTGATACCATGATAACAGGCAAAATAAGATGGTTCCCAGCTATGCTCCAAAATGCTCGAGAATAATGCCGCCGCTATCAAAGCTGAATAAAATGCCTTACAAAACTGATACCCAGCAGATTCACACACAAATTCCGCAACTGCAACAAACACTTCAAAGAAACATTCAAGTAAACACGAAGTGTGCTGTTCTGTGCCTGAACTCTCAATCTGCTGCTTTCCCGAGTCCGCACAAAAATCAGCCTTGCCTGACTTTCAGGGCAGGGCAACCCCCGAGATCCCCTGCTCTGCTCTGCCTTACCGAGGCTACAGAACTGGAGCCAAGCATTCCCGCATGAAGGCCAGTAACTGCGAGTAACCTGAATCTCCTCATTTGGACAGAAAAAGTGATTTTAATGCTCTCAGTAAGTGGAGACTGATACACTGCTTTAACCACTGAGAAACATCAGCAGAGCTACCTTTGGCTTTCTTCACCTAAGCAGTTGCCAAGTCATTGTAACCTTTCCTGTGTTAAATAACCGGATTGAGCATCCTGTGCCTTTCCCTTCAGGGCATACTCGCTCTAAACATAAATTCCTTTCTGTAAACGTGAATTACTTATTCAGAACTGGTCGGAAAACACCAACAGGCACATCAGTGCCAGACACCAGAGGATGTAACTTTGCTGTTCTCACCCTGCACTGCCCTGAGCACACCCAAGCGCCCCGTTATCCCTTTTGGATAGACAGCTCTACACAGAGCTTGTCATCTACTAGGCCTCCAACAGCCTCTTAAGGTATAAATAGCAATTTTCCCTTAGGTGGCAAGGCCAGTTGAAATCTTCCCATCAGGCCAAAGAACTAGAAAAGTCTAAAAATATCCTTTCTCTTCTTGTAGTTTCAATCGTTTACGACACCCTCCAAGCTCTGCAACAAACCTTCGTGCTGCAGAGGACAGCCTTCTTCACTGTTGGACTCTGATGCGTGTTTATCTCTGTACTTCTCATTACATAATAAATACTGAATTCACAATTCTTTAAAGACACCAAAATGCCCAGAACCAAGATGTCAGTACCTTTCTGTTCTGCTTTTCCTGAAGCAGTGCTGCTCTTGGCATGTGTTTTGGAACTCTTTGCCTGTTGTTCTTCGACATACTTCTGATGGCATTCTTCAGCAGAGCGAGAGCCCACCGCCATGGCGACCTCCACCCAGAAGCCGTTCTTGTGCTTTGGGAAGGAAGCGATGGCCCTGCCGAGAGAGCAACACCACCACCCTCGTCATGCCAAAGAGCCTACGCAATACTCCAGAGACCAGCTGCCTCCCGAGAAAGGACACTGTGCCTTGGACGCAGACTGGCTGGTCTCTGGAGTCTTGTCCAGATGCTTTAAAACATGCAAATTTATTTGAACAATTTTAGCTAACAGCTCCATTACAAGATAAATTTCTTCTTTATTTGAAGCAGTCCCTTCTATCCCCCAAGACATGAGCTCGTGCCTTTTCAGGTTTCTAATCTAAAAGAAACAACACCAACCATCGTCATTCTATTACTTAATTACGCATTAAATACTACCCAGTAGTTTAAGTAACTGGACGATGCATTATTTCAACATTCTTGCAGTTAATCTCCCCTTTACAAAACTTAAATACCCAAACACCTCATGTTTAACACATTATTCCATCGGGGAGTGAATATGCTACCTCTGCCTTGCTGTCTAAACCATAACTATGAATACTTTACCATATAACTTACCCAACTGTGTTTTCCAGTGTTACTCTTTGCAATGTTTATAATTTCTAATAAGATTAAGTATGTGTTTTTGAAAACACATAAAATTGCAAAATTTTGCCTAATACTATGTTTCTCCCACTTCACAGTGATGACAGTGGTAGGGGCTGCCACAGGCTCACTCATCTACGGTTACACTTTAGGAAGTTCTCAGCTGTCTCCTTTATTTCACTATTTTTTAATTTGTTAACAAAATTTACTTTGCAACACTGAATTAAAACCTAAAGGAAACCTTTGAATAACAGGAAAGAGATGGAATCTGAAAAATCCAGACCATCCAAACCCTCCCTCCAGACCATCAAGCCTCCCAGTGTCCCAGGGAATCTTTTCCCTGGGAAGACAGGGCAACTACTTGCCTGTGGAGCTTCTGTAATTCCTTTTCAGACCAGCCATCAGTTGCCTGTGGAAAAAGTTTCTGCACCTTTTCCCTCTCAGGTTCTCTTGCTTTTGCTGCTGAAGACTTGGCAGTATTAAAAGCTTTACTATTTGGGTTTTTATCAGATACTTTTGTATTCTTTTCTTTTATTTTAAATTCCTCTTCATTGGTTTCAGACTCAGTGTCAGATTCAAGCAAATACGTTGGAGGGTTGGTTCTGCGACTTGTCCTCCTCGCCTGATGAGGCAGATGGGAAGTACCAGACTTTTTTCCTTCACATAAATCAGAACCATCACTGGATCCGGGCAGACTTTGCCCCAACAGCACATTGTGGGAGGCAGTGGAGTGTTTCACTGTCCTTGGTTCACCCGACACCTTGTTCGCATCATCCTGTGAACTTTTACAGTTAGAGGTCTCTTTTTCAGAGAAAGGTTTATTTTTCCTTTTGACAGACAGTGGGGTGTCTTCACTGGATTCCTCTTCCCCATCTTCATTTGACCTTTCTTCTGCTAAATGCTTGTCTTTAAGTCGTTTGGCTGACCTTAAAGAGCGCTTGTAAGCCTGCTGATACATAATCAGTTCTCCATATTCTGTTCCTCTTTTTTCCTCTGTCATTCCTGGGATTCTGCTGTTATAGTTGGCTTTGTTTAGTACATTAGATTTTAAGGGAGTCAACCTAATGGGAAGCTGTGTTTTAGTTTTTGTACTATTGACCACGTGATCACTTTCATCATCATCTGAAACGAAGCGCCTGGCCTTCTTGCTTCCAGAAGACTTGGTTCCTTTTTTGGAACTTACTCCTTTTTCATGTTTTTCCCCTGAAAGAGAGGATGTCAGTGTAACATCACACATTGTAACGTCAGTCATTACAGTGTTCTCCAACAAGAAAAGACTAGGCTGCTGCGGGGTGCAATGCATCCCACGCTCGTTAAGGTCTGTGAACTCATTTCTGATGCAGAGGCTGGAGCCTGCAGAAAGAGACAGGCAGCACACTGCCAGCTGCAGCTCCCCACCTTCTGCAGAACCCTCTGCCCACACTGACTCTTCAGGACAAGGAGACAGTCTATTGAATGGTCGCCTTGGGATCCAAAAATAAACTAAACACTGCTTCCCTACAAAACGCAGCAAAACATCACTTAAAAGAGAAACTGGCGATGCCAGGAAATGTTCCATCACGCCCTGTACTGCCCACCCCTTCCCTAAGAGACATGTAGCACAGGTTATCAGCAACGCATTTCCAAAGATTTACCCCAACAGATAACTATAAACTCATTTCTGCTCTTAACCAAATATGACCTGAGTAAAACCAGGACCTAGTGAAGCTTCCCGAGATTGCTACATCTCCTCTCCCACACGTGTATCTCAGAAGGATCAAGTAAAGGCCTTCTGCCCTCACACTCCCATGTATTTGGGATTAAATTTGTCAGGAGCAAGAGGCTGCGCGATACAGACATGACAGCGTGTTCCAGCAGGCGTTCCACTCCTCTGCACAGCAGTCAAGACACAGAGAAAACCCATTTACACACAACTCTCACAAAGATGACGCAGCATGAAACCAGTTGTAAGCACTGAATTCATTCTGAGCAAGCATCCCTCTGCTCCAAGGGAGCACGGCCAGCAGCGGAGCATCCTGTTCCTGCCCAGCTCACTCCCGTGACAGACTACCTCCAAATGACTAAAAGAAGTAGGATTATCAAGGCTACGAGAAGGGAACATGGAAATATTGAGCAAATAGAAATTAAAACAGTAAACAGAGAGCGTTGCTGAAATGCCATGACTGAGATCAAGCAAACGCTAACACTAAAACGCTAACACTCATGCTGCAAATAGCATTTCTGCAGGAAGCAGTACAGTTGCTTTAATAAAGAAACTTCTACGTTATATTCTATGTTGTTTTCAGGGTTCTATTGTGTCCCAAATTTTATTAAAAATAAGGACAGACCACCAGTTCACTGGAGTGGTGAACTCTGCTTCTCTTCAGCCTCTCACAAGTCACATGTAATAGCCATGTGGAGAGACCCAAAGTACAGGATCAGAAACTTCAAAAAAATCATAATCCTTTCATTTCCATTTCCAGAAAGAAATCTGCACATTCCTATTCTGTAAATAAAGAAGTGATTTACAAACGTAGTTTATATTTGGAGCTGTAAAACTAGCTATGCTGACAATTCTTCACAGAAGCAGCAATCAACTATTAAGAGACTGAAAGAATTTCTTTACATTATCAGGACATCACCATACTGCTCCAGAACCCAGCTCATAATCCCACTGGTTCTGGTCAATAACTTCAAAAAAAAAAAAATTCTTTTTACCTTTACTTTGGATTTTTGCTGTTTCTTCTGTTGTCTTCATTACTTCCTTTCTTTTATTCTTCTTAGAGGTAGAACTGGTCTGTCTTTGGAATTTTTCTCTACTAAACATCTTCAAAATAAAATAATTTAATCTAAACTTCTGCAAGAGATTACATATCAAGCCTACCGACGCCAGCTCTGAAAAAGCCAAATGTTTACAGGATGGGTAGATTTAAAAGTCACCTACATTGACCAGCATCTACTAAATACTATTTGATGAACACAGGTGTTTATACAAATGCATGCAACCAAAGCAACTTAGCCAAACTCCCTTTAAATCAGAGTATTCTAAAACACCTAGGACTGCTTGAGCTGGCGGTAAATTGGAGGTACATCTTCACTGCTGCAGCTGATGACTAGCGTTAGTACATCCCTCATGCCATAAGGCTGACTAATTCAGAGGTTAAAAAAAAGTTCACAACTAAAAGAACGCTGTTTTTCTTCTCTCCTTATCAGAGTATTATCAGAATTGCTTAAAGGGTCATAATAAATCAGAACAGCACACCTCACTCAGAACCGGGGCGGCCTGGACAGATGAGGATAGGAGAAGTGAGGAAACACCTGCTCCTGCTGAATGTGAAGCCCCCCAGGGGAAGGGGAGGAGGGAGGAGAGCAGTGATGGAGACGAGCTCACCACCAGCACTGGCCTCCCCTGTGCCATCACACACCGTGTCACGGACTCAGCACTACAAGGCTACAGAAACCTCTGTACCCAAACCAGCACCTGTGTGCAACTTCCTGTTGGATCTATTTGTCTTTCAAAAAACTCACTTATTTTTCCAGAAGTAATTCCCGATTATCTCTATTTTACAGGCAGTAACAATTATCTGATAATACAGAGATCAAGACTTTTTTTAATTGATTTTAAAATGTTTTTATAGTGTCTTCAAGATTTCCTGCCTCCTCAGGTGCTAAGAGCACCAGAGTTAGCTACCTAGCCGAGTTTATTCATTGTATGCAAGGTACATTTAAGTATCAATATGCATAAGAATCTTACCATGCTCAGATAGTCTATTCCACCTTCTTCTATGGTAACGTTCAGTTTCTGATCAACAACCTCACGCTGCCCACACCAGAAACTCAGTGGTGGTTTGACAAGACGGCCACTACGCGTGTAAACTCCGTTTGAGTCATTCAATATGGAATTGCGCTTTGGGGTTACATCTGCAAGAAAAAACACAAAATAGTTTTGTCCCAAATACTGTATTGAAAATTCAGCTTTGCAGACTTCACAAGCATAGGAGCAATATTGCGTTTAAACCAGCTCATTTGCTCTGATTACATGGAAAACCTAAAACTTACCACGACATTATGTTGTTCTTTTAATAGCATTCAGGCTAGAAATACCTTAACATGATTGAAGTAATAATCTTCACAAATTAGAAACTTTACTGTTGTGAGCTTTTTATTTTTACTTTGCTTAGAAGGTTATAAATACTGTAAAAGTCATATAGGGACGTAGAACGATGAACAGAAGTTGTTGCACTGGACAAATCTCAACTAACGAGAGGGAAAACAACCAACAACTTTTGTTGTGTTAGCAAGGCAATCTGATTACAGTATTAACAAACAGTACAATGCCATTTGGTGAAAGCCCCATTGGAACCTATGACAAGATATTAGAAAGTCAAAGGTAAAAGCAATTGGCCTTCCTAACAAAGCTGGGACTGCATTACAAGAAAAAGCAGGTGGGTCAGGAGGTTATGGCTTTACAACCATTTCCATTGGAAACAAAGCCAGAGGAATGAATTTTTCCACAGTCCTTTCCATCCATCCACAGTTGTTACCACTCTCCATGCCTCAACTGTGGCAGAATCGTTAAGATGCCATAAAATAAACCTGCTCAAGGACTTGACGTGAGTTAAAACTAACCCAGCTAACACTGGTGGGCATTGCCGGGGAGAAGTCCCAAGGATGGAGCCCTGATGGAGATGTTAAATCCCATGGGCATCCCAGAAGCACTAAGAAGAGAGTACACTAAGCAAAAGAGCAACTGGAGAAAAATTAAGTCAAGCTTGCTGTCAGAATAGCCAGCTCAGGAGTCAGTGCCTTCAGCTGCTGCAGACCAAGCCAGGCTCCTGCTCTTTCCCAGGGTTAGCCCTCAGGACAGCCCCCGAGCACTTCTTGTAGCCGGTGGGATCAGCAAACCAGAAATACAGAAACACGTCAATGCCCTTGATCCTTGTAGTCTAAGCAAAGAACTTCACCCAATTAAGTTTGTTCTCTCTTCCATACAGCTTATTTAATGAGATACAAACGAGACAGATATTAGATATCTTTTGCTGGGGAAAACACCTCTCAAAAAAACCCCAACTTTTTTCCAAAGAGAAGGATGACTAAATACTCACAAGTGTTTTCATCATTCTTGGGTAATACTTCATAGGTGGTGTTTCTGGCTTCGCGTTTCTTTGTATTTCTTGCCAAGTCTTCTACATTTTTCAACACATGCATATCCACCACTGGGTCACTCTCCTCACTTTCACCCTCATCAGTATTTTGTTTTCGTTCTTTCCTAATGGTTTGCAGTTTAAGAAAAGTAGTAATAAACTTATGAGAAAGTTGTCCTTTAACACCACATTAACTTATGTAAACACCATCAGTGACATCCTTTGCTTGTGTTTCAGACTATGTAAAGAAGTAGAACAAAACCAAAGCAGTGTAATGAAGAAAGATAAAAGGGTACCCTTCTAAAGCAGTGACCAGCTTGGAACATAGTCTTCATGCCCACGTCTACAGGCTTTTATACTCCTCTGGTACTGTATTATTAAAAAGCAAAATCTCAATAAGAGAACATTGCAAGGAAACAGGATCTCCAAAGAAATTACCTCCTCCTTTCCTCCAGAAACTCCTCAACATATTCCTTCCACTTTTTGGAAAACCCATATGAAAACCTCTTGATGAAACGGTAGGGAAATCCTGTTTGAAACAAAAGTAGCCTTAACAATGGCTGAGCAATACTTTGAATCAGAAAGGGCAGAAATAACATCTGGTACAATTATGGTTTTGTAAGAACTTCCAAGGCTCGATACATCTTTAAACACTAGAGAGACAGGCTTCCCCAGTTGAAGAGAACAGCGTACTTCATAGAAAAGTCAACTGAGGGGTCATTAATTACAGACATCAGTATGTGGAGACAGCGCTAATTTCCCGGGAACAAGGAGCATAAGCTTTCCCTGTTCTTACCATTGCAACACAGCTTAGCAATATCAGACTGCAGCTGCTGCTTTCCAGCTCATGTTCTTTTCCACAAAGTTTATGACCCTGCTCAACACTGAGCCCAATTAGCAGGATAAGGCAAAAAGTTCACTTCAGCAGTATGTTCAACCATAAATCTAAAGCCCTTCTCGGTCTGTAACGTCACATTAAGAATCATCATCTTACCTTCTTTTCTCATCGAAGCTGAATCTATGTTTCCCTGCAGCAAGTAGATACTGCCAGATGATGTTTGAACTTGGTTGTGTGCTACGCGTTCCACAATTGCGTTACTATGCCAAAGCAGATCTTTCATATCTCTAAGAAAAGACAGATAACATGAACAACAGAACTAAAACATTGTTTTCATAAAAGAAGGCATTTAAAACTAGAATATTGATACTCCATATGAGACTGGCAGTGTTACATATTTTATGAGCGACATAGACACTGGCAAATTGTGCTAGGTTTTTCTTAGCTTGGAAGAGAATCCATTCTGGCCTTGTCTAATACTTGGACAGGATAAAATGAACACATCAACTACTGCAAGTGTTAGTCACAGAACATTAGGCTGCAGAAGCAAAATGGACTAAAGGACTCCGTCCAGCTCATTATTGCAGCGATACCACTATGCAAGTTACAAAAGTACCATTATACAGGTCAAATGTCTGTTTTCCCAGGATTACTCTCAGTAAGCCTGCTGAATTAGTTCCTTCACAGTGCTACCGCTGCCAGGGAGGTTCCGAGTTCTCAGTAGGTAAGTAACTGTGTTAGGTAGTTACTAATAACTTCTTACTTCCGTTTTCCTTCAACACATATTCCAGTGTTACCATCCATCAGTTTAATTCTCCAACTGGTTAGGCAGATGTTTTTCTGTTGCAAAAAAAAAAGTCATTTTCAAGTTAGACTAAGCTATGCAATATCACTAAGGCATCAGCAAAATAGAAATTAACTCCTGTATAATGGGATATATAGGCACCATCCTCCAGACAAGAAAAACTGAAAACCACCATATATATAATTGCTGAAGCACAATAAAGCTGGAGTCTAATGCGCAAGTGAAGATAGGAATTTAAATTACAGAAACTTTCAAGTAATTAATGTCATTGGCCAAGACCTCTAGCAAATCCAAAAAGCTCCTCACAAAAAAATACCAACAGTATGCCATACCTATTGCACTTTGTCATTTGTTTTCTGTTACTGTTCAGTAAAAAGTTATCCATGAAAAAAAAAAATTGTATTTATAAGCGATGTTACTGCTAAAATTTAGACAGTGTGGAAATGGAATTGAATTTCAATTGAAATATTGAAATGAAAATTTAGACAGAAATTGAAATCTGATATTGCGAACTACTGACACACATACAGCTACGGTACCTCCACTTTGCATTACAAAGCCAGCAAGCCAGTTGCAGTTTGGAAAACTGTGTGTGAAACATACAACTTAGTTTCAGATGTTAAAAAATCGTTTTCAGAGAAGCTTTTTTCTAAAACAATCACTATTTCTCCTCACAACTCCAGTTCATAAACTCCAGATCTTTTCTTTAATGACGTTTGCCTTTTGACCAGCAGCTTAGATTTCACAAAAGATCTAACCCTGACCAAGGGAAGGCCCCCGACATGTACAGCCAGCCGCTGCCTGATGCTCAGATCTGTAGCATCCCACAACATCTTTCAGCTGCTACTCACCTAAAAATCTTCAACAGATATCTATTCCTTATTTAAATCAAAGCATAAAGGTAACTTTTTTTTTTAATACAGGAAAGCATATCAAACATGCTTAACAATGGTGAGGGAGAACAAAACAATTAACTCACTTAACTGGGAGTGGACTGCTGTCCCACAGATTTCTCCAGGGAGCAAAGGAAACAACCCTCGGGAAGGTATACCACCACCCATTACCTAGGCTAAACACAGCACGCTTCAAAATACTCTGCTTTCCTCCGCATTTATTCAGGATGTTGTAAATGCTGCCAAGCATGTATTAAATTGAAAATAAGATCTGCAGGCTAGTCTCCTAGGAAAAGATTCTTGTCCTGCTTTGTTCAAGAGAAGTTTGGATGTTCTGTAGGAGAGCCAAGGCTTTCCCCTCCCCGCCAGCTGTACAGGCGCAGGCAACTGTAGAACCAGCCCTGGCCAACAGCTAGGAAAGATCTCTCCTCCTTGGCTGTGCAGAGGCAGCCAAGAGCTGGAGTGGCCAGTGATTTGTTTCATGCCCATCATCCCAACACATGGCAATTAACATATTAAAGAGATAGCACAGAAGGCTCTTTCAGCCTCCTCCGCAGTAGAGAACTCTTTCAGCCCATACCGTGGCTCGTGAATACTAAACCAAAATCATACAATCATAGGGTTGGAAGGGCCCTCTGGATATCACCCAGTCCAACCCCTGGACAGAGCAGGGTCACCCAGAGCAGAGGGCACAGGAATGCCTCCCTGGGCAGCCTGTGCCAGGGCTCTGCCACCCTCAAGGGAAAGAAGTTCCTCCTCATGTTTAGGTGGAACTTCCTGTGCTTAAGTTTGTGCCCGTTCCCCCTTGTCCTGTCACTGGGCACCACTGAAAAGAGCCTGGCCCCATCCTCCTGACATCCATCCTTTAAGTATTTATAGGCAGTGATAAGATCCCCCCTCACCCGTCTTTTTTCTAGACTAAAGAGACCCAATTCCCTCAGCCTTTCTCCATCAGGGATGTGCTCCAGTCCTCTCAGCATCTTTGTAGCCTTTTGCTGTCCCCTCTCCAGCAGTTCCCTGTCCTTCTTGACCCGGGGAGCCCAGCACTGGCCCCAGCACTCCAGGTGTGCCCTCCCCAGGGCAGAGCAGAGGGGGAGCATGACCTCCCTCCACCCGCTGGCCACGCTCTTCTTGATGCCCCCCAGGATGCCATTGGCCTTCTTGGCCACCAGGGCCCATTGCTGGCTCATGGCCATCCTGTTGTCCCCCAGGACTCCCAGGTCTCTCTTTCCACTGTGCTGCTCTCCAGCAGGTCACCCCCAACCTGTCCTGGTGCAGGGGGTTATTCCTCCCAAGGGGCAGCACCCGACACTTGCCCTTATTGAATTTCTACCAAAAAAAACCCCAAGCCAAAAAACCTCTGAACATTGTTATCTTGGAGTACAGGGAAAAAAGAAATCCTTTTGAATGGGAAGCATTTACGAATGCAATCAAATAAAATATTAGTTTATTCTCTTCTGAGTGCTTATTACTTTTGATAAGAAAAAAATAAATAAATTGCGACTATGAGCAACAAGCAGCCCGCAGGAATATATCAGTTGCCCTAAAGTATTAAGTAAGTTTTCCCACCTCTTTGTCTGCTTTGTCAGCAACTGGATCTGTACGAGGTTTATCCAAAGGGACCTTAGAGCCTTCTTTCGGCTGTTGCTTCCTTGGAATGTGAACTTTGGGGGAAGAGAGCATAATACTACATAAGCACTGCGAGGGCTTTTGAAAATTAGTCTCCAGTGTCTTCTCTCCTCCATGAGCAGCTTGCTTATTGCTTGGCTGCAATTCTCTTCCATCCTGATGAAGTTCAGTACCTTTTACTTCTCCATTTCTCCACCTTTGTTCTAACTGATCCGCAGTTTTAGAAGGGGGAGGGCATAAAATCACAGAATCAGTATTTTGAGACATTTCATCATCAGCATCCATTGATTCCACAAGGAACTCATCCTGATCATCCTTATCAGTGGCCACATGCTCTGCAGGATCATTCCTGAGCGGCTCAGCAAAAGCAGATTTGACTAATGGCTTTTCTGTAGCTGTGGAAGGAGGAACGTTCTGCTTGACTGGGTGTGAAGGTGTTGGACCTGCCCATTACAGAAAACAATAACACATACACAGAAATTCGCAATATTTGAGAACTAATAAAAATACATTCATAAAGTTATCTCCATTTCTACCCAGCAGAGGCTGTACTGGTTACCATTACAGTTGTGAAAGCACCACCTATTTCACTTGTTAATGTTAACAGCAAGACACTTTGAATTTGTTCGGACTAGCTTTTCCTCACCACCAGATCGATACCCTGGCTGTTAAAGACTTAGAGATATCCCACTTACCCCCAAAACCAAGCTAATGCACACTGTATCTATTGACAGTATACGTTTACCATTCTTCCTATCTTTTCTTTAATGAATCCTCCTTGGAGAACAAAAAAACCCCAACCTGTTTTCCCAAAACCCAACATCTCAAATATTTCCATGTTTCCAGACTTCAAAATCTGGACTTGTAGCCATGCTGCTGCTACAAGCACTGGGGTTTGAGTTTTCAGATAAATTAAACTCAGTTTTGAAGTTGAATACTACTAAGACTTTGGCATGCATTGTTTTCTTCATCTACATTTTCAAAACTGAATTACAGGACAGAAGCATATCCAAGGTTGCTATCAGGTGGCAATAGGGAAAAAAACAAGTACAAGAGAACTTCTCATGGAACCAAACCCTTTCTCCTTACATATTAAAAACTGATGGAAAAAAAAGCCATCAAATAAGATGTTTAGAATTTTCCACCAAGTTTCACATTCCAACAGCAAAGTGTTACACCTGGTCTCTAAAGAGCTCTTAACCCATGAGGAGCCTGAAGGCACACAGCTGTCGTCATCAGGGGAGATAGTGCACTCAAACGGACTAAGGATGTCAAGCTTCAAGGTCAGAAGCCCACAGCCCTAAAGCAGAGTTAAACCATCTCCAGGTTTGAAAAAGCAGATTTGCAGGTTTCTTCCTCCGTTTTCCACTGCATGCAGACTACAAAGAAAGAAGAATGATACTTCGCCAAAGCACATGAGAGATTATAAGCAAGAACAGAAACCCTGAAGTCAAGGAAGTTTCCGAGGTGTTTTTAAGAGCAATACCAATTACCTTTTTGTTGTTGCTGATGCATTTTCCGCTTTACACGCAAGAAGAACTTCTGAGGAGATTCCAGTACAAGAGGGTGTACAGGTTGTGCTTTCACGGTTTGTTTCTTGGGAATCTGAGTGCAAGCTACTTCTGGAAAATAATAATACAAAAACCCCTTTGAATTTGGGGAAGAAAACCATTTTCAAGTGAGAGGCAGGAGAAGCAAAGAACATACTTCCTAAGACACTAAACCCCACTATATAACAGTTTTCTCTCCCAAGATGGATGGGCAATTCCCTTTCCCTTTTCATCAGGGGGTTAAGGGTTACATTGCCTCAGGTGCGTGTGTGAGAAACGCCCTCAGGTGTGTGTGTGTTTCCAGATATAACCCAACCCACAGGGAGCAGCAGAAGTTTGGAGGTGCCTACAAATGGGGTGGGTTTCTCAGCAGTAAGGCCAAACAAGCAGCACCAATACTAACTCCTTTTGATTTTCAACCAAAAGTCATTCTCAATTTGTGACGTGATGATGCAAGGGCAAAAGTATACCTTGCATAAATCTGTTCTTAAAAAGGAAAGAAAACTTTAGAAGCTTTCAATTTTCGTAATACAGAATCATAGAATAGTTTGGCTTGGAAGAGACCTTTAAAGGTCATCTAGTTCCAACCCCACTGCCATGATCAGGGACATCTTCAACTAGACCAGGTTGCTCAAAGCCCTGTCCAGCCTGACCTGGAATGTTTCCAGGCACCTACCACCTCTCTAGGCAACCTGGGCCAGTGTCTCATCACCCTCACAGCAAAGGATTTCTTCCCAATATCTCATCTAAATCTCCCCTCTTTCAGTGTAAAATGCTTCCCCCTCATCCCATGGCTCCCCTCCCTGATCCAGAGTCTCTCCCCAGCTTTCCTGGAGCCCCTTGAGGTCTCCCCGGAGCCTTCTCTTCTCCAGGCTGACCCCCCCCAGCTCTCTCAGCGTGTCCCCACAGCAGAGGGGCTCCAGCCCCCCCAGCACCGCACCCCTGCCCACGCTGGGGGGATGCAGCCCAGGCTGGGGGGCGTTTCTGGGCTGCCAGCACACATTGCTGGCTCTTGTTGAGCTTCTCATCCACCAACACCCCCAAGTCCTCCTCAGGGCTGCCCTCCACCCCTTCATACCCCCCTCTGAAAGCAGCACGCAGCTTGTACCAATATTTTTTCATGCCTGTGAATACACACTGGCTGCTTTTTCCAGACTCGGGAAGAGTCAGAAGCCCAACAAAGAGGAAGCCATACCAAGCTAAAGGTTAAACGCGAGACCTAAACGTGAGGATTAATATTCTTTCACGGAGAAACTAACCCTTTTCCGGCCGGACACAGCCCCCAGGCACCTCGGCGGGTCCCTGCCGGCCCTCTGCCGTCACAGGCTTCGGAAACTTCGGCGGAGCGGCCGCAGGGTGCGCGACGGGAGTCAGGATGGAGTCGCTGCCGCAGCCCCGCTGCTGGGCCCTGGCCTTCATCCGCTGGAAGACTTTGGCGGGGGACTCGCGGGCGGGCGGCTCGCAGGCCCGGCGCTTCAGGCAGCGCTGGAGCCCGGGCCCGGCCAGGATGTCGCTGACATCCAGC
>VXBO01008330.1:201021-247690 GCA_013400135.1 Rhinoptilus africanus
AAGGAGCGCGGCGCCGTCCGCGTTGGGAGGATGAGCCCGCCGGGGACAGGTGACGGGCGGGGGGAGGGCGCCGGGGCGCGGAGGGAGCCGGGGCCCCTCGGGGAGCGGGGCCGGGGCCCACGGGACCCGCTGCTGCCTCCGGGGGGAGCCCGGCGGGGAAAAGGGCGTGAGCGGTGTCGAAACGCCCGGCACCCGGGGTGGGGCCGCCTGTAGACCCTTCGAAAGACACCGGTCAGTCCGGCGTCAAGCCGTTAGCTTCGATGGGGGGCGTAATTAGGAAAACACAGGCAAGCTGCTCCCTCACCGTCCTCGCGAAAGATTAAGGGGTAGAGTTTCATGTTTCAAGTGGGACGGGAGGGAAGTTACTTGCGTAACCCATAAACCAGAAATCACCAGCTTTTCCCAGCAGCTGGGCCCTCCCGGCTAACGGCACATTGGAGTCAGGTGTGCCTGGTGCCTAGAAATGACCTCAGTGTTTACTGTAATTGACCAAGTGCCCATTAATACAGAATAGGTACATTTACAAAAAAAAAAAAAGTAGTTACGCTGGGTAGTTGAGGGTTCCAACTTAATTTTTTTTTGGTAATCCAGATTGTTGGGCTTCTTACAGGAAATGCATGTGCTAATTAGTGGCCCAGGTTATGTACCAGACAATGATCCTGTGCTTCCTGCTACCCCAAATCTCTCAGAATTCATACGCAGAGGAGAAAAGGCCAAGTGCAGAGCTGTCAGTGTTAAGAAGCGGAGGTAGGTGTGTCGCTGGGGAAGGAGGTCATAAGCCATAAAGAAAATAGTTCAGTGAGAAGCATGTTTTGGGAGGGTATGTGGCCTTGGAGCCTTTTGGTGAGGGTTTCACGTGCTTCTGAGCTGCTCCCCTGGTTAAAGAAGAGAAAGAGTATCTGCTGCAGAGATGAAAATGTGTGAGTGACTAAGCTGGGCAAGTGCTGCCTGTTACGTGGTGGTGAAAGGACACTTGGAGGCCAAGAGCAAGCGTTTCAGAAGGCGTTCGGTCACAGAAGGGATCTCTGGGAGCTGGAGCGGCTCTGCTGGTGCCTGCCACTGGCCTTGGATCCCCCCACTGTTCCTTCTGCGGCTGTTTGTGGAGCTGGGGTCTCTAAGGGAGGTAATGGGGCAGGTAGCCCTGTTAGTGGGGAGATCAATTGGAGAGGGCAATGGGGAAAATGAAAGAAGAGCATGAAAAAGTCAAAACCAGAATGGCAAGAAAAGGCTGTTTATATCTTACATTAGTTATGTGTCTGGTTGTGGTTTGTACGCAATTGACTGTCCATACGGCTGGCGTGGGCTCAGCCTGGCTAGCACAGCACTGGTAAGCCAGAAGTAGCAGAGCAATCTGTTTAATACACTGTAATAGTATCGGTTTCTAACGGTCTGTATTGCACTGTAATGGTCCAGTTCCTCTTAAAAAGCAAAAAACCTCACATTCAACCCACAACTTACTCCTTATTTCTAATGATATCTTATTGCTACCACAGTTTCTTAAATACTTACCAGCTTTTGCCCAAGTAATAAAATTTGGTTTGCTCCAGTTACTTGCAGAAGCCATCATAGTTTTTCTTCCTTTCAGAAAAATAAAAAAAGGTGGTATCCACAGGAAGGTGAGTGATTTTGATGGTGATAATTGAAAAAGTTTGTGCCTTGCCACCTGCTGTCTTGGAAAATACATGGCCGACCTTACGCTTTTGTGGCAAAAAAGCAGTGAGTTCTGCAGTGCTAAGCACTGCTAGTGCCAAGCTGAGAAAGGACGTCACTTCTGGAAGCACAGGAGTCTGCTTTCAGCAGGGGAGGCAGCTGGTGACATTTTTTCCCAGCCTGCTAACAGGGACTGAGGATTCCCTCCAGCCTGAGGGCTTGTCCGAAGCATTGCAAATGTTCAAAAACCTACAGGAGCAACACTTGGAAACACGTATGTTCTGTCTGAAAGAAGTCTAGTGGAGGGGTTTGATGTGCTGCTGGAGGGCTGGTGTCCACGAGATGGCAGGAGCCACCTTCCCTGCTTCGCCAGCTCCGGGAGCAGGGTCTCTGGCCAGCACACAGCTCTGCCACGGATGTGCTGCTGCTAAAAACGTGGTTGTTCATAATGCTTACAGTGGTTAGCATTTAGATATGCCCCCCTGCCCCGTGATTCTTAGAAACAGAAGCATGAGCGAGCGTTCAGGAAATTGTGTTGTTGGTGCGCAAAGCTAAGCTTGTCTTCAGTTTTGAAAGCTGTGCCCGCTCTCCTGCTTTGTTCTGCTGCTGCCTACACCCGCTCCCGCGGATCCCGAGACGAGCGGAGTATTTGGCTGTGCACTCGGAATTTTCCTGTCATGCCAGCCAGAGAAATTCCTGTCCCGGTTAGTTTCAGTTGGACCCATTGGCTTGTAGGAGGGCTCAGCACCGTCTGTGGCGTGATTTCTGATCTCATTGGGAAACCAACCACAATTCTCCCTAAATTGTTCCAATGCCTGTCACCTCTGTGTTAAAACTGTACTTTACATCCTACCTGAAGCTGTTTAGTTTCCATTCGCTTCCCTTCTTGGCTGGAACAAGAGCAGCCTAATGCCAGGAATGTTCGACCCGTGCCGGTGGTGAAGAGCTCCCATCCTTTCACTCTGTTAACTGTCATATGAGAAGCTTCTCTCATCGCCCCGTGCCAGGCAGGTTTTCCACATCTGAGATCTTCCTCTTGCTTTTGCAGAGGCCACTTGGAGATTGAATCGTGGGTCTCCAGCCCTTCCATAAAAGGTGGTTTGCAGGGGTGTGTACACCGGCAGGGCCAGTTGCTGCCCCTGGGGTAACGAGTGTTAATTAATGAGGATGGTAGACAGCATTGGCCCAAGTATGGCCCCCTGGGGTATGGTCCCTTCCCTGAGGAGTCCCTTCCCTCAGGCAGAGCTGACAGCGGGGCCAGGATCACAGGGTGGCTCTCCTGCAATCCCTTTTCCCCATGTAACTGCTTTTTTACTGGACTTTAGTTCTTTCATGCCTTTTCCAGGATAAAATTGCTGATAAATGTTTGGGGTTGCTTGGCGTGAAAGTGGGAGGCAGTGGAGGAGCCTTTCCAGTGAGTAACTCCATTCAGACCATAAAACCGGAGTGGAAGCGCAGAGAACTGTTTGGTGATCCAAAAAGCAGCCAACCTCCTGGCCTCAGACTCCTGACAGTGAGCTGAATTGCCAGCTGAGTTATGCATGGTGGCATGAATCTGGCTTCCGCGGGTGCCTGGCTTTACCTGTGTGAGCAGATGTGCTGCACTGGGGCTGCCTGTGAGCATACAGGTAACCACGGACTCAGCCGGCGTCCAGACGGGGACCTCTCTAACGCTGGTACTGATGTAAGGAGCTCTGGTTTGCACATCCTGGCCAGCCTTTTTAACAAGCCCCTCTCATATAATTATCCTTTGGGCTGAGCAAACTGCATCTTAAAGCAAGGCGGAGGGGTTTTTGTGTCTACCACTACTGCTGAGAGGCTGTCGCAAAATTTCAGTGCCATCAGGATTATAAATCAGTCTTCAGATTTCTAGCCTGGATTTATGACTATTTTGTACCATTTACTGTTGTGCAAAGATTTTTGCCTCTTAGTTTTAACAACTCTTCTCCCTCCGTGATGTTTGTATCCCTGAATATACTGAGGAAAAATGCCCTCTTATAGCCGTTTCTTGTGTTTAGTTTCTTTTTCTTTTTCTGACTGAAATAAGCCGAGCAATTTGAGGGTCTGTCTGGGTCGTGCTGCGAGCGTGGTGCAGAAGTCTCTCCTCCAGCAGGGCTCTTGCTGGCCTGCTGACAGATGCAGAGTGGCACGGCTCCCAGAGCTAAGAAATCCTGCTAAAGTGTTTGATTTGGGAGATTGAGCCTGGCATCAACACGCTGGTGTGGCCAGGGCTGGCCGTGAGAATTCCCCCGTCTCAGGCCAGTCCCGTGCTTCCTCTGACGTGCTTGCTGTTGTTTTTCTGCCATCTGCAAGGTCTAAACCCACTGGCCTTTTCACAGCTCTGACAATCCCGTACATGGTCTCTAAGATGTCAGGTGGTCCATACATTTTCCACCAATTTTCAAAGCAGCAACTGTGGATGCTGTACTCCCAATGCCCGTGTGCAAGAGGCTTGTTTGTATAAATGGTCCTACTTGTTTTTCAGCTTGCTGCATTAGGAGGTCTGGTATCTTCAGACTTTCCTCTCACTGATGCCTCTGAACTCTCCAGCCCAGTTTTCTGAAGTTTGGAAACTTACAAAATCAAAAGCCATAGTTACAGGCCTTTTAATTGGAACGAAGCCTGTGATTCTTCACTTCTCTCAAGCCTTTCTTCGACATGCTCTTATTTTTATCAAGACTAAGGTTGAAATATTACTTCCAGTTTTTATTTCAGTGACTCTTTGGTGAGGATGCATATTGAGTGTGCTATCTGGGCCCTACTGTTACTAGCAAAACCTGTTTTTTGTTCTAAAAAAGGTAATTTAATGTCATCCATCATATCTTTCACTTCCAGTTGAATTTCACTCCCTTGCAAAGTAGGAGAAACTCTGCACGCTTCAGCTGGGGGGGTCTAGAATCAGTTTTGCCATCAGTCAAAAGTGAACTCTTAAATACTGTACAGTTGGCTTAATAAAGTTAGATGGAGGAATCAAGTTACCTCCTAAGTAACTGTGGCCAGGGCTTCAGCGTAGCTTCATTTAAACAAAGTCCCGCAGGCATGATGTGTGTGGGGGGGGTTGTTCTGCATTGGTCCTCCAGCCTTCTCTTCACAAATATGTCTAGTATGGGAATGCACGGAGCTGAAGTTCTTTGGGGAAGACCAATGGTACCTAAGTACATTAATGGTACCAAAGTACATTAATACTTGCCTGTAAAGAAGGAAACCCCATTTCCAGGCCCATTACTTCAGAGAATCTTCTTTCCCAGATGGAGGGAGTTGGGCTCTGAAGCTGCTTTCACTGAAGGTGATGTATATATTTAAAACCTTGAAGGAGGTTAGTGGCATCCAAACGGCCATCTCCCTCTGGAGTTATGTGTCTCTCTGGTACATTCCCGCTCCGACGGGGATCTGTGATACTCAGCATCTCCTCGCTGTGGCCTAAGCCAGTAATGGAAAGACTCGCCTGCATAATTCTCTCCCACCTAAGCTCTGATAATTGAAAATGGAAAAAAAAAATGTTTCTCCCATTTTTTTTTTAAATCAAAAGCTAGTAATTTCACTCTCTCTTGGAGTGTTACTCTAGCGGTTATGAAATTTAGCTTAATCTGCATTAATACTGCCTTTCAGCATTGGTTTAGGAAAGAGACCAAAAACCCACATCGAGCTGTAAAGAGCTATTATGGAACAGTTGCAGGCAGAGTGCTGGAGATCCTTCCTTTATAGAGAATAATAAATGTTAATGCAGTCCTTAGCATTTCAATGTCATGATTAAATATTCCAGTCTTATTAATTGAATATTTTATATTCTTCTAAATGGCCTTGATCCGCACAATGGCATACTAATTCCAAACTGCCATTTAAAGGGAAGGGAGAAAGAACATCTTCAAACTCCTTCAAGGAAGCAAGTGCAAACAAGCCTTCTTAAGCCTGAATGCATGAATATGCTCTTGGCAATTTGCTTTGCATGAAGCAGCTATGTGGAGGAATGTAAATATGTGGTTTATGGGCATTATGGGGGTTTGAGGTCTCAGAGTCATATAGATGGCTTGCCATTGGTACGGCACAGAAGAATTATCAGTAATAAAATACCTGAGGGAATTAAAATTCTGTGGATAGCAGTCATGCATCCCTTCAGTGATCCTGGAGTGGTAGGTGTTAGCCCACTTAGCCTATTTACTGCCGCGTTTTATGATGAGAAGATGAAGTCGGTCCCTCAGCAGCGGGGTTCGGGGCCAGTGACTATTGCTGCTGCAGTGTCAGACACGGCGCAGGGCGATGCCAGTGCGCTGCTGGTGTTAAATCCCCTGCTGGCAGCTCACCCTTGGCCGGTGTTCCTGCTCCTTAGCTACAGGTATGAAAAAATGACACGTTGGTTTCCTCGCATTTGGTTAACTCTTGTAGAATGTCAGAGTTTGGTGCTTGCCTGGCAGAGCTTCAATGCAGCATGACAGGGAGTATGCATTATTATAAATTTTAAATAAATTTCTCTTGCTTTTCTTCACTCTGTTCCCTCTTCCTCACATTCTAACAAGACTAGTAAATAAATAATAAATAAATAAGTCATTAAGATTCTGCAAGGTGCAGCCAATTCTGGCAGAAGGACCTGCCTCTTCTTTTGTGAAGGTGAGGCTCATCAGTCCATTGCGATGAAATTCAGTTTCAGTTGCGTGGTTTTCCTCTTGTCCTGAGGTGTAGAGGCTGAGTCCTGCGGCCCTTGCCTTGCCGAGAGGAGCTCTGGTGCCCGCCGGTGCCCTCCTGTGCCACCACCCCGGTTTCCCCAGGAGCACCACTGGCTGATCCCGGGCCAGAGGAGGAGCCCCTAGCTCCGGCAGGAGCTGCCTGCTGCTGCCCGGCTCTCCCACTCACGGGAACCCTGGCAAAATCCTGGCAAGTCATTTTCAGATAAGACTAGTGAATGCGAGCAGCACAGAGAAATGGTTATATCAGCTTGCCGTCTGGTGAGACTAAGCACTGGTGGCATCTTTTTCCTTTCTTTGTCCTTTTTAGAGAAAATCCAAGTTAACTGCAGTGCTTTTAGGATAATGAGAAGAAAACCTGTTAATAAAATTATTTTCAAAGGACATTAGCATCTCAGCTGGCTGGAGATCCGCTGGGCCCATGGCTTAACAGTATGATAGAAAATCAGTAGCGTAAGAGAAAAGCACTCCTACAGTAGGAAGGAAAATAGATAGCCACTGAGGGTTGCTATGGCTACCCAGTACGACTTGCTCCCCTGTCCCTGTGGATGTCTTCATCCCAGTGTTGGGTCGGATTGCTTCAGAGCCGTGGTCACTGGTAGCAAGCAGCATTGTGACCGTGAGATGGCTTGGTGCCTCCAGTAACCCCCGTAGGGGCTGAAGGATCTGTGACCCACAGGGGTTCGCACTGGTTGCGTGGGGCAGTTCCTCGGGGGGGTGAAGGGAGCAGCTCCTGAAGCCTGCTTAATTAATGGGCTTGACAAAGCAAAAGGATTCTGTGCTGCAAGCTTTGGCGTCCCGCAGTCCTGCCTGACTGTGGGAAAAGCCACTTGTCATTTAGGGGGTTGAATACTTCTGATGTAGAATCACAGAATCATGGAATTATAAAATTATTTAGGTTGGAAAAGACCTTTAAGATCATTGAGTCCAACCGTTAACTTAGTGCTGCCAAGTTCACCACTAAACCATGTCCCTAAATTGCTTCTTAGCACCTACATATGTATCCTACATGTAATATTTTACAGTCATTCTGTCTCCTATTCCAAGTCCTTGTATTTAGAAGAGCAAGCAGTGAGTTTAGCTTTCTGTACTGGCTTTTTATCTGCTGCTTCTGGATATCATTTTACTTTTATGGTGAAGTTTTCCCGTGGCAGTATTTTGGGCTGGAGTGCTTCTCCATGTTTGAGGAGGGAGCCCAGCACTCTGCGGGGTGTGCAGGGAGTGATTGCGCACAGTCTGTAATTCAGCGGTGCCTATTTCTGACCCTTTCCACTATTACTGCGTGGGAGTCGCTGTGCTGCAGGAGGTCGCTCGGAGCCCTGCCACAGGGTCTATTGCTCTTGCTAAAGAAAAAAGACGGTCAGTCCACATTCTGTCATTCCTTTGGCACTATTCCTTTTCTCTGCTGATTCCCTGTCACCTTGCTCCCCAGAGGACCAGAACCAATGTTCCCTGGCACCTGTGCTAGGCTCTAAGAGATGCTCCTAGGAGCTGGAGCGATGACTTTGAGTGCTGTGTTTGATAAAACACAGAGCTAATGCTCCATGCTTTCTGTAGGAGCGTTACCAATGTGATACTGTTTTTATTAAAAACAAGAAAAGAAAGAGTATCCACCTGTCCTGAGGGGGCGCTACTCTGTAAAGAAATGGTGAGGAAATGTCAGATTTTTGGACTTTCTTTGCTCAGCACCCTCTAATTAATTCTTGTTATTCCCTCCTCTTTCATAACTCATTTTTATTAAAGCCAACATCTGTTGTCTGTTTGAAGTTGATTAAAACATTCTTTAATCTTTTTCTAAAATGGTTATTAAATTTCCAAACGAAGTAGTAGCACCCCAGAAACATCCCTCCTCTTTGTTCAAGCTCCCAGCCAAGAGGAGCTGGGATGAAACACGTTTCAGAGCAGTAGGAGGAGGAAGGCGTTGGGCCGGGAATGCAGCTCGGTGTCGTCGGGCTGCGCATGAGAGGCCTTGGGTGCCGATACAAGATGCCTGTGTTAGCACTCCGGCCTTTTGGGGCTAATTTGCTCTGCTGGGAAGTTTGTTCAGAACTCATCTGGATTTTTCTAAATACCATAGCATTATTTTTACACTCTCTAGACAAGTCCCAAGCCCCCAGAATTCTGGGAAGGGCTTTGGTAATACAGTGCTGTATTAAAACTGGAGTGTGCAGCCAGAAAATGCACGCCATCAAGAAGATGGCATTGCCACAGATCTCTACTCACAGAGCCCAGCTTAGATGGGTTTTTGGGACAGCATCCTGCCACGAATGTCATGTGCCAGCTTCTGCGTAGGGCTGGATTGTACAGTGAGCTACTGCGTAACAGCTTATTACAGTACAGGTATTAATTGTGTTGAGTGACGTTGTGTCCCTTTCCATGTCACTCCAGCAGTCGAACAGGAAGAGGAGGCCGTTGGGCAAGACTGAGCCCTATAAAAGGGCCGGTGCCGCAGGTCTGCTGCATCTCCTCTCAGTCCTTGGGAGGACACCTTAGGGCAGAGGGCTCGAACAGAAACCACTTCCGAGAGGGTCTGGCTTTTATGCAAAAATGGCTCCCTGCGGTGAGGCAATGCTGCGAGCGCAGGCACTCGGCTCCGCTGGAGAGCTCTGGGGCAGCCTAGGGCAGAGGAAGGCTTGAACCCTGATTCTGGGGCCACTCGTCACCGAGAGGTCTGACTGCGGTCACTCTGGCTGGCCCAGTGACACCAGAGCCAGGATTTCAGCCTGGAAGTCTACAGCAATATTCTCTCCCCTTCCTGGTCTCTCCTGTGCTCTGTTTCTCGTCTCACTTGTTCCAAAGTCATCTCATTTTTGATGATGTTTTCATCTGTTTGTGCTCCTGAAATGCGCAGACAGAAGATGTTGAGCAGGAGTGCCTGCTCTGCCTCAGCTCGCTTGGGCACCCCGTGCCTGTGCAGCTCAGTGGTGGCTTATTGTCAGACTTCAGCGTGTGCATCCGAATAACCCCGTGCTCCTCGGGCAGACACCAGGGATACAAACCGGCCATGGGACAAGGATAGCTTTCAAACCAGTGAGCTGGCGGGGCAGACAAGGCTCACATCTTAACAGAGGTGATGCATCTTTATCGCCATCCTGCACTGGTTTGGTTGGTTTCAGGAGAACTGGCCGAAACCCCTGGAAGGACTCATGAATTATGCATGGAGCATCAGTTCACTGGTCAGTGGTTTTCGTGCTCCAAGTTAGCCCAGGGTGTCAATTTTATACAATAACAGCAGAGATAATGATGTGGCGATGTGTCTGTGTGCTTTAGTCCTGTTTTATTTTGTACTGAATTGAAGCCCCAGAGGTTTGCAAAATGGGCACAGCTGGAAGATGTTTGGGACAAGAAAATCTTTGTGTTGTGTTTTTAATGAATGAGATTAATAACAAATAAGATTTTTGTTGTTGCGTTCTTTACTATGGAGCTACTCTGAAGAAACCAGGTTTTTGTAACATTTGGGTCTTTCTGTGTAAATACAGAAAAGATACATTCTCCTCATCTCAGTGCATTCTCTCTCCCCAAATCATTTGGGATACCTGTAGGAAATCGTCAGAGTATCACAGGTATGTTTGTCACTTCAGACTGAGAAACAGCTGCAAACCCAGTTATTAGGAAAGAAGAGCCATGAGTGTACTTAAGGTGTGGAGAGAGAGGAGCGAGGGGAGAGCAATGAAGAAACTTTTCCATCTGGAAGCAACATTGGTGCTCTTCCAGCCACAAAGACTCTGTTGCTGGCCATGTATTCTTGAGCTTAACTATGGTTTTGGCTAAAACAAAGACTAAAGGAATAGCCCAGCACTCCGTGGCAGTGATGAGTAACATTACTGAGGCTTTTTTCACCAGCTCATGCTTTGGGTCATGAAATGACAATGAGTCAGGTTTTCTTTGCTCACTACAGGGGAGACAAAGTAAATTTCACTTGATATTCAATTTCTATTCCCCACCCCTTCCCCTAGTATAAGGAATTATAAATAACAGACAGCACTGTGACAAAATGACAGCTTGGAAGTGCTAAACTCCTGGATAGTTTTGTGTGCAAACAGTATGTAAAAAAAACCCCATTCTTCTGTGGGCTGGAGTACTGCCCATGCTGACTCCTCTCCCTGGGGAAAGAAAGGCAAAGAACCCATTTTGTTGCCATAAAGAAAAATTAGTATTGTTGTTCGAGGTGTCCAGTAGGTTTCCAAATTGTTCTATTAAGAAGCAGGAAAATAAATGCATATTGTAAAATGAACTTTATTTGGACTGGCTCTAAAACTTGTAACAGTGCAGGTATCGTAAAGAAGCACAATGATCATAAAAAGCCTGGGATAACTCTGAGCTGGGAATGGTCCGTCATTTCTGTCTCAGTGAGATCCACGTTGTCTGGGAGAGGAAGAGCAATTTTGGCAATGGCACAGGGTAGTGTCCAGTTCAGTGCTGGAAGAGCCCTGTAATAGCTGAGTCTGTACAGTACTTGCCATCTGCAAGTCACACAGACGCTACAAGCGAGTCCAGTGTCACCAATCCTTTTTCTTCATTGTCTTTTAGAAGATGAGACTGAGCTGGGGGCACAGGAGTGACCATCCCAAAGCCATCTATCTGCTAGACACGTTTAAATAGTCACAGGCATATTACTGCCTGTCCCACCACGCCACACTGACCATCTCCATGTTCGCATTCGAGTTTTGGGGATGCCTTTGTTTTCCATGTGTTTGGGAAACTTAAGTTCACATCCGAGAGCATTGAAATGCTTCTTTTCCTGGCTATTGCGAAGTGTTTGGAGCATTCCAGACTCACTCCAAGTCGAAGGGCTGAGACCCAGCAAAGGGTTAACATTTGTCTTGCAAAGGTTTAAGGTGTTTAACCTGCATGGCTGCAGCTCCCGGAGGGGTGTGCCCAGGATAGAAGGGATCTCTGAGGGCTTTACACTGCTGCTAACAACTTCAGTGGCAAATCTGTTAACTGCCATTTTCCAAAGCTTTTTCTGAGACAAATCTGAGTGGATTTTCTTCTGCGATACAGAGCCTGCTGCACAATTAATTCAAGATAGATGGAGCAACACTTTTTCTTGTAGAGTCATGGAATGGTTAGAGTTAGAAGGGACCTTAAAGCCCCCCCAGTGCCCCCCTGCCCTGGGCAGGGACACCTCCCACCAGCCCAGGTTGCTCCAAGCCCCGTCCAGCCTGGCCTTGAACCCCTCCAGGGATGGGGCATTCTCTGCTGTCCTTCTTAAAAAGAGCCTACCTATTGCAGTGGAAGTGTGCCAGAAAGGTCAGTTCGGGACTGACCTGGCATAGCAAGTGTAAATTGAGATGCTGAAAGCTTATCCAAGGTATATGCAATAGGAAATAGTTCCTTTGATGTAAAGGTGTCCTCCATTTATCGAATGCTTTCCCCGCCGGGAGCAGGGTCGGGCACGGGCGCTGCGGGGCTGTGGCAGGGAGTGCCCGGGCAGGGATTGCAAATTCAACTTCACACTCATTCATTTAACAGCAAAAGCTCTGAGGCATTTAATGGAAAATGGTCCAAATAAATAAGAGTGCGAGTGGGTGGGTGCCCAGTGAAGTTCAATAGTTGTTTCCACAGAGCCAGGTTTTGTGTTTCGCTCTGAGAATACAAACTCTATTGATCTATGCAGCGCTTTCCTTTTCTGTATAAATATAAATAAATAGAAATAATCGTCCAATCCATGTGTAATTCAGCGAGCTCTTCATGTGTGCTACATTCTCACTTTCCATAACAGAAATCAGAAGATCGCAGCTCGGCTGTACACTTGCTGCGATCACTTGCTCAGGAGCCCACGGCGGGAGAGCAGAGCCAGCCCTCTGTATTCTCTTCACATCCGCTGCCCAAGGTCACCGCCTGCCCCGGCAACTCTTTTATGCAATTTCCTACCATTAAGTACAGTAGAAGCAAGTCAGCCTTGGTAGTTTATTTATAGATCCCGTAGATGCACAGTTCTCACATTCTATTAACGAGGGCAGAAACGGGATGAATTTTTTATCCATTACCTGGTGCTGCATAAAATACTGTGCATTTTTACTGGAGGCTCTACTGTTTTAACCTTTGACAAGGGATTAATGATTCAGCTACCAGTGTTTTACTGATGTCTCGTGTAAGACCTGCGTGGTGCATGTGTACTTAACCATTTCAGACTCATTCAATGCATTAATTTTATTTTGTTTATAATAAGAAGTCCAAACGTTCAACATCACCATATTTACCACTGCTGTGAAACAAGCAGTCATTTGTGAACAAGCAGGGCTACCAAGATGCTGAGGGGACTGGAGCACCTCTCTGATGGAGAAAGGCTGAGGGATTTGGGTCTCTTCAGTCTGGAAAAAAGACGTCTGAGGGGAGACCTTATCAACGCTGATAAATACTGACAGGGGGGTGTCAGGAGGATGGGGCCAGGCTCTTCTCAGTGGTGCCCAGGGACAGGACAAGAGGTAACGGGCACAAACCTGACCATGGGAAGTTCCACCTAAACCTGAGAAGGAACTTCTTTCCCTTGAGGGTGGCAGAGCCCTGGCCCAGGCTGCCCAGGGAGGTGGGGGAGTCTCCGTCTCTGGAGACATCCCAAACCCGCCTGGAGGCGTTCCTGTGCCCCCTGCTCTGGGTGACCCTGCTCTGGCAGGGGTTGGGCTGGGTGATCTCCAGAGGGCCCTTCCAACCCTATGATTCTATGATTTGGAGAAGACTTGCTGGTGTGGCACGTCATATGAAGTGACGAGGCCAATGCTTCCTTCTCTCTTTTCATATTCTTCTCTTTCCATTTGCGTTTTGGCCACAACTTTAGGTTGCAAGACTGAAACGTGCTGCCTGGGCTTCCCCTCCCTGCTGAGTGGGGTCTCTCTGCGCTCCCGCTGTGGTTGGGACGGCAGGAGGAAGATGCTTCATGAGGAAGGCACAGGGTTGTATGGCCTGTCGGGGGCACTGGTGGCTGTGGCTCTCGAGCAGCTCATAGGGGCCTTTGGAGAAGGGCTTTTTCGAAGACACTCCAGTCATATGATGTGTACAGAGACTTGGATCTCCTGAGGTTTGGAAGTCATTAATCGTGTGGAATTAAGGCAGTTAATCAAGTCTCAGAAACTGACAAAAGATTGTCCCTGAGGCTTTTTACCTTGAATATCTTTGGAAAATGATAGTTTCAGCTTTCCACTTGACTGCCTCTGTAAGCTAATTCATTTTCTTCAGAAGCAGCCCAAGGTCAGCCATTACCCAACGGTGTCAGCTGGAGATGACGCTTCACTCACGGTGAGCTTGGAGCTCGGCGGTGAGTGGCACTGACGGTCTTGCTGTCACGGAGGTGCCAATGGGTACTCCAGCAGGAGCTTAACTGAGGGGAGAGAGCAAATGCTGCAGACCTCAATTTATCTTTGTCTGAAACTTGAAATATTTCGGTCGCCAAATACACCAAATGAGATACTGGGGAGAGTGTTAACGCGGAGCAGGAGTGCGCTCAAGGCACAGGCGGCGGTCATGCTATCTGCATTCTGGGTTCATGCAGAAACACTAATTTAGCTAATCTTTTCTCATTATATAATTTATGTAATTAATTTCAAATTTAATTCCTCCAGATGCTGATTCTGCCCTCTTGGTTGTCTGTTGCTTCCTTTCCCATCAAATCCAGTAGAGCTAATAGCAGGGGGCCAAAGTCCGCTCTCAGGTCTGCTCCCCACACTGGTTTTTGGCCAGCCCACTGGTGAGCACTGGCAGCAGGGTCCCCAGTGGGGAAGGGAGTGGGGAGATGTGGTACAGCCCTGAAACCACATTGTCTGCGGCGTTGGCGCCTCCCAGCCCTCCTGCGAGTGCTCCCAGCTGTGTGCAGCGACAGCCCCGGGATCATTCCCCCGCTCTGAAGTCAGGGCGCAGAGCACACGGGCACTGGGGTGAAGAAATTGGAAACACTGAAAGTCAGAGAATCTGAAATCCTCAGGATCTCACTGTCGCCCCGAATTCACACAGGGATCATGCTGAGAGGTCCCCCTGTGGAACTTCCCATGCAGATCACGCTCTGGGATTTGTTCTCTGCAGTCTGAAGGAACCATTTCTACAGGGAGGGGACGAGTGTGCCGTGGTGGAGAGAAGCTCCCATCACATGAGCAGATTTGCCTGTGTGAACAAATCGGATACCCAGCCTGGGGGATGCACCTGCATCGAGCCACAAATCCCATCCCATCCCATCCCATCCCATCCCATCCCATCCCATCCCATCCCATCCATGTTGCAGTGCTGATGCAAATGGGAGAAACAGCAACTGGTTTCTGTCCTCTCTGGAGATGGCACTACAGCAGTGTTGTTACCAGCGTTGATCCTGGGTGGCACTCAACAGGGCTCCAAGATGGTTTTCTCCCTGTGCCTCCACTGGTGGCAATTACAGAAGTCCAATCCCATGCGCAGTTTCCCTGAGAAGGCGGGTGAAGCCTAATGCTGGGGCATCCCAGAACTGCTCTCCTGTCATTACCCTCAGCAGCACCAGGTGGCGAGAACAGTCTTCATTTCACGTCCTGCTCTGTGCCGAGCACCAGCAGGCAGGAATGATGCCAAAGATCCTTAGAGAGGGCAGAAAACAATTGCTTCTTCCACTTGCACTAGCATCACAGGGCAGCGGGATGAGATAATCCAGCTGATGCTTTAGCATTCCTTCATCTTTTTCCTCCTGACCCAGGGACAGAGTGAGTAGTTTTGCCTTTGCATTTCCAAGTGCGCATCTGAGCAACACTAAACAAGCTGCCATTTGGATCTGGGCCTTTGAAGACACTTTGCCAAAGAGTGTCTTTCCCAGGTTCTCGTGTCACCTTCCTATGTCCCTGACCAGTCCAACCCAGCGCTGGAAACGGTTCCTCTGCTCCCAGCAGGTCTGTGGGATCTGGTTCCCCTGCTCCCCGCAGGTTTGTGGATACCTGCTCAATGCATCAAATACCTGATGTCTTCTGGGAGAGCACTTGTGCTTCCTGACTGAAGGCAGTGACCCAAAATTCATCCACAGAATCACCCTCTTATTGCTAGTGCATCCTCTAGAGCCCTCTGAGTGTGGTCTGAGCCCATCTGCGAATCTAGACCTGTTCCTCCTCCATGCTGCTCACCTGCAGACACGTGTCCTGCCACACACAGCCCAGGGCACCACAGCTTCCTGGAGGGCATGTCCCTCTGTGCTAGGGGCCACAGGATGGTCCCACTCTGTTGTCTGTGCAGGCTGGGCACAGGAGTCACAAGGTGCTGCAGACGCTTTGTGCGAGGGCTGACCGCAGCTCCCAGCCAGCAGAGCATGGGAGGGCACATCCGCTGGGACTCCATGTGGACAAAGTTCACATCCTTGGCTACCTGGCACCCTGCGGGCAGCCTGCAGCCTCAGCGAGTTCAGGGCCGGTTCTGGAGGTCAAAACCATGCTGCTTTTTAACACACAGTGTTTCAGTTCTGCATGTGTGGCTCTTTGAAGAAGGGAGGTGCGGCAGAGAGGAGACACAGACTGCGCCGCTTCTCAACAGCAGCGAATATTATGCGGCTGCCTTCCTCCTCGTGTCCTCAGCCTGGATAACAGAGTGGCACGGCATCAGAAATAATGGACTAAGAAACCGTTTGGAAGGATTTTAAACCCTTGTTGCACATCAGTCTGCAATGTCCTCACTCCATTAATATTCTGGGGAGAGTAATGTAACACAGCCATCTCATGATTACTCTGCTGATTACGGGGCATCATTATATGTCCCTTTTGGAGCTTTCAACTGGCTGTATGCTTTGAAGCTGAAGACAAATAATGAAGGTGCAGAGCAGACAGCACCTTCTCTCTCCATATCTTCAGGTAAAATACCTTCTTTGATTTATTACCTACCCCTAAAAAAAGCAGGACATAAATTACTAAACATTGCCAAATCTTTCAGCTCTCATAGGCAGGGCTATTTGCTAAAAGTCTATTCGAAGGTCTTTTTGATGCTGCTAAGCATCCTAGCAGCAGTTTACTTGGAAAGATGAGTTCTTGATGAGTTTCCCTATCAAAATATACAGGAGTTTCTTTTCTTACTCAGAACATGAAATGGAAAGCACAGTTCGGGGTTTTCATCTGTAACCATTATATCATTTTCTGTGGACACAATGTGAAACAGTTTTATTAAAAACATTGGTTCTTCTCAGTTGCCTTCATTTATGGAGAGATCTGACTAAGGGTTCAGAGTGCCAGTCTACAGGACAGAAAGGCAAGCAAAGAAGTGAGATAAGTAAAAATAAACTTGGTGTAGGCATTGTCAGGCAGCAGGTATGTCTGGATGCTTTTTGTAGAAGGGAAACCGAACTGGAGTCCCAGTGCTCCAGGTGCAGAAGAGGATGACTCCTCTGGACCTGCTGCAACACTCTACAGCCCAGGGGAATCCCATGGACTTGTGTGTGTCCAAGTGACCAGTGACTCTTTCTTCCTCTGCTTTGGACACTTCCTCTCTCCCACAGACTACTGGGAGCCCACCGCATGGCCGCCAGGGCTGGGTAGAGCTGGCTTTGCCAGGCCAGAGCTGGAAATAAATTAGGGCACGGATGATAGCAGAGGATTGGAAACTGAGAGCCAGCACCGGTGGGGAATGACTTGTCAGCTTGGGTTCAAGGGTCAGTGAAGTGATTTATTTTTAATTTGGATGGTTGACAGCTGTGATTTCATTTGTGAGCCTCCCCAAGTGAGGGCATGGCATACCGAATAAAGTGTGTCAGCTAATACGTCACATCACATGAGGCCAGAGCAGCGTGTCCCTGCTGCAGCCGGGGACACCTTTCACTGTCCCCCACAAACCTGCGGCCGAGCGGCAGTGCCCGGGGTCCCCTGCGCGTGGAGCCAGACACGGCTCCTCCTGCGCCCGGAACGGCAGGGCTTGCCTTTATGGCGCGGTGTCCCTCTGGGCTCTCTGCACCCTCCTGCCACCAGAGAAGCCGCTGCTGCTTGTCCCTGATGGAGTTTTGCCCTCCCCGAGCCGACAGGGCAGCGCTGCTCCGCGCCCCCTGCATCGCTGCTCGGGGAGATGGGCTGACACAGGAGCAAACACACCCTTGCCGTGAAGGACAGGGACAAGTTACACCCTCCTCGTGTTACAGAGGAATCGTTAAATCCAGTAACAACCGCTTGAACCCGGGCGTTGTGCTGCCAGGTGTGGGTGAATCGCTCTGGTTGCTTATGGAGGTCATGGCACAGTGTGGAATAGGAAGGAGACTCAGTTCTTCTTCCTGTGTCTTTCCTTGGTGGTCATGGGCGATGCTTTTAGACCTATTTGTATCTCTTTTGGCCTCAGCCTATTGCAAGTTCAGACCCAGAGGTGACAGGCAGTGGCATCATTCCCAGAGTCGCAGCTGGAAAGGAAGAAAAGTTTAGTGTTCAAGGAGTTTGTATGAGGCATTGGCATGCAGCAGACGTGGTCTCTGTGCGTATTATCTGCAGGCTGATCAAGTCACAATTTGTGGAAATGGTCTGATAATATATATGTAGGCTTAAAGCCTGGAGTGAAATTAGCCTTTTATATGGAATGAATATTTTGAGTGATTGAATATGAATCCAGATATTTTCTGCATACTTTTCAGTAATATCTGAAGGAGCCGTGTTATAAGTAATCTATCAGGCAACAGAAACACTGTAAGTAGAAAAATACAAAGAGCGTTTCACATCTATCATACTAAAATGATGTTTTACCACTGCAAGGAGAGATAAGGATTTCATTTATAAGTGACAAAACCAAAATTCTTTTGAATTAAAGTGCTGTAATACATTAATACTAAAAATAATGCATTTGTTATCAACGCTGCTTTTGATGACTGTTAACTGATTTATAAACCAGCTTTTGTGTGGATCATGGGCAGATTATGTCCATCATACCATAGCATGAAATGCAATGTCATTAGATGTTCCGAGTGGTTATTAATCTTCCAGCAATGTACACCAATTACTGCTCTATCTTTGTAGCCTGGCTAGCAGACGGGCAGGAGAGGCAGCGCCACGTTTCCGCTCCCTGGCTCCGAACCACCAGCCCGAGCAGCTTTTACCTCCACGAGCTCGGAGCAGCCAGGCCACAGCTCCGTCCGTGCAGCCCCGCGACCACCTCCGGCAGCAGGTAACAGCCGGCGGTGCTTGGGAGCACTATAATAACAGCAGGGTCTAGAATGATGATTTTGCAGTGCATTCCCTTAGCCTTCAGCAGGTTATGGCTTAGGGACCTTCTGAATCAGCTGTGGTATCTCTGTGCTTAACAATTCTTCATGGATTTTTCTTCTGTGGATTTATCTACTTGGCTTTTTGCAGCCTCTGAAGCGTTCGTTCCTGACAGTGGCCGTGTCACCTGCGTGCAGCTTGGTTCCTCTTTCTCCTCCTGTTTTCACTGCCAGAGCGAAAAGCCAACGTTTGTGCTCAGGTTGGCATCCAGCGGGTTGAGCTGTGGCTGTGCTGGGATGCCTTCCAGGTACAAAAAAAGGCTGGAGAGGGACTTTTTACAAGGGCATGTAGTGATAGGAGGAGGGGTGATGGCTTCAAACTGGAAGAGGGGAGATTTAGATGTGATCTGAGGCAGAAATCCTTTGCTGTGAGGGGGGTGAGCCCCTGGCTCCCAGCTGTGCCTCCTGTCCCAGCAATTCTGCCGAATGCTCCATGGCTGCGGCACCCGGGGGCACATCCCCACCAGGCTGTGTGGGTACCAGTCTCCATTTGGCTGAAAACTTATGAAATACATATTTTTCAAATTTAATCTTAGAACAGGCCTTTGGTCCAAACCTGTCTCAGCTTATTTTTTTTTTGTATCGCTTTGATTGAACAAACAGATCGAGGACAGAAGAGACCGTAAGTGCATTACAAAATACTCAAGGCCTCTGCCAGAGTAGATTTTCATTTCAAGAGCAAAGTTTTGATGGGCCGCTTGTATATCTGGAGTTTAAAAAACAGAATTCCTCCTTATATAAAACATTTTCTGCTCCCTTGCTGGTGCACTTAACTGCTTTTTTGGCAAGAACTTCTCTTGCTGAGGAATGTTGCCTGGATTGCAAAGCTAACAAAATGGAGCAAAACAATAATTTTTGCCAGCCTCTTCATTCTTAACGTTCTTAGTTTCCATTTGTAATTACAGTGGTGCACAGTTTTCAGACACATATGGGATTTTTCATTTGATAGTATTCAATTATAATGATTATGTTGTGTCTCATATAATAAAATGTTTTCCATATGTTAGATATAATAAAGGCATTATATCCCCTGGTGCTTTCCACAAGGATCTCCGTATTAATACAACTTTCAGATGGCATAAAATGTTTGTGTGTTTGGGCTCCGTGGGCACAAACACAAACATTTAATTTTATATCCACGAGAAGCGCCATTGATTTCAGCGGGACTGTAGTTAAAGACGGGCACGTTTGGAGAAGGAAAGGCCTTTTTATGGAGCAATTCTCTCCGCTACAGGTTGAGTGAGAGACGCTGCTCTCGCTGCCTGCACGGCGTGGTCCTGTCCTTCTCCGTAGATAGTGGCAATCGCGTCCTCGCTCACGTACACTCCCCGAACTGAGGTGGCAGAGATGCTCTCCTGCGCAAGATAAATAGCGTGGGGGACACTACGTTGTTCCAGGCCCCCTCCAGCTTAAGTGGGAGGCAGCCAGCTGGCGTTTGGAAATTCCCAACAGCCTTTGAGAATGATGCCTCTGCCCGTGCCTTTAAATCAAGCCACAGAAATTGCTGGCCGAGGCTTCTCTAGCAGCTTTGCAGTTTTCCTGGAGAGGAGGGGAAGCATCATGGAGTGAGGGGAAGGGACCTTAAAGACCGCTCTGCGACTTCTCAGATAAGTGCAAGACAGTTCTGCATTTGGATTATCCTTCAAACAGAGGCAACAGAAAAGGAAAGTTTAAAAAAAACCCTGCAAAATTTTTTTTTTAGAAAAAGTTACATTTCTTTTGACATACAACCAACCCATCAGGATAAGTACTTATAAAATTCCTTTCTTTCTGGTGCTTTCTAGTGCCTTGCACTATATAATATATAATTATATATATTATAATATATATATAATTCTCATCTACCAGCCAGCGTAGGTGTCTGACACCATTACATTCTCTGCTGCTCTCCAGGATTTTAGAGATTTGAGGAATACCCTCCTTGACTTCCCATCTTTTTGGGGGGCGTAAGAGGTTCAGACATGGTGCCATTCCGAGGTTTATTATCTGCATTGCTCTAAATCAGGGTGACGACTCCCCTGTTTAATTGCTCCCTGGCAGAGGCACCGCTCGTGTCTGTTCTGCTCCATACAGAGTTAATAAATAGCCTGGTGCTGTAACATAAAAGCTGAACTGAAGAAATTTGGAGGGGGTGATCTTCCTTTCTCTGAAAACCCCATGAGTCACAACAAAGCATGTGTCCCCCTGCAAGCGTAGTGCTCTGAGGCTTTGGGTTTTTCTCCCCCTGCATGCGAGCGTAAAAGCTAAATCCATTCCAATAGAAACTGCTGAGTTTTATGGTTTTTATCTGAAATTGGTGTTGGCAGGATTAGGAGCAGGAAGAATTGCGTCCCTAAATATCTTACAGGTTCTTTACTTACAGCTCGATGCTATCTGCATAAACCTCTCCATTAGAGATGGAAACTGCTGTGGTTTAACGGGGGGAGCAGAAAAGGTGTCAGGGACCCAAATAACCTCTCCCATTTAGGAGCCCAGCACTTGTTTTTCAGATACTCTTCTGCACGTGAGTGATGGTTTGTCACGTGTGGGAACCAAGGAAAAGTGAGCACGTGCATTTAAACGTTGGACCGTGTATGAGTGCGAGTGTCCTCAGTGAGCTGCTGGGAAGCCCTTCAAAACAGAACGGGTTAATATTGGAGAAGGTTCCCATGAATACCAAGGGGCTTCCAAACAATACCAGCTGCTCCTAATGGCTAGAAAGGTTTTGGTGGAACTGGTGATCCAAGGAACTGGTGATCCTCAAGGAACTGGCGATCTTGTGCCTGGTCTGCCTCTGGTCCGCGGCTGTATGCCGTGTGCTTCTGCCAGGCTGCTCTCTCCTCTCCCGTCTAGCAATTCGCCTTAGCTTTTATTTCACCAGCCGTAACACACACGTCTCATTAGGCCTTTAAAAGTTCCTAAATAGTCATTTTAAGATGTTAAATTGGAAAAGGAGTACTAATCTCTCCTTGGATTTTGATTTTTAATGTGCCCCATTGTGGATCAATCCGGAACGGTGCATCTGGCAATCCCCATGTTAGGGAATCGCGGTTAGCATTGCAAGTGTCCCCCAGAGAATCTTAACAACTGAAGTGGGCAATTACCTTATTTTAAATTTAATTAAAAAAAGATCCACATAGGAAGAAAAGTTTTAATGTGATCAGAGGATTCATTTCAATAAAAGCTACCGGCACTTTGCTGTAAGTGGTGGTGGATGTTTGCAGCCTCCAACGCCTGTCGGAGCTGAGTGTGCATCTGGTATTGGCGGCACGTGGCATTAAGAAATGCTTCAAGTTGTAACAACAACCATCATTTTTTTCCCCTAAAATTCTGCAGGATCTCTGTAGAATTGGAGCTAGGGTTTTATGGTTGGCACTGCTTATGCCGAGGATCATTTCAAAGGCCGGCTTTTCAGAGGTTGCAGGGGCACAAGCGGAGGGATTTTCCTTCCCACTGGGTGCCAAGAGGGAGGAGAAGGCTGTGTCTGCCTGCAGCAGGGCTGGCCACCGCGGCTGCCCTGAAGCCAGGCTGCACACAAAGAACCTCGCTTGACTTGTCTCTGCGACCGGGGATGGAGACAGCCAGCTCTTCTTGCAAGCCTCCTCAGTGGTCGAGACCTGCAAGCTGTAACGTATAACCCAAAACTCTGGTCTTGGCTGAAATCAGGGCTTTGGCCTGATTTTGGCCGGGTGACCCCCCGGCGCTGGGACCGGGCAGCAGGAGGGTGATGCTGCTCCTGGGGGGTCAGTGCAAAGGCACGGCTCTTCTACTGCTGAAGCCGCTTCAAGCTTTTACAATTACTTTGTTAAAAAGAAATGCTATTTTCAGAATTTATTTTGCGTCACACAGAGCAAGTTAATGCCGTGAGATTGAGTTTAATTATCGGTCTGTTAAATTACAGCAAAGTTAAGGGGTGCCTGCTCTCATATCCTTTTAGCAGTGGTTCTGCAATGCATCTGTGTGATAACATGAAGGAAAGGCTGGGAATTACTTCTTTTATGTACATGTAGCTTAAATGAACCCAAAATTAAAATGATGGGCATATCATGCCTTCAAATTAATGGCTTTAGCAGCTTAAATGACAAATTTGTAAGTGAGTTAAATATAATCTGGGTTCCTTTGCCTCTGTCCTTAGCAGCCTGGTATTTTCGATCTTCTAAACGACAGTGATTTCACCAGCATTTAATGGAGCTGGAAGCAAAAGCACAATAAAACTCTATATACGAGAGAACATGATAAGTGAGGAAATGGATAATGGGGTGGTTAATGCTGTTAAATACCTTGTGCTTAACGTTGGCAGGTCGATTGGTTTTGCCAATAAAAAGTTTTAAGTGGTTGCAGGTCTTGACTGTTGGAAGCTTTCTCCAAAAATAATCCACCCAATGCGGTGAAGTGTTAATCAGACTTTTAACAAATCGGTGTCATTATTTATTGCCTCTTTTGGGTTGCTTTTTTGGAAGCCTGTATTTTACGATGTTACGTATGTTCTCAGGACCAGCCTGTTCTGCTGGAGTTGGGGCTGTCAGTGGAGAAGCAGAAGGAGGAGCAGAGCGCAGTGAGCCTCGGGGCTGTTAAGGGCGGCTGAGGGTCAGAGGGTCAGAAAAACCTGTGTTTAAAGACCTGGGAGATGAGCCACTTGAAAACGCAGCCATCAAAGCGCGACCAAAGGCTCTAGTGTTCTTCGTGTGGGACTTCCTTCATCAATATAACAGTATTAACTGTTTTTCTGAAATCCTTACATTCTAGTCGTGATAATTGAAGACTGTATTCCAAATAAAAGTTTGCAGCCATGCAGGAGACAGTCTGCTGTTGCACCTGCTTCCCAGTCCCCCCAGTAATCCTTGAGTCCAGGTTTCCGTATCACTCACATAGAAGACCTATGGCTTGTTGAATCCTTTGTAGGCCAGGTCGGTGGCCTTCACATCCCTGCTCTGCTTATTGCAGGATATCACAGAATGGTTTGGGTTGGAAGGGACCTTAAAGACCATCCCATTCCACCCCCTGCCCTGGGCAGGGACACCTCCCACCAGCCCAGGTTGCTCCAGGCCCCATCCAGCCTGGCCTTGAAGTTGGGCAATCCACAGCTTCTCTGGGCAACCTGGGCCAGGGGCTCACCCCCCTCACAGCAAAGGATTTCTTCCAATATCTCATCTAAATCTCCCCTCTTTCAGTTTGAAACCCTTCCCCCTCGTCCCACGGCTCCCCTCCCTGATCCAGAGTCCCTCCCCATCTTTCCTGGAGCCCCTGGAGGGACTGGAAGGGGCTGGAAGGTCTCCCCGGAGCCTTCTCTTCTCCAGGCTGACCCCCCCCAGCTCTCCCAGCCTGTCCCCACAGCAGAGGGGCTCCAGCCCTCCCAGCATCTCCATGGCCCTCTGTCCTGGATGAGTTTTTTCCCTCTGCAGCTCCAGGGATTTCAGCTGAGGACAGGTTTCATCAGTTTCTTGTGGTGTTTATTCCCTGAGAAAGTCTGTGATAAGTCTCAAAGTCTTTCCTTGCATTATACCTCCAAGTTGTATGTGTGAAGTTGCTGGAGCTTTTAATGGAGAGAAGGCAGGCTTTCTGGCTCCCTCAAGTTTTTTTCTCTTTAGCCATTAGTGTGTCTCTAGGAAATACTTTACAAATGCAGAAAACATGCTGTTTTCCTATGTCAAGGGCAAGGTATTTAGGAAGCCAATGCGGTAGCAAATTAGGATTGTAAAACAAGTTTTACAGCATCTTTGTATTGCCAGGAGGGAGCCCGGGAAGCTCAGCACCTCCGCAGGAGAGGGAGTGTGCCGGAGGGGCGGCAGCATCCCCTGTGACAGCCCCCAGAGTCCCCACCTCCCACCCCCCTACTCCCGCGGCCTTTCTGTTGCATCTGCTGCTGTTTGATTAATAAACTGTTAACTTAATTTTTGTGTTGTCGTGTTGAGACGGTTACAGAAATGGAACAAAAAGTCTTAAACAAAGATGTAAATTCCCTTGCTTTTTGTGTCTGATTTTGGGCATTTATAGCAAGGGGAATTTAAACAAAGTCTTACTGGTGGCTACGAAAGACTGGAAAGGAACCTGGAGCTGTCGCGTGCTGTCCCTCCTGCTCTCCCTCCTGCTCTCCCTCCTGCTGATGCTGTTGAGACAGGTTCCCTCCAAGGGGGTTTGCAGCGATCTCTCTGGAGTGCTGAGCAGCTCTGCTGTCTCTTTGAGAGAGCACTGGTCGGAGCAGGAGGGATGAGGATGAGAGGAGGACACCACTTGGTATCGCCACCCTCATCTTGCTGTGTTTGCTGGAAGGGAGTTGCAGGAAAAAGTAGTTTATACCAACTAAGTTTAGATACCAAATAACTAACTAGGTGAGCGGGTTTCCTGGGCAGGGAATACAGGAAGACAGGTAGAAAAAAAAGAAATACCCTATTTCTTTCATTTCACAATTTTTACCTTTTGTCCAGATGGCTCTTATCCGGAGGTCTGTTGGCAGCACACGTACAACTCGCAATTGACAGTATGGATTAATCCTTTTTAACACAGAACATAACCGGTAACCAGCGCTAGCATATTTGATGATGAAGGGTGTTTTGTTCATTACTCTTGGGTTTGTTTTGGGTTCATAAAAAAAGCAGAATATTCCTGAAATGATGGAGAAGGGCAGACTGCCCAGTGCTGGTATGTAGTGCGCCCGACGGCAGCTCTCCGCCTCCTGGTGGGACCCTGCGCTGTGGGGGGTGGGAGCATCGTCCCCTTGGCTTGTGACACTTGGGGGACACGTGTGGCTGAGCTTCTCACAAAAAGACACTAAAAGGATTCATTAATGCCTCTTTTCACTTTACCCTCAGTGGACATCACTGCAAATCAGTGGAAAAAAGACATCAACTTAGTGGGCTTTGAGTCAAGCTCATAAAGTTAGTAAATGAATGTACTAGTTGGCTTTGATTGTCTTTCTCAATGACATGGCTGGTCTCTTGAGTGCTTGCAGGCTTTGGTCAGGTGTTACCACGCTCATTTTAGTTACTGTTGCTGTCATTAACACATGCTGTCACGTATAAATCTACTTATTTGCAGTGTAAAAGGAGCCGAGAATACTTCTCCCTGGGAGAGTAAAGCTTCTAGGGCTAATTGTTTTCCTCTCTCCAGCTGGGAGTGGAAACTACCTGCACACTTCCCACTATTTTTTTCTTTTGGAAATATTAGCGATTTGAGAAGGGAGACTTGTGCATCAGGAAAAGGTGATGTGCAGTGCTGATTTACATAGCAGGGTCCAACAGTTCCCTCCCCTGAAGCCGATGACCATTTCAGAGGGCAGGAAGAGCTGCTGGCATTTTGGGAATGTTAGTGCAAAACTGCAATTCAGTGGAAGGAAACTCCCTGCCCAGTGAAATGCAGATATAAAGGAAATATGGATTGACCAGAGGCAGCGTAACCGATGAGCAGAGGTGAGAGGCAGCTGTAGCGCCTGAACAAGACCTTGGTTGCTCTTGGGTGCTGCGCAGGCTCCAGATAAACATCTTCGTCGGGCTCAGAGAGTTCACAGTGATGCCTGGGCTGCATCAGAGGATGCGTCCAGATGATACCTTTATTCAGGGCGATACATTGTCCTAAAAAAATCATATTCAGCTTTGCTCACATTGCTGCAAAACTCTGAGGATTCTTGCATGTGAGATTTTGTAATGACCAAGACTGAGCATCTCTGCAAAACACATCTTGAAAGAGAATAAGGAGCAATGAGAAAATAAGAAGGTAAAGGTTTCAAATTCAGAGATCACAGATTCAGAGAGCTAAGCTACGCATGAGCTAGGAGCGCTGAAATACAGTTACTAAGAGTGCTGTGATTTATTCCCCGTAGACTCCCCTTGTTGCATCACTCAGATCTGGGGCCGTTCCTGGGCAGAGCAGCGGCAGACGCCCCGCTCCCACGCACCTGGTGTGCTCTGGAGTGATGAGGAGGGAGCAGCAGCTGCTCCAGGCTGAATTAACGAACCCCAGGCTGTGTTAAAAATTGCCCCCACCCAGGGGCGTGACTGAAATCTCAGGTATTCTTGCTGGGTAGTGCCATGGTGTGCAACTTTCAGTGTGTAAGCGAAGCTCACTCGTTCTCTTTTACTAAATTCTTCCTTCTGGAGTGGTTATTTCAATTTCCTTCAAAGATACAATTATACCACAGGCACCTTGTTTGCACAATTAATTTTTGTGTAGGCTAAAAAAATCAATATAAATCTAGTTTCAAAAAGTGTTTTAGAGCTCTGCTTGACTATTTTTTAAAAATTAATTAAAATGTGTATTTTCTTGGCATGCAGTTCTCAGTGTGACCAAACACTGCTTGGTCTTTAGAAAAAAATGTCTTTAAAGGGTCCAAGATGTTTATGTTTGAAAAACTGCTGCTGTGTGCACCAACTTTAGTGCATACCATAAAATTTTTATACCTAATGTGAGCAATGTCTATAAGATGTTATGGTGGAAGTGAATTTCTTACAATCTCCCTAAAGAGATCACAGCTTTGAGGCTGCCACACCAGTTACACTATGGATGAATGTCAGAAATGAAAGAGGAGGGGTGGTAATTAATAATAAGCACATTAAAAATAACAAGAAACATCTGACAAAGTGGTTAGTGGAGAGGAGCCTCAGACCAGGGCCAGTTCCTGTGCTTCCACCCCAGCCTGGGCACAGGTGGGGCTCTGGGTGCTCGTCATCTTTGCTAATTGCCGTCAGCCTCATCAGCCTGGGAGAGGAGATTTTTAGTGGGGGTGTGGGTGGGATGTTGGCTGAGCAGACCTCGGGATGTTCCTCTGAGCATGCAGGGAAGGAGGTGGCTCCTTGTTGACTCTTGGAAAGCATTTTTGAAAGGGCTTTGGTGTGAGATGGAGCAAGAGCTGCTGGCAAAGGCGCTGTGCTGGATTTGATCAGCTGGATGCTGGGGCAGCGGCTGGAAGGGATGGAGTGTGCTGTGCTGGGAATGAAGGTGCTGCACTGGTGCGAGGGGACAGCAGGTACGGAGGGGTAGACCCCGGTACGGAGGGCGCTGAGGAGGGGTGAAGCGCTGAGGTCTGTGTTCGATGCTGTGTATCGCCGCTCCCAGGCTGCGCAGCGTGGCGCGTTGTTACGGTGAGGCTCGGCGAGGAGGTGCTCTGCGGGTCGCTGTGGACCGTGCAGAGGATGGCCTTTAACTGGGACAGTCACAAAGCCCTCGGGGTATCAGCTGAGCCCTCCCCAGCGGTGGAGGGATGGGCATTCCCCCTGTCTCCCCACTGCACACCCCCTGCAGGGATGCTCCTTCTGTCCCATTCTTTTAACTTTTGCCCAGCAGCCGTGTGTGTGGGGGCAGAGTGTGGGTCGCAACGTGGTGGTGATGCAGACCTTCTAGCTGTCAGGTCTTGCCTGTGTCTCCTGGGGAAACTTCTAGAAGCGCTGAGGAGGTTTCATTCTGCTGAGGAGCCTTGTTAGCTGCTCTGCTGCTTTCTTCCCCAGCATCGCGCACTGGGGTGCTGCTGGGGCGCGCGTCGCTGGGGGACTCAGCCTCTGCCCTGCTCCTGGGCGCCGCTGGTCCTTCAGCCTGCTCTGCTGCCTGGCCCCCATCCCATCAACGGGGCTGTGCAGAGTCCGGAAGAAAAGTACTGGGGGCAAAACGTAATGGCAAAGCTCAAAACGGGTAATGGTTTGGTCTGCGTTGCTGTTGGGCTGGATGGTTTGTAACGGTAAATTTCTCATCTGTCCTTGGGGAGCGTGTGGTGGGAACACATCTGCTGGGGCTGCAGGGACCTTCCCATTGGAGGTGCAGACGGCAAACCGCTGGGGCGGTCTGGTGGTGTGGGGACGGGGCCGGCTCAGCGTGCCCCAGTAGGACACAAACATGGCTTTCCTGCTCAAGAGAAAACGAACAAAAACGGGGGAAGGAGGATATCGTATGATACTGTTTTAAAAGGTGAATAAAATGCAGCAGAGGTAGACAAGGTGTGGGGGTGGAGCACAGGAGGCAGAGCCCTGGAAAGGCTCAAGGAAATAATCCCGCTGCAGTTCTTGAGGATGCCCGTGTGGAAGGCTGTGGCTGTGCAGGGTCCTGCCTGTGTATCGGTCCTGCAGCGGGGGCTGAGCCGGCAGCAAGGTGTCTGCGGAGCTGAGCCCACTGTACACGGACTGGGGCCCTGGTAGAGTGATTGATAAGCTCTTAAAAGTATTTTATAATCTTTCAGCTGGCGCAGTCAGCACTATATTGTGAAAAATGTAAAGAAATCTGATAAGCACTTAGTTATTTTGTTAATGTGCTTGGAGAATGAAGTTAAATGAAAAGTGAAACTAAGCGGTCTGCATTTACAGCTATTTATGCAAGGAGCAAAATCTAATTAAGCAGTTCGAATGGTATGATACTAAGGTGTGAAGTTTATTGAACACTTGGTTAACTATTAATTAGTGTGTGGATTTTGTGAGCTGGTATAATTCTAATTCATGTGAGGATCAATTACTTGATTTAGAACAAAATACATATTAAAACTTTAATTCCAAGAATGGGAGAAGTTAAGTAATTGTCACAAATTGATTTTATTAGCATAATCATTACCAATATTCTTCCAAGCAGATAAATATTGCTTGAGAGATTTGAAAAGATTTTAGGATTTGCCATTAAAATAAGCTTTGCTTTCCGACTTTTATTTTTTTTAATGGTAATTGACTAGTTTAAATAAAATTGGCTTGAATACCCAAAGATATTGGGCTTTAGGAAAGCCCAACCTTCTCTTGTGTTTTACTGCACAGTTCTAATTTTTAAAGGGTTTTGCTGGTAAGAAATGAGCGTTGTGACTTCTCTGCCTTTTCTGTAGGCAGCGGTGTGCATGCCGCTTCCCCACCTTGCTCTGAGGCGTCGTTTGCATTTAACCAAATGAAGGCAGATACTGCTCCAGAGCTGGGTCTGTTTGAGGAAGCTTGGCAAGAATGTCTCCGCAATACCCGCACTTGGGAAAGCCGGTCGTCTTCCATCGGGGAAGAACTGGCAGCTGGTTTTGACAGAGTGGCTCTACCATAACTTAAGTTTTGAATTCTCAGAGTTATAAAAATCTATTTTCAGCCTGAGTGGTTTGTCAGCAAATGAACCCTTTGGGCGTGAAGAACTGCATAATTTCTGAGAGTTACAAATCTGGTCTGCTGGGGGGTGCTACCCCTCCGACCCCTGCTGAAGGGAAGGAGCTTTGCGTGTGCGATGGCACAAAACATAGGAAGCCGCTGTTTTGGGTGTGGGAGGCTGTGTCTGTCATAGGAAAATGCCTCCGTCAGTTGGATATAGTGTGTTATTTCTGCTGAAAAGTTCCTGTGGTCTCCAGCCTGGGGTGTAACTGCCAGGTCTGGGATTTGGTCGTCCCCAGAAGAGGTTTCCCCCAGCGCTGCTGGCTGGGGTCACCCTGGAGGGGTGGCAGGAGTGTCCATCCTGAGCTGCCCCAGAGGAATCGGGACAGACAGGCTCGGGGGCGCCTGAGGCTCACAAAAGGGATGGGGACGGTCATCACCGGGGACCAAGAAGCTGTCAGGCTGGAGGCTTTCACCTCCCTGCTGTCCCCGTCTTCCTCGGGCTGCGCTGCTCTTGGGTTGCCTCCCTGACTGGCTGGGTTTCCTTGCTTTTCTCCCCAGGTATCTATATTAAGAGTTAATTATCCAAGTGGAAATGACAGTCTAATCGCAGAAGCTGGGCCCTCGGTGCTGCAGCTCTGGATTCCTCCCGAGAGAAGGGCGGCAGGTTTCTGTGCTGCTGGGCTGGGCCAGCCTGAGCAGAAGGGAATGCGGGTGTCTCTTCACCAGCCCTGCGATCTGCCGGCAGGTCCCTCAAGGGACCAATTAAAGCCTTTTTTTACATCTTCCTCCCTGCCTTTTCTGGGGAATTCAAGCACAGGAACCCATCTCACTTGCTGCTGCCTTACAGAGCTTAATAACCACTTCTGTTTGAAGACGTGTGGATGGCCCTGAGCACAAACCCCTCGCTCTGCGGTGCTGGGGCCGAGGAGCAGCGGGTGCTTGGCTGTGTGTGAAAGGGCCTGGCCGTAGGAATGCCATCGGTGTGGAGCACCATTCCCCTGGGCGGTCTCACCTGGCACCAGTGCCTGCTGGACCACCTTGGGTCACCCTGGCAGGGAACATCAGGAAAGTATCACTTTCCTGGAGGCTGTCATGCTATATAATGCTCAAACCTGCATTTTATTGTTTCTTTTGCTATGAAGGAAAGAGCACCATGTGGCTACAGAAGGAGACTCTGTCATGTGTGGCATGTTTCATCCACGGGGCTCAGCGTGCTCTTGGAAAGGACACAGGCTCGCAGATGGGGAAACTGAGGCACAAAGGACAGAAAGGCCAAGGTCTAGGTGTGAGGCTGGGGAGAGGTGGCTCCTCCCAGCCCCCTGCCCGCTCAGCCCTTGCAAAAGCACGGTGTCACCCGCCCAAGCAGCGTGGTGGCAGCGCTCGCACCCATTCATTCCTCTCCTCCTCCTCCTGCCCAGCCAGGCGTAAGTAATGAGTCAACAATTCCTTTTCTCCAAAGCATCTGAGGAAGAAACTGTTTCCAAGTTGTATGGGTTGAAATCTTTCCTTCTTTATGAAAAAAGGCTGAATGATTTCTTTTTTATTATTTTTTTTTTTCTCCAGGAAAATATTTAACTGAAGGGCAGGAGAGATTTGGGGAAATAATCCACTTCTCCACAGAAGCTATTCTGATGCTTCCTGTTTCACAACAAATCAATGGGGATTAAAAAAACCCCTGTCACTTCTGTAAAACTTCTTGCATGGATTGTATTCAAGCCACCAGCTCAGCCTGGACAGGAGGGATGAGCGTGACAAGTACAGTAATGGAGCTTTGCTTGGCCTGCCATCTGACAGCAATGCTCCTCGGAATCCACCCGGCTCCTGCCCTGGCAGACACCCTGAGTTTAAGCCTTCAGCAGGGATAACTAATTAGGTTTTCAATGGTTAAGTGTTACAAAGTGGTTTATTGAAAGCGCATGGACCAGCTTTACTGGGGCATAAATGCAGTGCATGAGGAGTGCATCACATCTCCTTGCTCAGAGGAGGAAATCCAAGTGGATTTTCAAAGCATCCATTACTCCTGATTTCTGGGGTTATACTAATGGTTAAGTTAACTCTGAATGGGTCCTTGGGGACTACTAGATGCCCCAGATCTGCTAATGATGAGTTTCTACTTATTGTGTTGCTGCAGAGGAAAGCAAGAAAAGCAGGATGGGAAGAGGAACATGTCTCTTCCCCCCACTCTGCTTCTGGTGAAGGTTCATCTCCCACCTGCGCTCCTGTGCTGTCCTCTGACCAGGCTGGGACATCGCTTCTTTCCTACACAGGCCTCTGCCTGATGCAGCAGCAAGTGGGACAGGGAGGATGTGTGTGGTTCAAGGATGGTTCTTGTGCTCCTGACCCAGCTCCAGGAGCGGGTCACAGGCTGGGGTGCCTGATGGTGCCCGGCTCTCCTCGGCATGGGGGCTGCTCTGCTGCTTTGGGGTTCCCCCAGCTGTGCCAGTCCTGGGACACGCCACCCCAGGAACAAATTTTAAATGTTAGAAATCTCAAAACTGTGTGGGATAATGTGGGACAGGTTACTGTGGTGACACAAATCTACACGACACCTGAAAGAGGAACAATCTACAGATGAAGAGCTGCAACCTGGCCTTGAACCCCTCCAGGGATGAGGCAGCCACAGCTTCTCGGAGCAGCCTGGGCCAGGGGATCACCACTCTGAGTGAAAAACTTCTTCTTCATATTGAATCTAAATCTCCCCTCTTGCAGTTTGAAGCTGTTATGATTTGCTCCTCTGCTTTTTCATAGTGAAACCCACCCTGCACTAGGTTGGATGGGGCTTTGAGCAACCTGGTCTAGTGGGGAGGTGTCCCTGCCCGGGGCAGGGGGCTTGGAACTAGGTGATCTTCAAGGTCCTTCCAACCTAAACCTGGCTAGTGGGAGCCGGTCGGCAGTGTCCTGGAGTTCCTGAGCTGGGTTGGTGATGGGGATGCTGCGCGGCGGTGGAGGGCTGTGCTGCAGATGGCACTCGTGGTCCTCCGACAGCAGCCACACGCTGGCAGGGGTCCATGGGGGAGCTTGGGCACCCGGGACCCTTGTGCCTGGGTGTCTGAGCCACGGGAGCTCTGCCTGGAGCCACTGCCTCTGCTCTGAAGGCATTTCTTTGTGGATTTGCTCTTGTGAATTTTCCCAGTGCTGATGGCATTGTTGGGGAGGGGGGGGGGGGCGGGGGAGAAAAAGCATTTAAAAGTCTCTGTCTCCATCCCATGTGGGCTTTGAGGGGGTTTAACTCTTTAATTGGCTTTTGTATTTTGCACATCGCCTCGGCAAACTGATGGGGTGATGCTGGGTCGTCCTTCCCTCCCGTTGCCCTTCCCTAGACTTGTGACGTAAGCCTTCATGTCTTGCTCCGGCGCTTCTGTGTCCAGTTGCAGGGCTGTGGATCTGAGCTTGTTGACCTCTTGTCTCCCAGCAGTCGGATGCCCTGGCCCCGTGCTGCATTTGGGAACACGGAGCTCCCCCTAGGGCCTTTCTTGTCATTTTCAGTTTAAATTAATTCATGACTAATTCATATCCACATGAGGTTTCTCCCAGTATTATACTTCTCTTTCTGATAAATGCTTCCTCACTCCTGCTCTATTCACAGAAACTCATCCAGTTTCTTCCCAACCATTTCATTAGAGCTAATCTTTACGTGAAGAGCTTTCCCACTCTTTCTCACCCAATGCAGAGGGGACAGGGAGCTCTCGGTAACACACAGGCCACCTCTCAGCACAGCCGTGTGTCCCTGGCCAGTTCAGGTGCCTGGTGGCCATCTCCCTTGGAAGGAGCCTCCAGTGACCTGCTGGCCCAGCGCAGGCTGCCCAGGCGTGCACTGGTGGGGCAGGATGGATGAGTCCTCTGCATCCAGCCCGGTCTTACAAATGCTGCTTCTACCGTGATGGGGTTAATTAATGGCATTGTGTCTTGAGAAGTTAAGTTGCTATCAACAGCTCCATTTAAGAAATGCTCAAAAGGCAGCAAACAAGCGAATAGGTAACTCAGCAGATCTGCTTCAGCCACAGAAGATTTATAGTGACTTTTTCTCTGTTACCTGAACGTAGAACTAATTATTGCTTTCTTGTGCTCTAATGGAAGAAACTGTCTTAACGAAGGCCTTTCTTGTTACTATTGTTAGACCTGGCGCTATGATCCACTGAACCATCCCCTCGTTAATTGTGGTAATAACCAGTGTGGAGCTGGTGACCGCTCCTATAAACATCCCCCGGCGTGAGAGCGGCAGCCCCGGCAGGGCAGCGGCTGTGGCGTGTTTGGACTTTTCTGCTGGGACTGGGGAGGACAATCCATTTATCTTCCTGGCAGCCCTCATCACTGCCGTAACCCCCACTCATCAGCATTGGGGATGGTCTCCTGGCGTATGATTTATAATGTGGTTTTAGAGAAAGGGAGTGGACTTGGCAGGCACTATTCTTGGGGACATCTAGTGCCACATTAATAAATTTCAGGAGCCAAGGCAGCAAAGAAAACAATCTCTTTAAGTTTGTGTAAATTTACGGGGCTGCGTGATGGTTCCTGTGGCTGCTGGCACCTGTATGGCCCAAGGACAGGCGACACCGTGCTTCAGGCTGCAGCAGCCCTCCTTTCCTGGCCTCGAGAGGGTTCGTTAGCAGCGCTTCCCGCTGTGCGGGAAGGAAAGTAACGTGTCAGGAGGTACAGGGGCACCTACCACCCTCCGCCCTTAGTCCTGCACTGTAGAATGGACATACCATCGCACAAAAATAATAACAGCTCACCTCCTCACCGAGTATTACGGGATGAGCAGTTGCTGGGCTGGATTGGGGTTTCTAGCCATGTGCGTGGGAAGATGCTTGAGGCTGCATTCTGTGCATTGCTGCAAAACCACCCCTACATGAGGCTCCTTGAAAACACAAGATCTGCCATATGAGGAACAAAATTGCATATGCTCAAAGTGAACTATGGATAAATGTGATTTTTAAGAAGGCACTATGTTTTTTCTGTGTGGCTCTTCCTTTCCAGAAGAGGGATTTTTCTTGATCTCCAGGCTTGCAGAGTTTGAATGCAGACCCTGAGGAGCTGTAGCCTCCCCGGCCAAGCTCCCCCATGCCAGTCTGGTTCGGACAGCTGGGCTGCGGGACGGCGCTGTGCTCCCTGCGGGACAGCGGGGAATTCGCTGGGGAAGCAGGCTAGAGGTGGCAGTGGTGGCACCGTGTGTCCCTGCTCCTCCTGCCAGGGGTGTGTGCGCGGAGGGGGGGGTCATAGGAGAGGCTGGGCCAGATGTGCACACGTGTGTTTTGAGTGATGGCATCTTGCAAAGGATTAAGAGATTCACAATACCCACATCAAACAGGCCCTTGCTTGATTGTGGCTTTGGTTGGGTGCGTGTCCAGTGAGCATTTTGCTTTCTCCTAGACATATGTTTACTCTTTTGTTCCAATATGCGTAAAAAGGCTTAAAAAGGTATATAGTTAGAAATTCCTGATCCTTGCCTTACCAGACAGGGAGCCAGATGCAAGTCATGCCTTGCTGGGAAGAGTTTTGCGATGGCAGCTCCTCACAGTCCGGTTTCAGCCCTGTGCCCCTCTTGCTGCGCATCAGCGTGGGAAAGCACCACATGGCCCTTGTTTTAATGAAATCAGGATGTGGATGAATTCCAAATGCCACTGTCTTTATAGACATCCTGAACAGGTCTCCTGATAATGAATCTGGCTTCTCTTCTCCCTTCGCTCCTCCCAGTCAAAATTATCTTGCAGCTAATCAAAGTCACAGAGGTAATGCTGAAACCAGGACCCATCAAGTATTGCAGTTTTAGGTAGATACCTTGATTAAATTTTGTAAGAGTCATTTTTGCAGCAGACCCCACATCTGTGAACTCGCCCTGTAGGCTGGAAGCCAGGGTGCGTACTGAGGGAAGTTGCGTTATCTTACTCTTCTCTTGAAGGTCAGCGATACATTAGTAAGTGTGCTCTTCTGAAAATAGGCTTTAATTTTCCCCTTTCAACCTTTTGATTGGCTTGACATTTAAAAGGGTGGAAGGTAATTGGGAGGTTTATTATATATTTCTGTTAAGTACAAGATGAGAACATTTAAATACCTCGGGTAGAAAGTGCATGCGGGAAGACAGACAGCTTGCTTGGGAAGAAGGAGACAGCGGCCTTTTTCCCTCCCTCAAATAAAGAGAAGGAAAATGATTGACAGCAAGCTGTAGTCAACAAAGGAAAAACTGAATCCTAATGTATGAAGACTGTTTTCTCTGTTGACTCTAGTTTACTGTCAATTACTTACTGCTGCTTCTTATTTTAGGCTGGGAAGAGATGATGGGCTTTCTCACTACGTAATCTGTCTATGTTGCGCAGGGGGTTTGTAACCTAAGGATTTTTTTGTTTTGATCCCACACTTAAAAGAAATCCATTACAAATGCTTCCCTGTGATATCCTAAATTTTGGAATATCCATAAATTAATAAGAGTTTGACAGAGAAATAGGAGAACCTAGATTTCATAATTCCTGTTTGTATGTTTTGATAGTTTTGTTCAACTGTGTGAGTTAAAATTCAAGTTATAATTACATCTGGATTAGGAAAAACTCTAAAGGTCTTTCCTTGACCTTCAATGAGTGAAGGAGTCTGAAGCTCCCTCACCTGATCAGTATGGGGGGGAGGTCTTGTGTTAACTGGGAGGAGTGAGCAAGTCACTTGACTTTGGCGTGGAGATTTTAATTTTGTGGGTTCTTCTAGGTCTAGTGGGAGGTGTCCCTGCCCATGGCAGGGGGGTGGAACTAGATGGTCTTTAAGGTCCATTCTAACCCAAACCATTCTAAGAAACCGAAATACTAACAGCAGCGTGAGCTGTGTCGGGAGCTCTAAAGCCCCCCAGCTCAGTGCTTCAGCCATGCCTGGTGGTGGGACCCTGCGGCGTGGGGCCGTCTCCTCTCGGGCGAGTAGCCCCCCCTGCTAGCCCTGCTGGCCACGGCGAGGGCGCTGCGGCACAGACCTCCCTCTTTGCCGAGTGCTCAACTTTAAATCCCGACCTAGGTGTAAGCTGAGCATAATTTGTACATTTCTTTAGGATATCGGGAACTTCTTAGGAAAAATAACTGCGTTGCTGGAGGAGATAGTTTCTAGTGTTTGCTGAGATGGCTCTACCTAAATACAACCCAAAATCGTTAATAGAGAACCACCCTTCTCCCTTCCCCCTTTTGGTATCCATCTCCCTGGCAAATACTTTCAGATAAAAACAAAAACAGAGGCCTGGATCAAGTCCCAAGCAAACATTGCTCATTATTGATTGTAAAGGTACAGCTAATGCTTCAGCAGCTTTTTATTTTTGTCTTTTGAAGCAGTTATGACAGATCATTTACTAGATCAGAAAGTTTTTATCAAATGCAGCCTCTGCCAGGAAGCTACACATCCCCCAGAATGTGCTCTGTGCTGCCCGACCGCTCGGACGCCTCTCGCTTAAATGGCTTCATTTACTTCTGAAAGAGAACTTCCCCCGAGTGGAGTGGAAGCTGTACAACTATGAACGTAACTTGTGCATCTTTACTCTCTTAAGAATCAGGAAAAAAACCCAAACCCAACTGTAAGAGTTCCTCCGAAGTGCTGCATCTTTCGATGTGTTAGGCGTGGGGTGCAGCGGGCCCTGGGCAGCCCTGCCCCGCGCAGACCCCGGGCTGCACCCCTCCTCATCAGCCTGCCGCGCAGGGGCCACCAACCGCCGGGGCTCCTGGGGAGCGAGGGGAATCTTTACAGTTAACCCGCGCTCCCAGGGGAGTTGGAAGGCGCAGAGTGTCCTTTCTACTGAGCTCGGCCTGTGTCTGGAATAGGTGATTTTGTTGTGCAACAATGGGATTCGGAGGTCAAGTACCGCACAAAATGATGCGCGGCTGCTCCGATTCCAAATTGACCTGTCGCTTGACCTTGCCTGTAGCATCTTTTATTCATGGCTAATATATTTTGGAGTGGCAAGGGAGGATACTACAGAAAAGGTCTTGGGAAGAGGTTGGTTACTAGCAGAGCTAAGCAGGGAAACTGGGATTTGAGGACAGCTTCAATTCCCAGAGGTTCAGGTACAAGCTGCCTGTGCCGGGATGGCCTCTTTCTGTATCATACTTAGCTCTGCAACATTTGATGTTGTTTGCTGGCCAATTTTTGAAAAAGATTGATTTTGCTACGTCTACAGAGTGACACATTAATGCTAGCTTACTGGTGAGTGTTGTTTGTAGAGGTGTCTGCATTACGAGAGTATTTGTGCTAACCTGTAATGCTAGGAATTTAATTGTCATAGGGAGAAAGTGGCTCTTTTAAAGCACAGGCAGAAGATTATAGGAGATGGCATCAGCAGCTTCAAATAGTTGTTGTTTTGCTAATATTTGCCTTTAGATGATGATGTAAGAGGTTCTGTCTAAACAAATAAGCATCTTCTGTGGCAAGAATGGTATAGGAGAGTTATTACTCTCATTAAACATTTATTATGTGGCTTCTGACCAGAGAAGAGAGAGCAAAAAAGGTACTGGATGCTGGTTTGGGAGTAACTAATTCAGGTGTAGATCCTTTCTGTTTCTGTTTCTTGAGTGCCTGACCTGTGGTTTGATGGCTGGCTTACAGCTCCAGGGCTTGACTTACTCTCCCATGTCCATGAAACCAGGCTTGTGGACCTCAGATCCACCACCCTTACCCCACTGCAAGTGCAGAGTCACCAGGCAGGAGGATCTCCAAGAATACGGCTTCACTTCCCTGACTGCCCAGGGAAGGGGTGGAATCGCCATCCTTAGATGTATTTAAAAAACCTGTAGGTGTTGTGCTGAGGGCCATGGGTTAGTGGTGGCCTTGGCAGTGTCAGGTTGATGGTTGGACTCAATGATCTGAAAGGTCCTTTCCAACCTCGACCATTGTATGATTTTCTTCCTCACCTGGCAAGGGACAGTCTTGATGCAGGTGGTTTTCTAAAGCTGGCTCCGTGCTGCGTGGGGTCGGGTATGTAGGAAACAGCGGTCAGCGGGAGGTGCCGGGGTTGTGGGGGATTTATGGTCTGCGGGCAGGGATTTCTGAAGGCACCATGTTTCAAACAGCGGTGCGGAGGTGGTGTTAATGCGGATCTCCTCACCCTGCGCTTGTGGATAACAGCTTCGGCCCTCTCAGGTTGTTAGAGATGTCTGGACATAAGGTTCGTTTGGCTGATGAGGAGAGGAGCAGGAGTACACCCAAGGGTTAACCCCTGAATCTCTCTGCTGCTGGTAGGAAATACTGTAAAGGAATGGAAATAATCTGTACTGGGGAAATCAATGTCCTCTTATACTGGAAATGCCTCACATTTTCGAGTTCCTACAGAAACAGCTTTACAGTTAGTACTTTTTTGATCTGTGATGTGAATTAATACTAATACGTGTGGATTTGGGATTTTGCTTTTAAAATCACCGTACATCCAAATGGTTAGTTGTTGCTTCTGCCTGTGATTTCAATGACTGATTTAAAAAATTCATTGCAAAGAATAGCCTGGAAAGATGTGTGCCCGACTAACTATGTATCTTCAGAGACATCAAAGGAGAGGCATTGCTCCCCTTAATGGAGGAACACTAGCTTTATTCTGACCCTTGCGGCTTTGTCACTGTTTTAGGCTTTATTATCGAAAAATAAATATATTCTCTCTCTTCACTAAAAAGCTTTCACTTGCTTTCCTGGGAAGTTTTTCTTCTTAACACATCTTTCTGAGGAATTTGACAGCTGAAGATTTTTTTGGAAGCAGATTCAAAACCGAGTGCTCCCTTGCTGGGAATAACCTCCTGAAGCGCTGGAAATGGTAGGAGGTGGAATTAATAATTCCCTTCCATCCTGCCCTTTTGAGGTGAGGTGAGGCAAGGCGAGGGAGCTGGAGCCAGGTTGGTTTAGTCTTTGGATTCAGCGGTTTGGCATCAAAGCAAAACTTCTGCTGAAGTACTGTGGAGCTCTGCCTGGGGATGGGTGAGGAAGCGACCAAGAGCTTATGGGTGAGAATTAAAAGGAACGCAGGGACAGGCAATCCACAGTGAGGGTCTGCTACAGGCTGCCTGACCAGGGAGACCAAGCGGATGAGACCCTCTGTAGCCAAATAGGAGCAGCCTCATGTTCACAAGCCCTGGTCCTCATGGGGGACTTCAGTCACCCTGATGGAGGGACAGCACAGCGGGGCATAAGCAACCCAGGAGGTTCCTGGAATGTATTGATGTATTGATTAATTTCTCTCTCCAAGTGATAGAGGAGACAACAAGGAGGGGTGCTGTGCTGGAACTTGTTCTCCAGAAGGCAGGGCTAGTGGGGAATGTGAAGCTGAAGGGCAGTCTTGGCTGCAGTGACCATGAGATGGTGGAGTTCAAGATCCTTAGGGCAGCGAGGGGGGCACACAGCAAGCTCACTGCCCTGGACTTCAGGGGAGCAGGCTTTGGCCTCTTCGGGGATCTGCTTGGCAGAGTACCATGGGATAAAGCCCTGGAGGGGAGAGCGGTCTAAGAAAGCTGGCTAATACTCAAGGAACACCTCCTCCAAGCCCGGGGGTGATGCATCCCAACAAAGAAGCAGCCAGGCAAAATCACCAGCAGGCATGCATGGATGAACAAGGAGCTCCTGGACAGTCTCAAACATGAAAAGGAAGCCAACAGAGGGCGTAAGAAAGGACGGGTAGGCTGGGAGGAATACAGAGAACTTGTCTGAGCAGCCAGGGATCAGGTTAGCAAAGCTAAATGACCTAGATGGTATTTAAGGTCCCTTCCAACTCTAACTGCTCTATGATTATCTAGTCCAACCCCCCTGCCAGAAAAAAAGGAGAGGCTTATAGTGCAGTCTCAGGTTTCCAGATTGGGCCAAACAGATGAATGTTAACAAGCAAATTAGTGGAGGTGACTCACCCTCATTTAGGCACTTACAATGAATTTTGATGTCTAATTTCAGTTTCTCCAGTATCAAGTGCTAGTTGCTAAGGGCTCTGTTCAATAGGTGTTGAATTTCCCAGGGTTTACTGGCTTCAAGAATGCAGTGAGTCATATTGACTTTCCATAGTGTTTAATTGATGCCTGAAAACCCCAGGGATTTCTACTTTGTGAAACTAGATTTCTTCATTAATTTATTTACTTACATTAAATAAAAAAGCTCAAATGTCTGCCTGACAATCATTTTGTTCCACAAGGTTTTTCCAACAGTATTGTATAAATTTAACTGGCCAACAGGAGCATTAGCTCCTTTGTCTCTTTTTTCTTTTTTTTTTGGTTTGGTGTGTTGGTTTATTTTTTTCATTCTCAAAGGAATGTAAAATGGTTAGGAAGATGTGTTTGAAGGAGGTAATTGTGCAGTAGGGAGTAATTACCTCCTCCTCACTTCCCACTTTGCAGGAACCCCACCACCCTTGTCTCCTCTGCAGCAGATGTCTGGATTTTTGTGCTTTTTTAATTGCATGAGATTGCTTAAGTGTCACATTGTTTCTCCACCTCTTTGGCTCCTTAGTCATTCCCCTTCTCTAATGCCGCAGTTTGGCCCCGCAGATGACAGGTTTGCTGTGATTACTTTTTATGTGTAGCTCTCTGCTATTGATCCCTCAGGCTGCCTCTGCCCAGAAATCAGATGTGAGGTGGTCTCACAGACGGCGCAGGGCTGTTCTATCTTTTGTCACTGATAGATGATGTGGTCTTGCAGCTCCTGGATTCTGGAAACAAGAGGCTTGCAGAGCTGAGATGGCGCAGGACATGGTCACTGTCCATATGGCACCTCAGCTCGTGGTGAGTGTGAGACAGAGCGAACCTCGCCTATCCTGCCAGGTGATAATTTGTGAGAAAAACCTGCCAGGAATCATCAGTGTGTGAGATTTGCTACAAAACTCTGCATTTTCTGGAGTGGGTCCAGGTGAGCGGTTCATTACCTGCAGCCTGACACCAGAAGCAGATTCAGGAGGTGACACCGTGGCCACAGCGTCGGGGAAAGGTGTCCGGGAAGAGATGTTGGTGCACAGCTTAACTGTTGTGAAGTTTGGGCTTGTCAGTCTGTTCTGGGGTTATTTTGAACAATCTGAATCAAAGAAAGTTCTGTGGTCCCTCTGACAAGTAAATGAAAGACCTGGACGTCATACAAATGGTTATTTTAAGTGATCTACTTAATGCATCATTGCCTCAACCTTTATATCAGCTTTACTTTTCGGTTTATATTTTTATAGGTGTCTTAACAACGTTGAAATGCATGTGTAGAAACTCGTGTAGAAAATGAGTGTTACTGGACAGCTTTGTGTCCCTTTGCAGTACTGTAATGGTTCTGTTGCAGGTACATTCACAAGTAGTTTATGCAAGACGCAGCCGCGGGATGTGGACGTGACCACCCTGCCGATCCACAGCCTGGCACGTGGGTTGCAGTCTGAGGGACAGTTTATACCAACCCACAACCAACGAGCATAAGATCTTCATTAGTAAGACAATGGCACCGGTAAGAGGGCTTGTTTCATGTGAGCATGTTGTCCTTGGCTGGGGAACGGACCATCTCAGGCTGACCCAGCTTGTTGCAGCATCAGCTGCATCCTGGCTCTTCTCAGTCCATGCAGGCGCAGGGATGTTTCTGTCTGTGCTTGGGATCTCTTGAGGTTTGCAGTGGAAAGATGTGTGATGGAAAGTCCCCTAACGGCTGGCGTGCCTGAGTGCTGGTACGAGAGGCAGCACTGAGAGCTGCTGGGGGGCTGTGAGGAAGAAGGGCTTGGAAAAGGACCCTGTCTTGGCACAGGACGAGCTGTTGGGCTGCATCTGAAATCAGCCCTGGTGGGACGACTGCCTCGGGAGAGGTCAGGAGGCTGATGGCTTTGTGACCCTCAAGCACTTCATGGATCACTAATTACAGTTGTTTTTTGATAGTCTCTCTTGTATCCCTGACCTGAAAGCAGAATAAGGGAAATCAGCAGCAGCATAATGACAGGAGCATTAAAACTGCCTGGAGTTGATGGGTGGATTGGTGATGGGTTTGTAACCAACTGTGGTGCCTCAGCGAACCTTTCTGGAGAGTTTTTTTTTTTTGACATGCACGGAAAAGGTCTTCCCCATGTTGCTGGTAAACCGATACTGAGACCTGGGTCTCTGGTGGGTCAGAGGTACGTGGGTGCAGGACATCCACATCTTTGTGTTTCCAGTAGTTGTTGTGGCTGTGGGATCTCCAGGCTGGCCAGGCAGGAGGTGGTGAGTGCAGTCTCCCTGTGCTAGCAGGCTCCATGTCCTGGTCCATTGCTTGCCTTTAAGGTTTGCATCCCCCTCAATGTCAACAAATAGTGTCTCTGTAACGCTGCCGGAGCCAGGCAGCCCTTATTTGAGGGAGGATGTTAAAAAGCCACCCTCAGGTGGCTTTTGGTCTGTGTGGGCGCACCAGACACGTGAGGCAGTGCTCCTTTCATCGCACTGAAACAGCAGCTTCTGTTTTTAAAGAAAACAAAAATGGCACACGCTCTGCTTTCTCAGGAACAAATGAAACAACATATAAAGCAGAGATCTTAGGGATCATTACTAAGTCCGTACATGTTGCATGAAGTTACAAGCCAGGTGTCGCTCCTGTCATGGTTAAAAGAAGGGCTGGTGTGAAATTCAAGGGCACTGGGTGTATCACGGAGCAGTTCCTGGTATTTGCTTTTGGGAATACAGTGTTAGGTGTGTAGTCTGATGGGAGCTGCCTGAAACATGACGGTCAGCCTTGAATAAGATACCCCCCGGCAAAGGGTTGCGTATTTGGATGGCAGGTCCGCTCTGCAGGGCGGTGAGCTGCGTGTCCAAAGCCTCTTTTTAACCAGAAGGATTTGGGCGATATTAAAAGTTGTCAGTCACAGAGACTGGAAATGAAAGCTGCAGACTGGATATACACTAGTACAATTACTACCAAAGCTGTGCTGTGAATCCAATATAGGTAATTTTTCAAGAGATTGAAAATTGGGTGACGTTTCTCTCCAGGCTGGCGTACAGCAGAAGTTCCGAGTGGAGGTGCTGGGATCTGTGCAAAGCGACTCCCGGAGATCTGTGGCATGGCTCTTTGCTTTTTTGTATTTCCCAGCTTAACATAAACTACAGAAGTTGCATCTTTATGTTAATTTCCTGCAAATCTACATCACCATGAAATAAATGAGGCAGATTTTGGAATAATTTGTTCAGCTGCTGTGATTTTTAGGTTTCCAGTTTTGTTCACTGAACAAATTCTTAATTATCTCAGGGCATTTGAAATGCTCTACAAATCTTTGTGCCGTCAGGGTTATTTCTGTGAATAATGTACAACCCCGTCTCCTGGGAGGCTATCTATATTTGAAAGGTTTGCTAATGGGTCATCTTTTCCCCTGCACGTACGCAGATTTATAATTTATGGCAGCCTTTCAGGATGTGTGCCCAGCTCCAGAGCCCCAGCAAACGTTGTTCCCAGTGCACTGCGGCTCCCCTGCCTGCCTTAGAGCTGCTCTCGGCGGCTCTCTCAGGGGAGCATCATCCAGGTTTATTCTGCAAATCCTTGGGAACCCTGTTCCCAAAATTAAACACTGAAGTGCTGGGGGGCTGTTCCGCCCCGGTGTCCCCTCGCTGGCAGCATTTATAAGACGTTTGCAGTCTCTTTCTCAGCCCGAGCTGCACACCTGAAGGAATCGCAGACTGGTTTGGGTTGGGAGGGACCTTAAATCCCACCCGGTGCCACCCCCTGCCCCGGGCAGGGACATCTCCCACCAGCCCAGGCTGCTGTAGAGCTCACCTGCGACCGATCGCTTCTCGGGCAGTGCTGATACACAAGACCTACCTAAAAAAATCCCCCCAAACTCAAAGAACCGCAGGGAAATTTCTGCTGCTGGCATGTTTATTGCAGCAAAGAGCCCGCCTCTGGTATAGGCTGGGGTGGATTTATGGTACTTTTCTGATTACTTTGTGATTCACTGCCTTTCTTGGTGCATTTTGCCATTTACAGCGTGTCGTGCTGCCGTCGGGGCTGGGCATTAACCGTGCCTGTTTGTGAGATGTGATTTGAGGTGTCACCGGCCATGGGAAGCCCCGAAGCCACTGCCTCCTGGGGACCCTGAGCTGTGCAAACTCCCACCACTCCTTTTTCCTTGTTTTCTGTCTCTTTGTGGGGGGTGAACGAAGGCCATATGGCGCAGAGTCCAGTTGGAGGCCTGGAGCTAATGGTGTTCCTCAGGGTCAGTACTGGGTCTGGTCTCATCCGACATATTCATCAATGAATGTGGTGAGGGGACAGTGTCCCCTCGGCACGTTTGCTGGTGACACCGAGCTGGGAGGGTGGCTGGCACAGCAGAAGGCTCACTTTCCGTTCTCTCCCAGCGGGACTCTGGTGGACGGGTCTGTGCAGTGTGCCCTGGGTACGGCCAGGGGAGGTAAGAGGCTGAGGGCAGAGGAGGGATTCACATTGGCCTGCTTTTGACTTCAAAATTTTACCATTCTCGCCTCTTCATCCGTGCGCCGTGAGCGATGTCCCCTGCGTGGCGTGCAGCCTGTATTGAGCTTCCTCCCGCAGTGATTATGGTGATCACTGGGGCTCTGGTGTCACACAAGCTGAGGGCTGTAAAATGGGGGGAAAAATGGGGGAAAAATGCTTTTGTGCTACATTCACCTCGCTGCGTCTCTGTGGGTTGAGGCAGCCATTAATGAGCACACGTGGATGTTGTGTATTGCCTTCTCAAGGGGCTCCACTCACTCAGTGAGCAAAAAACCTCTTGTGTGTTATTTCCAAATCAAAAATGAAAATTAAATGATGGCCTGGCTTGTTCTGGGGTTCATGGATATGTCGTGGGGCCTGGATACTCCAGCACTTTAGATCCATGGGACACGTTGGGTGGGGGGGCGCAGACCCGGCTTGTCGGCAGCTCCGCCCGGGAGGGGGTTCGTCCGGGGCTGGGCTGGTGTATGGAGGGCTCTGAATGGTCAAGGTGAGCTCAGCAGAGGCAGAAAGATTTTTATTTCTTCTAAAAGTTTTTTCTTAAACTTTTTGATTTCGCAAGGCTTTCCTAGAAGCCTTACACAGACAGACAGGGTGAGTCTCAGGTGTCGGTACTCGAAGGGGAGCCCCCTTTTCACCACTTCGGGGGGAGGAATCCGCTGGGGACCGGTATTTGTCAGTCTCAGGAAATCTCCTATTTGTATGGGTCACTCTGCCTTTTACAAACAGCCATGAATCTGGTTTTATTGTAAAAGTGCTTTAATGCTGTAGCTATTTTCTTCTTTAATTCAGGAGCAAGAAGAAAATGTAATTGCCTGATTAAGAGTCAAAGCACACTTGAATTCATCCCCATCCCTTCCGGTGTCAGGTATGAAGCTCATTATTTTCTGAGAGGGGACTCCTGTTTAGGCTAATCCAACGCAATTAAGCATGGATCTAAGTGTAATTTAGATAATGTAGGACTGACACTATTTTTTAATGAAGCTCTCCATCAGCATGCTGGCCTCCATTTGGGTATAGATTCTGTTAATAAATAAGGTGTACCTTGGTCTGTCAGTCAGATGTTATGGATTGCTCTCCCCTCACTCCGTTAATTTCTTGAGCTCAGTGTCCTCTTTCCTGAAGCCAACATCCTGCCATTCAGGGTGAAATACACACCGGTTTAATTAACCAATTACCTATACTGTGTTTTTCACAAGCTGGTTAGATTTTGGGCTTCTTGTAGTGGATACAGAAGGATTTGTATGCTTCTATGAGTGTTATTAATTAGAATTAGATACAGTGCGGTACTGGACCTGCAGAAAACTGCATTAGAAGTGCATTAATGGTATGGAAAAATTCAAGCTTGGAGCCAGAATTAAATCAAATTAATTCTAGGGAGAATAAAAAGAAATAAATGGACAGAGTTAAACCAAATCATGTAAACCCCTGATTTAGTCTGTAGATTTTTCTCGCAGGTTGTATAATTCTTGTGGCTGTTTATTATCATCCAGATACGCAGGCTTTTGGCAGGGCTATGCCGGGTTATCCCCTCCCCTCGTGCCCAGGTGGGTGAGGAGCTCTGAGCTGCTTTCCTTGACCTGCCCTCGGTGCCTTGCCGCAGTCTCCTCCTGCCAGCNTGCTGTGCCACAGCCGCCTCCTGCCAGCTTTCCATCCTCACAGAAATCCGCGCGGCCCCCGCTAGTCCCTGATCCGGCGGCGTGTGGCACTGCGTGGGGGAATGCAGGGAGAGCGCCCAGGGTGGAGGCGTCATCACTCCTCGGTGACGGAGGGTCAGTCAGATAAACTGAACTGATTTGACTTTATCC